>NQII01003233.1:153562-165627 GCA_002778355.1 Clitarchus hookeri | reverse complement strand
GGGGGGGGGGGAATTCTGAAAGCAGAACACAAGAAGGGCTTCAGAGAAGTTGAAAGTAGCCGTGAACGGCCTATAGCAACAATCGCCTATTAATAATGTCGAATGTCTAGACGTGCAAATATATGTCTAATGACTTTTAACATCTCATCGCTCAGTTATCAAAGATTACAAAACAGCAGATTAAAAGCGAACTGTGGACCTGGGAACTATCAAACATGCACGTGGGTGTGACCAACACACTTTCCAACTCAGTGAAATCATTAGGCTGTAGCTGATAGCTGGAATAAAACTGCCCGCAGTGATGGATGCCGAGGATATCAGGAGGAAAATAAAACTAGGAATTGTCGCGTAGGATGTGCAAATAAGTAACACATAGTTTTTATCTCCAAGTTTGGAGGTTGCTGGAAGACTACTTAACGTCGTTTATGACACACACACACACACACACACACACACACACACACACACACACACACTGTGATCATTATTTGATTACTCTCTGCGCGATAATTGGGGAAACATAATTAGCATGACGTGCAAATAAAAAACAACAATTTTTGCACGGGCTTTGATCTGTCCTACGGTTCACTACACGCCAATCCCGCTGCTGCCAGAACTGTCTTAAGATTTAAGGTACTGTTTGTGCCTTAAAACATTATGCGAACCTAAACTACAAGTGGTCGTAGGGCGTATATACACATATCTTTATCGTTTTTGCAAATATTACGACAACGTGGTTCTGTGCTAGTACTGTGATAAATTATTACACCACCAAGCAATGTCGTTTACTGTGAGCAGTGTTGTGTCCCGTAAAATAATTTACAAAAATATAAATTTTAAGTAAGTTTTAATGTCAAAGTAAGTTTTTAAAAGTCATCAATGTAATATTTGTCGAATGTGATAAAATGATATCAGAATAAATATTTTTTTTTAATTTCTATACTGTGACGAAATACATTGTTGTACCCAAGTCAAGCCTGAACATTCCCTTACGATATTCGCCATTGTATAATTAGCTGATCTGTCAGATTGGCTGAGTTAAAACTCGGGTATAGGTATATTATGTTTGACTTATTTTACACAGTTATATTTTTGAATTCCGAATCGAACGCGTTGGGTTATGCTTATGTGTGTGTGTGTGTGTGTCTATATATATATATATATATATATATACATATATATACATAAGACGTTTTTATGGAGGTCGTTGGTCATGCCCTGGCCGATCACATTGCATCTCAAAGTGCATGGTAGTAATGCACCACCTACAAGACTACCACACGTAGTCTGAGATGTAGGTTTAATTTATTGCTATGTGCTCTACCGGTTCCTTGTCCGCTAGATTAAGTCATTCTCTACGCCGTGCTCACCAATTGAGTTTTAATATTTTCATTAAAAGAACACCTAAAAAATTCATAACCACGATCAATTATACCTGTGTTCGACGTTAATGTTTTGAACGCTGCAGTTTCGTGCCTGTAACGCGTAGAATACTAGATCCGCCAAAAAAAAAACACTATTATTGTAATTGCGTGAATGAAGTTCGTACGGGCAGTTACGCTCCTGTAAACTTACACAACATTACCATTTTTTTTTAATTTATTTTTGTTTTTAAAATTTGTTAATTTTGAAACGGTTACCTACAGGCCTACCTTCTGGAACAATAATTAAAACAGCTTACCTAGCAGACATGAAGTTGGAAACCATGCGCAACATTTTTACTTCATAACTGTTTTTCCTGTATTCAGTTTCCTATTTTCCCGATCTCCATGGACGAATCAAGAGGAAGAAGGAAGAGGAGGGGGGTGGGGGGCAAAGAAGCCATGACTCTCTCTCCTCATAAACCCTCACATTGACATGAAATTATCATGTTAATGTTTTAAAACTGAAATGAAATAATAATTAACGTTGTTTAAAATACTGATTTTAATTTATTCAGTGTATATAGTTTCCTACAATTACGATGAGAGAGTGTCCCTCTTCCATGTTATGAATCGAAAGTATAGAGCTGCACCTGCACAATAAGGGAATGAATATCTCCCCCCCCCCCTTTTTTTTCTCTCTCCCAACCACCCTTTACCACTATACCGTAAGTCTACATCCGCTTTTGAATCTCCCGCACCTGTTAGGATCGGCTTCGCCTCTTTTATAGAAACTTTTCGTTTTCTTGCCATTCTTTCGGATTGATGGTAATTACTGACAATGCACCATTAAAGAATATCGCAATTTTACGAGTTGTTTAATATTTTTGTGCTTATTTTAAAAAGTGTGTTATTTGCTAGTTGTAAAAAGTCAGCAACATATATTTCACCAATAAGTTCCTGCCTTTTTGCAAGCAGGAAATAACACACAGTGCAAATTAGATACGAACGTATTAAACAACTAGTAAATTGTAAAATTCCTATAATGAAACATTTCCGATAATACTTCTGAAACTGAAATTATGACACAAAAACGAAGAATTTCTGCATAATAATAGATGAAGTCGAGTCTGAAGCTTCGTGGAAAGATTTTGCATTTTTTTCTCGGTGGGGCGAGGTGGCACAAGAAAAAAACAAACAGATTTTTTAGGAGGAGAGAGCGGGGGGGGGGAGTATTAACCGTGGCAGGTCTGGACAGGCGCGCGGGTGCGGATACGTTGCCTGAAGAGGGACGGAGGGAAGAAAGAGGAGGTCGGGTCGCTTCTAATTGGCTGGGCGCGGTGGTGTGATCCTTCGCCCTTGGGGATCACGCCGCCCCGCGAGATATGATGCAACACGCGTAGCGCGAGATAGCAGGCAAATGCTAAACGCCTCTTACGTATTTTTCCACCGTTAAACTGAGCACTTTCAGAAGTTCTGCTCCTCAGCTTCTCGTTTATGGACACGCCGAACCCTTGCACCGCGTGCGGAAGTTAATAGACGCGTCTACCTGGCGCTTCAACTGTGTTGCAGAGTGTGTTTGAAATAATACACATAAATTTATGTATTTATATATTTTTTATTTTTAAAGGATAAATTTCGTATATTTCATTAAAAGAATAAACATCTATAGGAAAATTTACTTAATTATCTAATGTAGATATATTATCTAATTTTTATTGGTATTTCATAATTTTCTAAGATTTCATTTATTTACAATTCTATACTTTGATAGTCTCTCAACATGCTCTGTTGCTGGATATAAAGATAATTTTATTGACGAGAAAAAACATTTTTCATTGTTATTTTTAGCATTAATACAAGCACTTCTATTTTTTTTTCTGGTAGTGTAATATATGATGAATTGCGTATTGGGCTATATCTGTTTAGACATATTGTGAGATTATTTACTGAATGTAATGACCAACTAGATCATATGTTAAGAATTCGCTCATTTTTGTTAAAATATTATCATAAAGATTATTTAAAACATTACTAACATTTGTTGTTTGAAAAATTATAAAATTTGCGGTTATAAAGAACGTTGTTTGTACATCACCTTTGTTTATAGGTAAATTAAACATGTAAATCTATAGAATAATTTTTATAAAATTTATATTAATCCGTCTAGATTTTAATACAATTAATTCTTAAATTAAGTTCTATTCTAGCTGATTCTAAAAAAAATATATGGTGTATAATATTTTGTTCATTTGAAATTTAGAATGTTTGTAGGGCCTACTCTTGATTGAAAAGTTGTTTCTATTAATATAAATCTTCTTCTTTCAGCGTTTAGATTATTCTATTCTTCGTTATTACCATTAAAAAATGGAATATTATATTTAAAAATGTTTTGTAAATTTGTTTTTCTAAATCATATTTTTTTATTTCTAGTTTATTTTTAGTTATTTGTTGTTAAAACTATCTTTATCAAAATTATATTCTTTTCTTTTTATATTTCTACTTTTATCTCTAGTTTTTTGGGGGGCCATGGTGGCTGAGCGGTTAGAATGCTCGCCTCCCACCAAGGCTAAATCCCAGGGCCGGTTTGCTACGGAGTTTCGCAAGGGGGAAGCGTACCGGACGATGCTGCTGGTCGGCGGGTTTTCTCTGGGATCTCCCGTTTCCTCCACCCTTTCATTCCGGCGCAGCTCCATACTCACCTCACTTCATCCTCATCGGCTTTCAAGACCTCACTGTTAAGAGCGGCCCAAATCTCTTGACTCACCCACTCAACTTTTTGGTTGTTTAGAAATATCTGCATCAAAATTTTATTCTTTTCTTAATATGTTTATAGTTCTACCTCTTGTTTATG
This sequence comes from Clitarchus hookeri, assembly GCA_002778355.1. NCBI lineage: Eukaryota > Metazoa > Arthropoda > Insecta > Phasmatodea > Phasmatidae > Clitarchus > Clitarchus hookeri. The sequence continues at coordinate 161,412 of NQII01003233.1, read as the reverse complement.
GTTTTTTTGAAAATATTTCCATCGAAATTAAATTCGGTTGTTATTAAATTTATATTTTTATTGCATGTATTATTTAATATTTATCCCTTTTTTAATTAAGTTATTTAACTTATAATACATTCGAGTTGCCATTTTTATTTATTTATATACAAATATAGAATAACTGTATTTTTTATTTTTAACAAATATTATTGAATATTTTGTTTATTTAAAGTCAGTCTCATTTTTATTCACATTTTCATTGTTTAAACAAATGTGAATGTTTTTCTCTGGTTTGTAGATAAGGTGAAAATAAATTGATATCATTTATTTCTTCACAATTTTTACATTTTCTAGTTAAATATTATTTTTAATTTAATAGTGTAATTTTACTTGTTTATATTTTTCAAGATATAATTTACAAACTTATTTACCACATTCAGCACAAAGTACTTTTCTAACTATTTACCGCCATTTTTGTTGTAATAATACACGAAATGTGTGTTGAAAGTTGAAACATGTTTTACACGTATTGATGTGTTTGTCTTTAGTTTCTTCTATGAGAATGAGAACAATCTGTATATTTTTCTTCATCACACTTTCACATTTCTTAAATACATTATTTTTCGTTTCCTTTTTTATATTTTAATTTATATACATTTTTATTAAACGTATTGTAAAATATTTTTATTTTTGTGTTATATATATTTTTAATGCATAAATAGTAGGCTACAGTATTGACACCCTGCTCAATAAGGTAAATAATTCATATGAGCTTATTAAACGACAAGATCTAGAGATGGACAGGAAATGTAAAGCTACAAATTTCCAAATTATAAAAAGCAATTGCAGTAAAACTAAATTAATTATATCTTAGGTATTAAATATAAAACCATATTACCAGATCGTTAAACAATGTTATTGGGTAGATTTTAACGCTTAAATTTGTCAAATGGGAGATCTATTTCACTTACATGTAATTGTTAAAAATACATAAAATTTGGACAATCTATGCCTTGTATAGAGTTATCTTAGTTTTATTTATTAATATTCTTATAATTTGTTCATATTTTTATTTTTGATTTATTGATTAGATTATAAATATTTTGTTGAGTTTATTTGTTTGTAAAATATTAAATATTTTCTTTTCTTGTTATATTAATTATTTTAACAGTATTTTAATTATTTTCTTGATATTTTTTATTGATTTTAATGAATTTTGGTCTAAATTGATTAAAAATGATAACTATTTAATTTCTATATGCAGTCGATTTTACATAAATTAAAAACCATCAGTTTTAATTAATTTTAATCTAAATATAATAAATTTTAATTTAAAAATGATGAAAAATCATGACTTTTTCATTGAGTGGTCCAGAACTCTCAAATACCTATTACTGAAAGTGTTTATCGAGTTTCATTGGACATCCCTAAAGTACTTTTGTATGTATTTGAAAGAAATATTTTGACACACAGGGGTATAAAAATCTGTTTTAGCTGTGTTGGAGTGCTGCGACATGGTGTTTCTAACGTGATTGACGTCTTCAAAGTAACCGACAGGCATAGTTTGAAGTATGTGTGCTTCTCTTAGCCAAGCAAACTGGGCGCACGCTTAACAGTTTCGTCAGCAAATCTTGATTTCGAACACTCTGAATTGGAGTTCAAGCACCAGATAGGCGGACCCGTCAAGGGGGTAGTATCCTTTCCATCGTGCACTTATTTACAAATGCTACTATTCAAACTTTATGATCATAAACTGAAAATAAAAGCTTGACATGGCATACAGGACTACTTAAAATAATTTTTGAAGTTTATACGCTTTTAGTTGTATATACACACTTTCCTATGNCGCTTTTAGTTGTATATACACACTTCCCTATGTGGGACAGAAACGATTAGATAATGAGGGATTCTTTGATCACGGTCACAAACGTGAAACGAATCACGTTAAAAAAAGAAATTGATTTTCGAAATAACAGTTGAGATGTTCCCTGTGCCTTCGCCAGTTTTTTTGTTGTTGAGATATTTTTATATGCAAAATAAGTTATGGAGGAATATAAGTAAATCCAAGTTAGCGGGGATACCTTCCCCTTAGATGTTTTATAGAAGCTGTTCACGGTAAAATAAGCACTACTGAAATCAACCTTTGAAATAAAATCACTGCCTATTACCTGCATAGATGCTACCTTACACTGTGGCATGCAGGCTTCCAGTTAAGTTAGCAGCAAATTAAGAAAAATAGTTCTAAGTCTTCACGTTGTATTGCGAAAGTACTGTTTAAATTTATGGGAAATAAAGTTTGTGTTTGTGCGATTTATTCACTTTAAAGTAAAAATTGGCATATGAGTAACACATTTACTTTCCTAACAATTTCTCGTTTTCACTTGGCTGAAGTATGAATTAAGTAATTAGGCTCATGGCTGTGCAAATTTTACATACGCCGGAGGTACAACATTAGTGGGAAATCATATCTGAGGGCTTTCAAAAGTGCTTTATTAAGGGTGTTGACCACGAAAAAAAATTTTATTTTATATTTGCACCATATAGTGTTCAACGTGTAGACATTATCCGATAATTACTTTTTCCTCCGATAGTTTTTTTTTTAATAGCATGAGTTTTTGCAAAGTGACATATTTAAGTCAAAATTTTATTGTATTTGTAATGTACAAATACAGTAAATCTAAATATTTGCANACACATTTACTTTCCTAACAATTTCTCGTTTTCACTTGGCTGAAGTATGAATTAAGTAATTAGGCTCATGGCTGTGTAAATTTTACATATGCCGGAGGTACAAAATTAGTGGGAAATCATATCTGAGGGCTTTCAAAAGTGCTTTATTAAGGGTGTTGACCACGAAAAAAATTTTTATTTTATATTTGCACCATATAGTGTTCAACGTGTAGACATTATCCGATAATTACTTTTTCCTCCGATAGTTTTTTTTTAATAGCATGAGTTATTGCAAAGTGACATATTTAAGTCAAAATTTTATTGTATTTGTAATGTACAAATACAGTAAATCTAAATATTTGCAGNTTGCAAAGTGACATATTTAAGTCAAAATTTTATTGTATTTGTAATGTACAAATACAGTAAATCTAAATATTTGCAGAAAAAGTTAACAAGGGCAACTGAAAGGTCTTGCCTTATTTAATTTTAAGGTATGCTTAGGAAAAGTTATTTTACAAAACAATTTAGGGGCAGCCAAAAATAACAAACATGCAAACAATTCTTTACTTTCAGCAATTTTTTGTAATAGCAAAAGCATTTCCTTGTAGGATTTTGTAGACGTCTTGAAGTAGCTCCTAACATCTATCAGCGTGAATTATCTCATTTCTTATGTAAGTTAGTTTTCTTCGTTTGTACATTTCTTAAACTGTAGAATTGTTATTTCGACATGTATTTATGCGAAAACTATGAGCGCAATTTTTTTTTTTTTGCTTGGAAAGAGTAATATTTTTGATAATGTCTGAAAGTTAACCAAAATGTGGTACATATACGAAACAAATTATTTTTCTTAGCTAACACCCTTAACCGTGAAAGTGTATAGAGTTGTGTAGTAACCGGGGATTGCTTGGTTCTCGGAGCGTAGAAGCAGACACAACTGCAGTCTATTCGCGGGTTTTTTNCCCATGTATGACGTGTTTGGTTGTTTTCCATTTATGTCATGTGTCTTAAACGTTAATATAAAAAAAAACCTTATATATTGTTAAATTGAACTTTTATTTGCATTTTATCTGTGAATTATAATATTTAATTTATAACTCATGTGAATAAAAACGTGTGTTGGTAATACCTAGTAAGAAATAGTTCTCGTGCGAAATATTATCAAACCGAGTGCGCACGAATGTGGTGCGTTGTCCTTTCGGTGCAATTTTCTAGACTCGGTTAAGCTTTGCCCTGCACGAGGCGGAGGGATATCCTGGAAGTAGAACTTGAGCAAGGCATCAGAAAAGTTGGAAGTGACCGTGAAAGGACTGCAGCGCAGGGGCTGGTGACTCAGAGGGCCCAGCTCGGAGCACGGAGGCTCGCAGGTGTCTGACCGGAGGATGACGCACTCTTCGCTGCTCTCTCGGCAGGGGATGACTGTCCGCGATACTTGAAGCCGCGCAGAACACAGCCTTTTCGCCGAGGGAAGATTTGCCCGCCCTTATTGTCCACACTCTTCCCCCCTTCTTTCCCTCGCCGAAGAGGATTTAAGGCTCCCGCCCACCTGCCGGGCGAAATGCTAAGCGAAACATCTGGGAGACTGCGTATTTGCATTGTGTTTCTCTTGAGAATGGAACACGCACTTCCGACAGAATTGGGAATACGACAAACAGCGGTTTCTACGGCATCCCTTGGGTGTCTCAGCTGCTAGCCAGACATCCCCACAAATTCACAAATAAAGATCATTCGTGCGTATACTGCCATTGCTAGACAATGTGCGCAGTTGTCAGCACTTCCACGATAGATGCGAGGAGTCTCCAAACCAACGTGATACTCAAAATATAACGTTCGGAAAACCAAATGATTAACTCTGGTACGTAAATATCTGTTGCATTTATTTTCTTTGCTATTGTTTATTTAACTAAACATAGCATGACACTAATTCCTTATGAAATTTGGAATTGCGATATCTACTTGATTTTCTCTAAAGGCTGTTCACGATAAAGTGAGCACTTTTGACGCCCCTGTTACTTTTTTATTTCAGCCATTTTTTTCTTCTTCAACCGCCCTTTTAAATAAATATTGCCATGTAAGTAATAAACACAGTGTGTACATTCCACCGCACTCTGAAGTTAACGTCTAAAGCTAAAATAAAATACATTTATTGACAATTATTCCGAATGAGAAGGCTTTCAGAAGTGCTCACTTCACCGTCCGTTAAAATAAAGAAGTGAGTTTTGTTTTAATTGTGTTATGATAAAGTTAACATAATACAATNCTCACTTCACCGTCCGTTAAAATAAAGAAGTGAGTTTTGTTTTAATTGTGTTATGATAAAGTTAACATAATACAATTAAAAAAAATTTAAAACAATAATTTTTTTTTGTTTGTGTATTTTTGAAAGTTATTATTTGAAAGAAGCCAAATTTCNAAAAAAAAATTTAAAACAATAATTTTTTTTTGTTTGTGTATTTTTGAAAGTTATTATTTGAAAGAAGCCAAATTTCATTCGAAAATTATAGCGCCTACATTGCATCAACTATCTCTGTATGTGGCGGTTATATATAAATATATAAATAAGTAGTCTTAATTTGATTCTTGATTTTAAATATTTAGGCCGTTCGCACACCGCACGAACCTTTATATAGATCTTACACGCGCGCATCGCTGTGACGGGAGACTAGCTTGCTGAGCGCAGGATCAGTCGGCGTGTGTACTGGTGTTGTGAAATGTTTCGTAATGTCTAAGGCTTCTGCTATTCGACCCATCACCGCGTATTTGCCTCTGAAGTCTGCAGACATCCACACGGTGTCCTTCTGCGGGAGCAGAGGTTACCGCGGACTCCTCGGGAGGTTGCGTGTTCAGTCGAAATAGGACGAATTAAGAGGGGTCTTTCTCCTATGTTTCTCCGGGTTTCCATAATGACTGAATCCCCGTAATTTGTTATTCTGCCTTCGTATTTCCCTGCCAAACAATTTCAGCCCACGTTTAGAAAGTATGTGCAAAAATAGTACAATTAAAATAAAATTAATTCAGAAGAGCCTTGAAAACGTTGATAGTATGTGTGTAACTATACACACACATTAAACACATATGCACAAATATAAGCGTTTTAATTACTGCGATCTGCGTTAGTAGGCCTATTTGTCTATTTCACTTGGAATTCGGTAAATACTGAGCTTCTATCATACGCATGCTTATTTTATACTTTAAGCGACATAATATACGTTTGTTTGGCTGGCGTAAATCCATGAAGATTATATGATACTGGAAATCACATGGACAAACAATGCGGAAGCATAATTCATAATGATAAAATAATGACCTATAACTTAATGAATGTGATTACCAAAAGCGATTCATTCAATAAATATTTATATCGTAACAAGTGCATTTTAAATGTTTATTGAATTTTTGGCTATATGAAAATCGTATGAATAAAGTATTTATAGCACAANGTAACAAGTGCATTTTAAATGTTTATTGAATTTTTGGCTATATGAAAATCGTATGAATAAAGTATTTATAGCACAAAAACAATATGTCTAACTAAACAGTCCTCTTATTTTTACCAAACAGGTGACGAGGAAGAGGAATTATACATAAAAGTTGTTTGGCTGAAAAGAGTTCTTTTACAGAATAGGAGTATTTAGCAGAACAGTTACTTGTCGATAAGCATTTGCATATATTTCTCCTCCCCGCTCGAAATTTCTTAGCTCGGCCCGCCAGCATTTCTCCTAAATAATCATGCACCAATACAGACATCGGGAAGTATATATCGGTGTAGGACAGGCATTTGGCGGAATATGCGTTGGCAGAAGAGGCGTTTAATCGACAGACGTTTCGTCGAAGAGGCATTTGATCGAACGGGAAGTTCGCCGAAAAAGCATTTGGTAACGAAGACATTTGGCTTGGAAGGTGTTTGGAAGAACAGGTATCTTACAAAACAGGCATTTGGCAGAAAATTCCGCTGAGCGAATTCTCGACCATANCGTAACAAGTGCATTTTAAATGTTTATTGAATTTTTGGCTATATGAAAATCGTATGAATAAAGTATTTATAGCACAATGTGCAGTCTCTATCTGTATTTTGAACCAATGGCGAAATAGGCTCACGGTTGTGTTTCCGCTGCCTTTTGGACTCGAGAATGTATTTAACAACTGTATGACATCGCACGAGTTTCCCAACAGCTGCATAACTGCTGGAAAAGAAGCCACGGCCCGAGTCGCCACGTTGTCTGGAAGAAGTGATGCGGGGCGAAGCTGGACATAGAATCACTTTTAACAAATCGCCGCCAGCATTAAGTGTAATCATCGCAACCAGCGTTGACGTTTAGTTCCGCGAAGTCAAGGGCAGGAACTTCTTCCAGGCTGTTGATTTGTAAAAGTGTCGTGTTAACAGCGCAACGCGTTTTTTTTTTTGCGTGCATAAGCAGCTCTCTTCCCTTGTTGCAAACAAAACGTGCGGAGTTGGGCAGAGTCTCGCTTGTTTTAACAACANCCGAGTCGCCACGTTGTCTGGAAGAAGTGATGCGGGGCGAAGCTGGACATAGAATCACTTTTAACAAATCGCCGCCAACATTAAGTGTAATCATCGCAACCAGCGTTGACGTTTAGTTCCGCGAAGTCAAGGGCAGGAACTTCTTCCAGGCTGTTGATTTGTAAAAGTGTCGTGTTAACCGCGCAACGCGTTTTTTTTTTTTGCGTGCATAAGCAGCTCTCTTCCCTTGTTGCAAACAAAACGTGCGGAGTTGGGCAGAGTCTCGCTTGTTTTAACAACAATTTGCGACCTTGGAACGCGACGCAGGTGGTTGGGTTGCATCGAACATCGCTCGCAGTGTGGTCGCCACGTGGCTATTACTCGCGGAGCTAAGCAGTCCGGGAGGGGAAAGTGCGCAATGTGCACTTAGCTTCTCCGTCGAGTCGACCTGCGTCGGCTACTTCGGCGACCCTCTTTATTTATGACGTCACGTTGTACGTACCGTAAAAAAATATTTCCTTAATTTTGCAGAAAAGTACTTATACCTATGGTATAACTTTGCTATTTCTGCAACAGTCATATAAGCAACTTTTTTTTTCAGTTTCTAGTAAATTTGGTGTACCTTTAGGTGTTACTAAATGTCACAGACGCCTGATGCTACTTTTTTACGATTGTAAGAATATGTCTTAGTGTCGTGGATAACCTTAACTGGCGCAGAAACGATAATTTTCTGGTTGCA
>NQII01003233.1:139999-152454 GCA_002778355.1 Clitarchus hookeri | reverse complement strand
GGATAATCACACTTTTTTTTGGTAGGGAAAATAAAATTTACATGTTTGGTAAGTTGGTAGTGGAGTTAAAAACTGAATGGGAGATATCTAATGGCGTAAAAAAAAACACTAGTTCGTGATTAGACTACTCAGACTCTTCCGGTTTTAAAAAAATATTTTAATCCGTTAGAGTAGAGGAAGAGATGAAAGTCTCAACATTAAGCGTGTTTATGAATACGGAATATTATAATCCTCCTTTGTCACTCACTACAAGCAGCTTCGATTAGCCACTCAACGCAGCGAGCTTCTCGTGTTATGTGAAAGATAAATTGTAGTAACTTTACTTCTGTAAATAGTAAGGTGGAAATATCGGTCTGTGCTTGGAAGAGTTCGTGATGACGAGCTTAAGGATTACTGGCGCGGCCGCTCATTTCCTCTATTAGCACTTCTTGTTTGTAACATGAAATAGGTCAATTACTGTTCTGACACGTTGTCAGCTATTTCTTAGAGAAAGCTCTCGCAGCTTCACTGTGGCTTTGTCGACTTACCAGGGGGGGGGGGAAGAATTAATATGATAATAAGAAACAACAAATACGACGTTAATTACATTAAGCTTTCGAAAGAATACTTGAGATTAAATAAGTCCCATAAAATAAACACGAAAAAAAAAACACGATTAACAGAACTGAACAAAACATTTAATCGCTCGTAAAGTTGTGTACTATACCGTAGAGCGAAGACGTATATTATCGCCAGATCACGTTCAAAATTACCTGTCATAATGAGTTCGCTTGTGCTAAAGCTCTAAGGACGAGTACTTTTGATTTTGCATTTTATTTACTCGCGGTTCCTAAACTAAAATTTTAACTGTTATCGGATCACGGAAAACACGTGTTAAACTAATATACGTGAATTCATGTATTAATTTACACCGTAAAATAAATGTATGAGTTACACGAGGGTAATAAAATTGCCAGACCATTTTTTTTATTGTTTCTTTACAAAAAAAAAGAACTTTATAAACTACTATTTCCAGTCTTCAAATCGACCAAATTTTCTTAAAAAAATTAATTTGGTTATCCTTATCGAGAGAAAAACTTATAGGGTTAGCTTTATAAGCTTTCTGTCTGTGTTTTCCGAGGATTCGTACCCAGTATCTAATGGCCCGAACAAACAGGAACTGGGCATACAAAGACGAATCCATGAAGCAATCTATTGGATATTAATGTACCCCCAACAGACAGTTGTAATGCCTTCCGCCATATCCATGGCAAGTGGGCCTGCAGTAAACAAACAGAACGAGCGCTGTGCTGTGATATCGCGTGAACAATAATCTGGCCAAATTATACTTCATGTTTGTCTTAAAAAAAACCTAATTTTAGTCTGTTTATTTTTTCGGTAGATCAGGTGAAATTTAAATGCACTGCATATTACAGAGCAACATCGACTACCAGGATGGCGATCTCACGTTCGCATAAAATCTGTTTGCTTAGTCCCGGAATACTTATATTTTCTGTGGTAAAAAGATAATACTTTGAACGACCTTGCACTACGAAGTCGGAAAGGTTATTATCAGGTAAGGCGAAAGCATAAACAGTCTCTTACGAAATGCCTCTTCAATTCCACGCATAAGGATACGTCAAGGTCTCTGATAAACAAATCATCAGTGACTGGAAGTTGACATCAGTAAAACGTATTAATAAAAAAAATTGGCATTGAAGCCGCATGCATCAGTAGTAGAAGAAACATTTTGCATCACCTCGTTAACATAGAAACTCTGATTTAAGCATACTTGCCTAAACAAATTGATTCTTAGAAAGTTCAGTGATGTAAACGCCGAAGATATTTAAATGCCCGACCAACAAATCAAGCTTTTCCAGGGTTCTTCAATTTCACAGCGCCTGTGAGAAGATGAACTTGTGTGTTGGTAAGGATGTTAATGAAGCTGCATATGTATTCTCTAAAATGTATAGGACCTACATACATTACAAGAAAAACTCAACGTTTCACCGGAAAATAACATTCAAAATTTAAATACACGGGGGTTGTTGAGAAATAATTCGCCGTTTCTATAGATTTCCTGTAAGGCTAAAGAGATCAACATGGTAACCATATTCATTACCAACATGTTATATTTCCGTATGTCTTGGATTTTAGTATGTTTTTCACCTCGCCAGTGGACTGTAGTTTACATCACGAGAAGCCGTTGCGCTTGTGACGTAAAACGATTCGATCCCTTTTAAGTGCGTAGGCTGAATATCAGCTCTACGTTTTATATTTATGTCGAGGACTAACTAGTTTGTAGATATCGTAGAAGAATAAATTTTTATGTCATTTTTTGCANGACGTTAATTACATTAAGCTTTCGAAAGAATACTTGAGATTAAATAAGTCCCATAAAATAAACACGAAAAAAAAAAACACGATTAACAGAACTGAACAAAACATTTAATCGCTCGTAAAGTTGTGTACTATACCGTAGAGCGAAGACGTATATTATCGCCAGATCACGTTCAAAATTACCTGTCATAATGAGTTCGCTTGTGCCNAACATTTAATCGCTCGTAAAGTTGTGTACTATACCGTAGAGCGAAGACGTATATTATCGCCAGATCACGTTCAAAATTACCTGTCATAATGAGTTCGCTTGTGCCAAAGCTCTAAGGACGAGTACTTTTGATTTTGCATTTTATTTACTCGCGGTTCCTAAACTAAAATTTTAACTGTTATCGGATCACGGAAAACACGTAAAAAACTAATATACGTGAATTCATGTATTAATTTACACCGTAAAATAAATGTATGAGTTACACGAGGGTAATAAAATGGCCAGACCATTTTTTTTATTGTTTCTTTACAAAAAAAAGAACTTTATAAACTACTTTTTCCAGTCTTCAAATCGACCAAATTTTCTTAAAAAAATTAATTTGGTTATCCTTATCGAGAGAAAAACTTATAGGGTTAGCTTTATAAGCTTTCTGTCTGTGTTTTCCGAGGATTCGTACCCAGTATCTAATGGCCCGAACAAACAGGAACTGGGCATACAAAGACGAATCCATGAAGCAATCTATTGGATATTAATGTACCCCCAACAGACAGTTGTAATGCCTTCCGCCATATACATGGCAAGTGGGCCTACAGTAAACAAACAGAACGAGCGCTGTGCTGTGATATCGCGTGAACAATAATCTGGCCAAATTATACTTCATGTTTGTCTTTAAAAAAAAACTCATTTTATTCTATTTCTTTTTTCGGTAGATCAGGTGAAATTTAAATGCACTGCATATTACAGAGCAACATCGACTACCAGGATGGCGATCTCACGTTCGCATAAAATCTGTTCGTTTAGTCCCGGAATACTTATATTTTCTGTGGTAAAAAGATAATACTTTGAACGACCTTGCACTACGAAGTCGGAAAGGTTATTATCAGGTAAGGCGAAAGCATAAACAGTATCTTACGAAATGCCTCTTCAATTCCACGCATAAGGATACGTCAAGGTCTCTGATAAACAAGTCATCAGTGATTGGAAGTTGACACCAGTAAAACGTATTAATAAAAAAAAATTGGCATTGAAGCCGCATGCATCAGTAGTAGAAGAAACATTTTGTATCACCTCGTTAACATAGAAACTCTGATTTAAGCATACTTGCCTAAACAAACTGATTTTTAGAAAGTTCAGTGATGTAAACGCCGAAGATATTTAAATGCCCGACCAACAAATCAAGCTTTTCCAGGGTTCTTCAATTTCACAGCGCCTGTGAGAAGATGAACTTGTGTGTTGGTAAGGATGTTAATGAAGCTGCATATGTATTCTCTAAAATGTATAGGACCTACATACATTACAAGAAAAACTCAACGTTTCACCGGAAAATAACATTCAAAATTTAAATACACGGGGGTTGTTGAGAAATAATTTGCCGTTTCTATAGATTTCATGTAAGACTAAAGAGATCAAAATGATAACCATATTCATTACCAACATGTCATATTTCCGTATGTCTTGGATTTTAGTATGTTTTTCACCTCGCCAGTGGACTGTAGTTTACATCACGAGAAGCCGTTGCGCTTGTGACGTAAAACGATTCGATCCCTTTTAAGTGCGTAGGCTGAATATCAGCTCTGCGTTTTATATTTATGTCGAGGACTAACTAGTTTGTAGATATCGTAGAAGAATAAATTTTTATGTCTTTTTTTGCACATAATTTTTTACAGAAATCAACTTCTTATTCTTGATATGCACAAATAAAAAAAAGGAACACTAACTGCAATTAAACACTGGTGACGTATAAATTAGTTCTTTAAGAAATTTTACAGGCAACATAATTGCAAATTTCATACTTATAAGTATTGTGTAATGTCTTAGATCATCCTTGCTTTCTGTTGTCTGTAAATTTAAAAAAAAAAAAATAATTTCTTTGAAAGAAATTGCAGACATATTGACGTAGCCAGCGGGATAAAATTTTAAACCAAAATACTTAAATACTATCTGTGGTTAGGATTTTTTTCGTTTGACGACAGGGAACATTGACAGTGTTATTTTGACAGCTCAGTGGTAAAAACGTTCGCAACAAAAAAAAACTCCTTATATTAAATATGCTAGTTGGAGAAATAATATGTTGCATACGGGCCGAGTTTGGTGTACAAAGTGACCATTAATCGCAGGATGCTAGTTTTAGAAGTGCATCAAAAAAATGAAAGTAGAAGCTCGCTACTCCGTCCTTTACGGGACCGGCGGCATGGCTGGATCACTGAAAAGGACGCATTATCGAGGGAGCACAAAAAAGTCGGATTATAGGCGGAAAATAATTTATTTTACACACATTGAATTACGAATATACATATGTATTGTACAAAATATAATAAAACATTTATTTACACATAAGTTTTAATTAAAATTCACAAAAAAAAAAAATTATGGAAACAGAAATAATAATACGTATTTACAGGTCTTAAAAAATATGTACATACATACATGTGTACAAAATTAAAACAATTCACTAACGACGAAAGAAATCAGCAATGCTCGTCTGTTTAGATGATGACAATCTCGATTTTGCGGCGATCTCTCTCCGATTACTCACCCACAATATATCCATTGGTGTGGAAGACGCGTTCTGCTCGATGTACTGAAGTGCCGTGTCGAAAGCCTTCTTTGCGTCTGCATGTGATACACGACCAGGCAGAGCTTCACTATCAACCTTATCTTCGTCCTTCTCGCTGTCGTCTGTAGTTTGTGCTATGGCAGAGATGATTTGGTCGTCATCCAAGTCCTCTTCCGCACAATCAGAGTCTGCATTGTTTATCCACGCACATACGTCAGTGGATTGAATTTCTGGGTGTAATATTTGAATTTGTTCCACAATTGCTGGAGTGTCATCGTCATTGTATTGATGATCCTCTATCTCCATTGTCGGCCAAAGTTTCCGCGAAGATTTTTTGAGCGTTGAACTTTCTAATTCTGCCCAAACATCAGTAATCTTATAAATGACATCTTTAATATTTATTGTTTTCATAGCTTCAAAGAGATTGCTGCCTTCTTCGGTCTTCTCTAATATTGATCTAATATATTTTCGGCGATATCGTCTATCTAGCTACTCGAACACACCTTGATCCATAGGTTGTATCAGAGAAGTAACGTTAGCAGGAAGAAATACAGCTTTCATTTCTCCCTTTACCAGTTCATTTTCAGACGGATGAGATGGTGCATTATCCAGCAACAATATAGCACGTGGAGGAAAATTTTTAGCTTTTAAATTTTTTTCGACTTGAGGAACAAACTGTTCAAAAAACCAAGTTTTGAAAAGGAAGCAGTCCATCCAAGCGGATTTTTGATTTCGATAGTAAGCCGGTAGTGAGGACATATTAATATTTTTAAAAGCCCTTAGTTTTTTAGATTTCCCTGTTATAAAAAGGGGCAATTTATGACATCCGCTAGCATTGCTACATGCAGCAATAGTCAGCCTGTCCTTAGCAAGTTTCATGCCTCTTACAGCTTCTCCCTGTGCAGCCAGCGTTCTTGTTGGTATCATCTTATAATTTAACCCTGTCTCATCAATGTTATACACTTGATCAGGAGTTAAATTATTTTCCTGGGCCAAAGACTCCAACTTAGAAACGAATCCAGTTGAAGCTGTCTCATCAGCAGACAGTTTCTCGCCTGAAATGATTACATCTCTGATGCCATGGTGTTTCTTCCAGCGGTCTAGCCAGCCTTCACTAGCTGTAAACTTGTCGTCTTCTCCCAATTTTTTATTTAAGGTAACGGCCTTTTCTTTTAAAATTGGGCCAGATAATGAAGTTCCTTTTCTTCTTTCTTGCTCAAACCATAACCATAAAGCATTATCTAAAAGTTCACATTTCTGTTTTTTTTTTTTTTTTAAGTTTTCCGAACTTTCAGACTTTTTTCATTCATAATCAACAGTGCCTGGCTTTGTAGATCTTTTTTATTTTTTCTCCAGTCTTTCACTGTAGACACACCCACTTTCACTTCAATTGCATTTTTCTGTAGAGATTCTCCTTTGTCTAATCTTGCAAGCACTTCTAATTTCTCCTCCAAACACAGTGTGATGTTTACATTTCTGTGTTGCCATAATAAACGTTTATAAAAGCTCGCAGTTAGCCAGGCACACCAAAATGTTAGAATAAAAGAGCTCGAATATGCACTCGTGAAAACTCAAAGGTCTACTGGGCTTTTGTTTACGCTAGTGACTGAAAACCGGGTAGGGCGCAGGCGCGTGGGCCGGCCACCACCCCGTGTCTGTCCTCAAGTCAGATGGCACTCCTGACTAGCCGGATTAACCGGAGAGCCGGACTAGCGGGGGACGGACTAGAGGGTTCTACTACATATATCGTAGGTACTTGGTGTGGCAATGATAAACAGTGATGCATGAGGCAGGTAGGAGTAGTGCCGATAAGGCTGGTTGGGTCACAATCTACGTGGACACATTTCAAATCACTTCCTTGTTTCTTGTTACTTTCCGTAGCAAATAATTAACGCACATATCAACATTAATTAACATCGTCATTTGCTCAATGACTTATAGTCATGCGTTTATCAGATTCCACTATGGCGTTTTTTGCTAGAAACGTAAATTTGTACAGTGCCTGTAAAACACCAACTCGTTTTTTTTAATGTTCATAATGTAAAGGAAATGTAAATGATAGCCACCAATTTTGATGATTTCACATTTTATCAAGTGTTACAACATTCCCCACGACTGTGCAGTTTATAATTTGCTGTCAACGTTAACCCAAACATGTCAACGTTTAGATTAAGCGCTTTGCAGTTACGGGCGGGTTGGACCCCTGTCTTTGTGGTTCTTTCTTCCTTGTATCTCTATAGGACAACTGCCCTACTGCATTTCCAGATAGGGGAAGAAGCAAATGCATTCTAATTGTTATTTCAACTGTAGACGTGATTGTAAAATTGTAACAGCAACACAAATGCAACTATGCAAATGCGAGAAGTAAATATCTGACGCTACTACTCAGGCCACCAAGCGACATGTTCCCGGGAAACTGCTGCTTCGAGGAGGACGCGTTGTGTTTGGTCGGAGAATGATCCCACAGCCAACTCGGCTGGAGGACGCGTTGTGTTTGGTCGGAGAATGATCCCACAGCCAACTCGGCTGGAGGACGCGTTGTGTTTGGTCGGAGAATGATCCCACAGCCAACTCGGCTGGAGGACGCGTTGTGTTTGGTCGGAGAATGATCCCACAGCCAACTCGGCTGGAGGACGCGTTGTGTTTGGTCGGAGAATGATCCCACAGCCAACTCGGCTGGAGGTTGTTTCCAGCAAAAAAAAAAAAAACGCTCGCCCGAGGGTGAGGACTTTTTTTTACAGACACACGAACATACGCGGTCTTAGAGAGCTGGGGTGCAGATCCGAACCAAAAGACAGTGGGTGGAGTAAATATTATTCGCTACGGGCAACCAATTTCGGAGTAACTGAAAAACACTGACATAACTTCGTATCGAGTAGCTTAGAAGAGTCGCGGTCAGTTAACCGTATGTTCAGTTATACGTCCAGTAAACTAAGACAGAAGCAAAACATATATAAAAAAAAGTATAAAAATCTAGTACCAGTTACTTTCTGTTCCAGCATAATTATATTTTAGATGATGCAGACAGGATAATTGTAATATAAAATGTGTTCTGTTAGTTAAGAAAGCTTTGTAGCCTAATCCTTTATTTAAATTAACAGTGGGTAAATTAACTGAGCTATCAAAGCACAACGACCGTCGAACTCAAAACATAACTATAATTAACGTCGACGCCAGTCGCAGAATCCACACATAGAGTGAGGGAATAGTCACTTATTAAGAGAAAGAGAGTTACATCAGTTAGGAAGTATAAAAGCACGGACTTCACATAAATATTAAATCCACTGTGAACCTCACTGGGATAATTTCAGAAACTGATATGGTATAGTATATTAACGATTTCTTCCAACTTTTTAAAATCAAACCTTCGAAAAATCACGCTATGCATTGCGTGTTTGGTTTTTTCCTATATGCCGTGCATCATAACGGTCTTATACTTCTCCTAACATAAAAGTACCTTATTTTTAATTAAATTGAACATTTACTTATATTTTATCTATAAAATTATAATATTTCATCAATAATTAATGTGAATAAAAACAGTGAGAAAACCTGTATGTTGGTAGGTCTTAGTAAGACATAGTTCTCATGCGAAATGTTATTACATCTGAGTGCGCACGAATTCGTCGCGTTGTCCTTTGGTGTATTTTTATAGACTTAAGTTTAGTTGGCCCAAGGCAGAGGAATATCCTGGAAATAGAACTTTAGCAGGGCTTCAGAAACGTGTGAAGTAACTGTCAGTGGATTATATTGCCGAATTACAATAGCGAGGCTGCGAGTTCGAACAACATCTAAGGCTTTATGGCCACAGAACATAGGCTGAGTTAGCATCGGGCTATGCAGTATATTTTTGACACATGTTTAATGTCCGGAACTTTTTCATGATGTTCTGCTCAACGGTTTCCTCAGTTGCAAATGTACGTCCACTTATGTCAAGATTTTCTAATTCTTAATAATAACACCATTGGACCGAACTTTTTTTTTCCAGAAGCAAACATATGTAGTTTTTATTATTGTACTATTCGAGCAATATTATTAAACACAAAACAAATTGTGGATATTGAAAATTTTCTTTCAAAAACATACGTTATGTGTGACTTTTGTTTATAAATTGTTTTTTAAATGCACATATATCATTGGAAGTATCTTCGGTCATGTAAAAAAGTCATTTGCATTTCCATGCAACGTAGATTCTAAAAATTGCTAAGTTAAAACTATAACAGCGAGAAGAAATTGCCAAAAAGAGAAAAGCGGGAATGATCACCGGGTAAATAATACACAGTATAAAATACGTGGCAGTGAAAGAAGAAATTATTCCACAGGAAATAATGTTAGAAATTATTAACATTTGTTTCTACCTTCCCTATTTTTATCTCTCTTTTAAGGCGGCAGTTTTTGGGACAGTTGTAGTTTTCACAGATGTTTAAAATATTTTAGAATTGTTTGCAATATTCTGGATTTTTTATAATCTTTTGGAGGAAAAATATAATTAAATACGAACATGTTCCTGGAAGAACCTTTGTATCAGAAAAGAAAATGTTGGCACTGACTACTGCGCCAGCTGCCCTTCTACAAGTTGCTGTTATCGACTAGGAGTGATGGCTGGGACACGTGGGTTGGTATCAGTGCAGGCGTAACCTCCTACCCTGTTCGAAATCTACCACCAGTCAAGCTGTGTGCACGGCGGCCCGGTGCGTGTTCGTAGACGCACACGCTTAATGACCGGCCACTGATAAATTCGCCCTCCTGACTTAGGAGATAACACGCACGGGAAAACCACGCAACTACCGCATGTTGCTGCCGGAACTGACCTTATTTCACCTCCATTGTCTAGTCCGGCCCGCTCTCTGCCGACCTCCGCTGCTCTTTACCGATTGAGTGGAGCGGAGAGATTCGTGCGGCTCTTGACATCGAGGCCTTCAGAGCCGACGACGGTGAAGTGAATTGAGTACGGAGCAGCGCCGGAATGCCAGAGCGAGAGAAACGGGAGATCCCCCAGGAAACCGGCGGACCAGTGGCATCGCCCGGCACGATTCCTCATGCGAAAATCCGGGAACGACCCCGCTGGTAATCGAACCCTGTTCGCCTAGGTGCAAGGCGTGTAGTCTGGCCTCTACACCACCGCGGCCACCCTATACATACTGAGTCAAAACTCCCATCGACCCTTGTGGATCACAGAAATCACTGTTAATTGGTATGTCGCTTCTCGTAAGCGGTGGTGTATGTCTAAAGTGTGGCCGATGAGTAAAGACCGCGCTCAAGAAGATCAACAAGACAAGTGACTTGTGCTGAGACTGGTGTGTTAGTCCAAACGTTCGCGATCTCTTGATAATGCACTGCGGGAGTAATTCAAACATATGGTAGCTACCGACCGTTATGGGATAGTTGACGAAATTCCACGGACCGTTCGAAACACACTTGCTTCAATCACTCCCATCGATGTTAAGGAGAATTTCACATCGTTCTTGGAGATGAATAATCCTCTGCTATGAAAATGACGGCGCAACCACAGACACACTGGAACAATGTTGTTGTCAAAAGCCACGTGCGATCAAATGTATTCTATGTTATCGTGTTATATTTTGCGCGTTAATATCACACATAAACAAGATGAGCAAAATTCACAGGGTGTAAAGGGACTTTCGGCTCAGTGTGTATTTACGCCAGGGAAATACGCATCTCGTATGCCTGGGTGGTTTCCAGCCGTTTGTTGCCGGGACAAATCCATATTTAGTCACGTAGGGCACGAAATCTAGCAACCAATTCTGTCACATTCACTTTCGTAGCGGCCTGTTCCGTGGTGGTGAAATCCTAAGTGGCATCGGATATATCAGTTTTTTAGCAATAATTTACCCATTATATTCTGCAATAAAATTATTTGACATGTTAGAGCCATAAGCAGAGATTTCGGTTTAAGTAGCTGTTAAAATTGTTACCTACAGTATACTATCGTTTTCAAAACTTCGTTTCATTTACAAGTAACAAAAAACTTGACACAATTAAACGCAAATATTTTCAGATCGTTTCGAGGTAAGCGGTGTCCCCTGTGGTAAACGAGAGTGGCTGAAACCGATTTGTTTTTTTATTGAACACTTTTTTAATATCAGAGTTGAAAATACCCCCAACTGAAATAAATTTAATGTTTTGTGAATACTGATTATCATAACTAAAGTAATATCGGCATTGTTTGATACGTATTTTGAAACAACGTGTATTTTGAAACAAAATTGGTTCCCTTTTACTGGGAACACTTTAGAGCAGGGACTGGTGCAACTCGTTTAAAACCCAATATTTTCCACAGCGCAGATGTATGACAAAGAACATTTTTAGATGCTACGGAATGATTCATACCCGATGAACACACAAAAATAATTAACCAGAGCTTTAAAATTTTTTAAGTGAGCTAGAAACAAATTATATATATATATAAATATAACTGATGATAGTATTGGTGGTAAGAACAGGTGAAATCAGATACGATACCGTAACGTGCCAGAATTCCTGCTCCTTTTCACATGTTTAGGCCGTTTCGAATTTGCAATTTATGCTAACTGAAAAACAATAATAAATTCTATAAAATTTATTATTTTAAATTAAAATCTCCCATAAAGGTCACGTGACTAGATTTATTATATACCAGTGACGACGTATTTTATATTTTTTTATTTCGTTTTAGTACCTAACGAAACTTGCTAAATGACGAAAATACCGAATAACGAAATTACCAAAAGAAAACAGTATTAACTTAATCTTCAAATTGTTCATGTGTAATAAAATTATGCGTCAGAAAATAATAGTATTTGGTGATCATAATGAATATTTGAACCTTTACGACTGGCGGAACGATGTTTACGTTGACAGCAAAAATTATATTATTTCAGAAAATATTACTGATATCATCCTTCAATTATAATTTTAAAATACATTAACATTATAGGCATTTTGGAAAATAATATAAAATTGAAGATTCAAAAGGTTAAAATTTAATATGAATGTTTTCCCAATATTCAGTTAGACTAATAACTTTTCAATATGATAGTACCGATTCGTCTACAAGTGCCTGGTGACAGTATTCCACCTAATTCTACCGAAACGTGATAAAATAATGAGTTGATTATTTCAATTACGGCCTTAGTTGTGGAAGCTGTGGGCGCGATCATCGCTGCGCCAGCCTTCTAACCAAGTGGCAACAGGTCACATTCCCGCCCGGAGCCCCACTGGATTCCAACCCGGAATGTTTTTCGGCAAGTGGGTGGATGGAATGTTGTTCAACCCGGAGGTAGGTCTGACTGACGCACCGACCAGCCATGTATGCCCCGTACTTGGAAATAGGCACACGCGGCCAGCTTTGAACTCATTCCGTGGGTGGTG
>NQII01003233.1:128384-139954 GCA_002778355.1 Clitarchus hookeri | reverse complement strand
GGGGGGGGGGTAAAATTCTTCCTCAGCAATATAGATAGAAGGGACTTTTATTCAGGCCATCTCTCCCTGGGCATAGTCAATTCACGGTTACTTCAAACATTTCTGAAGCGCTGGTAAAGATCTACTTCTGGGCTATACCTTCGCCTCATTCAAACAAAGCCTAACCAAGTCTACAGAATTGCACCAAAGGGACAATGCACCGCATTCGTGAGCATTCAGTGTAATAATATTTGCATAATAACGGTTTCTTACTAGGTATTAACAACACACCTATTCTCACCCTGTTTTTTTTTTTTTTTTTCATATTGGTTATAAATGAAATTATATTATAATTTTTAGATTAAATGTATACTAAAGTTCAATTTAACCAAAAAAATAAGGTGTTTTTATGTTGACAGAAGTATGAAACGCTTGTGAAAGAGCCAAACACGTATAACATACGTGGTGTTATTCTTTCAAATGTTTGATTTCAAAAAGCGTGAAGAAACCGTGAATAGACTATAGGCAGCCATTTGTCGAATCCTACTGCCTAATGCTTACCTGAGTACTGGCTACTTGCCAGTAAGTATTCTAGGAACAGAACCCGAGCGAATCTGTTGAATGTTGTTTGTCATTTTTGTGAATAATAGCTTGCAGTGAGCCATGCAGAAATTTTTTAATGTGCTGCAAGAAATTTCTTTAACTTTAAAGCCTTTAAAAACGCGAACATGAAAATATTGAATGAACAGAAAAAAAATACTGTAAACTAATTTGTTGGTGCAAAATTGGCTTTTTGCATCATTCTATTAAATTTTTGAAAAGCTGTGGTTGAAAAAAAAAATTTGTCCGGTTCATATGCACACCACGAACTTGAGGCAGCAGAATGGCAAACATTTCTTCAGTACGGCCTGCCAGATGTGATATGTCGTATTTACTGTTTTCCTTCCCACATATGCAAATCCGTTTCTTATTGTAATGAGTGAGCAACTGGGAAGAAAGGACACTAGTGTTTTTGCCGGGAATGAGGATGAAAATCATAGGCATGTCGTCAGCAAAACAAAAAATTTTTTTCGATATTTATTATATAAGAAATGTCCTTATCATAAGCTTTTTTTATTCAAGTAATCGGTTTTATAGTAAAAAATATCGTAATTTTACGCATAGCTATTCGTCTAAACTTGCTAATAAAATACAATTGTTTCTTCCACACANAGTAAAAAATATCGTAATTTTACGCATAGCTATTCGTCTAAACTTGCTAATAAAATACAATTGTTTCTTCCACACATAAAAACAAATCCAGATAATATCAAAATCATCAGTTTCTGTAATAAATTTAAAATGCTGCTGTCAAAAGAGTCTTTTAAATGTGTAAATATATTCAATAGAAAAGTATTTTATAGCAAANTAAATTTAAAATGCTGCTGTCAAAAGAGTCTTTTAAATGTGTAAATATATTCAATAGAAAAGTATTTTATAGCAAAAGTACTCAAGAATATTACATAATTTGACCGTGGTTTATGTAGCTGCGTGAGTACTGGCAGCTGTCGGGAGTTTGCCGACTTAACAATAGAAGCTCTGACGGTCGTGTCACCTCCACACATGATTATCCAGAACACGTTCACCAAACACCCATCTGAGACTCAAGCACTGTATGCGTTACAGACCAAAACTCTTGTTTCCTGTTTATGGTATTGATTTTACGACTACGTTATGGTATGTTTTATTATATTTCAGATTTATTTGCAGCCACTATACGTTCATTCAAAAGTCTAATTCGTTTCAGAAGTGTCGCTTGATAAAATTTCTTTCTCTTTCTCGTTCGAGAAACAAAGAATTATGCATATTTCCCATTTTACGGTATCCTTGCCACGTTTGCTGGTAATGTTCTATAGTGCAGTTTAATTACTTGTATTGAACCTTCAATCGAATTTANGGTATCCTTGCCACGTTTGCTGGTAATGTTCTATAGTGCAGTTTAATTACTTGTATTGAACCTTCAATCGAATTTAAATGTATATTCAAGAAAACAGTTATTCTTACGAGTCGCACAACTACAGTTAAGATGGAAGTGAAATGAGTTTTATGCTTGCTGAAAAACAGGACAGTGTTAGTTTACTCATATCAGTGATTAAGAGGCAGCCTTATTTATACAACCGAACATCGAAAGANGAAAACAGGACAGTGTTAGTTTACTCATATCAGTGATTAAGAGGCAGCCTTATTTATACAACCGAACATCGAAAGACTTTCGGGATACTAATTTGGAAATGCAAAGAGATTGGAACCGTAACGGACATGAAGCGTGCGTACTGATTGTTTGCTTCTTAATTTTCAAAAATTGCTCAATGGATACGCTACGATTAAGTCATCTGTACCAATATAAACATTTCTGTTTCGTGTGCGTCGACATTTTTTTACGGGTATGATTTAAAATAAAATAAATATCAAAGTGAATATACTTTTGTACGATAATTTAATTGCCTAAACTTGTGAGCCTTTATATAAAAAGTGGTTGTAGAAAGGTTACCGAATCAAAAAAAAATGAAAACTTTTTACCAGTGTAAACTCTCCTGCATCGTTGACACACGTGGCAAAAAAAAAAAAAAAAAACAGTGCATTTGGCATTTGTTGCTGTGTGGTGTCATCACCTTACAGAGAGACAGAGAGAGGCTCTCTCTCTCTCTCTCTCTCTCTCTCTCTCTCTCTCTCTCTTACTTTGGTTTTATTTTCACACCCTCAGAGAGGAAATGCGTCTGCCGAGAAACAAGTTGAAACTGGTGATGGTGGAGATAGATAATAGGTAAAAATGACAATGAGAAGCAGGTGGTTTCCGATGGACAAAGAGGGAAGATGCGAAGGGGCTGTTGGCCAACCTGCCATTGTCGCCTGACAGGATGTCAGTTCCGAAAGAGACGTGACTAAGCCTTACCGCACTACTACGCAGTAACGTGTTCGATCCCACGGTTCCTTGCGTTGGCGCGACACGTGGCGTGACTTGACGCACAGCGAGACATCCGTACAGATCTGCAGTGTGTGTCCTAATAGCCTCCTCATCGCCAACATGTTCTCTTCCTGATTTAATTGCAGCCACTTTCGAAAACAACTTTTTTTTTGTGTGGAGGTGGGGGTGGTGTTGGTTATAAACTGCACAAATGTAATCGTAGACATTGACTGGCGTACAACTGGCAACAAATAAAAAAATATATATTTCCTTGCTTACTTTCATATTTAAGGCGTAGTATTCATACTGGCAGCCATCGAAAAAAAAAGTACTCGGAATTTTTTAATTAATATACATTCCGTTAAGAACTAGCATAACAGTAACCAATTTACATTCACAATTTCATAATGTCACTAAAACGATGGATAGGCCTTTGTATTTTGGTTAATGTTCAAATGTTACACGTAACGGACACTAAGTAGGGCTTTCAAAAGCGTCCAGTAACTGCAAATCAAAATAAAAAATATAAAAAAATCTGAAAAAATTAAAGACAAATAACTTACCTACTGATACAAAAGCTTTAAAAGGAAAGGAGTTTTGTATACACCTGTTTCATAAATTTCGTTGTTGTGTGCTTGTAAACATATGTGTTTGGTATGAATATAACGTATTCGCAGCCATTTATCTTACTGCGAAAAAAAAAAACGCATTTTTCACGCTACTGCAGATTACAGTTTTCAAGACATTGCATTGTAGACACTATTTTCGAGCCCAAAATAATACATATATGCAAACGGGGGTTTTGAAGAACTGAACCCGCTGTCACAATTTAACGTAGACGACTACACGATACGACTTTAACATAAAGCATTAATCAATAAGTAGTTTCAAGCTACTGAAGAGATCGGTACCCTGCGCACAGGGCCGAAGGAGCATTTGATGCGCCTGCGCGTATCGCCCTTAGCGCTTTCTTGCCCCAAACACGCAAAGGAACCGCCTTATCGCTGCAAATCATAACATAACAACCACTTTGCAATTTTTGTTTAAAATGGAAAGTTTATCTCGTAAAATAAAACAATTATTATTTTTAATCTACAGCTTCGCCCGTAGTTGGTGTGTGTGTGTGTGTGTGTGTGGGTGAGAGAGAAAGAGAGAGTGGTTCTGCTGGCGCGTGTGCGAGAGAGACGGACAGTGCTTGCTTACAATGCTCGCGTCTTTGTCTCACCTAGGAAAACATTGTAAACAATATAGCCACTATCTCGGAAGCACGCTTTGGCTTAGCATCGCCGTCAAAGGGGTCACTCTTGGCCGTGCGTTCAACTAGACTGGAATTAACGCGAATTGGATTCGATCTACCGGCGCATCCGAGTCTGGATTTTACGTACGGGAAACGCAACGGTAGCAGCACATGGCTGATGGGTATTCTCGAGGTACTTCCCGTTTTCCCCTCACAAGGGATTTTACATTTTAAATTATTTTAGGCGTGTCTCGGCCATCTTTCACGATATCGCTTTCAAATAAAAAAAACTTCGTCAATGTTTGCCAGGGCACATTGCTACTATTTTTTTTTTGTAAAAATTTTAATACTATGCCAATTGCGGATAAATTAATATGTATAGACTCAACAGAAAATAACACAAACTCCTTAATTTACTCTTACTTGCTCTCTTGCAGCATGGTCCCTCTCTTCAAAGGGCACCGCGAAAGGCACCTCCCCATTCCCCCAGATTGCAATATTTTATGATTATGTTCTGACAGCTGATGAACTTTCAACATGTTCATGCATGAAAACTCGTGAAGAGTTAGTCGCAACACCCCGTATATCCCCACGAGGACGCCAATGCATAGTTGCCAACTGTTCTCAGAGAAAGTCTCTAAATCGCCACATATAATAAACCAAAAAAAATCACCAAACAGTAATATTTATCTAATTAGCGTTAATGCCTAAGCACAACAATGGCTGCTTCAAATTGNGTCAATGTTTGCCAGGGCACATTGCTACTATTTTTTTTTTGTAAAAATTTTAATACTATGCCAATTGCGGATAAATGAATATGTATAGACTCAACAGAAAATAACACAAACTCCTTAATTTACTCTTACTTGCTCTCTTGAAGCATGGTCCCTCTCTTCAAAGGGCACCGCGAAAGGCACCTCCCCATTCCCCCAGATTGCAATATTTTATGATTATGTTCTGACAGCTGATGAACTTTCAACATGTTCATGCATGAAAACTCGTGAAGAGTTAGTCGCAACACCCCGTATATCCCCACGAGGACGCCAATGCATAGTTGCCAACTGTTCTCAGAGAAATTCTCTAAATCGCCACATATAATAAACCAAAAAAAAAATCACCAAACAGTAATATTTATCTAATTAGCGTTAATGCCTAAGCACAACAATGGCTGCTTCAAATTGNAAAAAAAAATCACCAAACAGTAATATTTATCTAATTAGCGTTAATGCCTAAGCACAACAATGGCTGCTTCAAATTGTTTCTACTGTAGCGTTCCACAAATTCCACTTACAAAGGAGACAAACTGTGCTGTTAATTTCCGCGAGACGCAGCACACAGAGCAGTATCTATAACATATTATCTAAGGCGAGAACTCATGTGTGATAAAACCACGTGACACATGTATCAAGGTCACTTCCCTATTCAATCTACGTACACGCTTCTGTTTAGAAAATTAACCAATTTTATGAAACAAAGGCCCAATATAGACTGAGAAATAAAATAAAATCTCAGTTACATTTCAAATCATTAGATAAGTCACCAGATTTGTACAGAAAAAACTAACTCTCCGACTTGTTGCAAATGTGAAATTCAGCCACCAGACAGTCTTCTGAAATCATCATATCTGACGACAAAATCACAAGGTTTGCGGGGCCGCGGTGACGTAATGGCTAGCGCGCTCGCCTCCCAACAAAGCAAACTGGGTACAATTCNGGATCTTCGCACGTGGGAATCGTGTAGGACGATGCCGCTGGTCGGTAGGATTTCTCGGGGATCTCCCATTGTCTCCCACCCTTGCATTCCGGCGCTGCCACATACTCACCTCGCTTCACCCTCGTTGACTCTCACGAGACCGGTGTTAAGAGCCGCCCAGACCTCTCTGCTCCACAAAGTTGGCATCTCTGCACCGATGTTGAGCGATGACCTTGGCATTGCATCAGTCTGCCGGAGATTGGCCCCGCGGCCGACTTCGGGGGTCAGCGCTGCGCGTGTAGTCGAGATAGTCGAAAGCGGGACCACCTTCGTTTGATGTGTGTTGGCGCGAATGAGAACTGGCGATAAAGTCGACCTTTGTGCGTGCGCCTCTCGTGCTCTCGCCCGTACATCCGCGTAGCCGGAATTGAAGTAAAGCGTCGCCGTAAGATTAGATACTGCCACCTTACATGTAATCTCAAATAGTTTCGGCACGCCATGGGTTTCTAATCTGTTGTCCTCCTCCGTCCCCTTTCTTTTCCTCGAGGCATGGAAAAATAAACGTTTAATTTGAATTTCGAGAAACTGATACATAACGTTTGCCACCATCTCAACAATGTTGCAGTTTTGCGTAGTAACAAAAGACATGTTTTTCCGTTAATTGTATAGTACTTACATATTATCAGTCATGAATATTAGAATGTCACTTTGCATAGCGAAATATCAAGCAGCAACGTGGTGGCAACACCCATTCTTTCCGTGATATACTTTTATTAAAAATAGGGTATTTGCTATAGATGTGTATCTCCACTTCATGCCATACTATGCATGTGCTCACACTTCAGTAAATTATTTCATGTGCTATTCACAATAAAACTAGTCTTATCACCACCACTCTTAAGGGCGTATACAGTCCTTAGATAGCACGTTAGGCTATTTTTAAAATAGCCTATTGTCTACAGTGTTATCCTGGACACCAGCGTACAAACTTGTAAGATGGGTCGCTATGTGAAGTCTTTAAGAGATAGAGGTCTTAATTAAATAAAAGAGTTAAAAAATCCCAGTGTATTTAAAAACACTATGCAGAAAATACTCTTGACTTAATATTCCACATTAAATGACTATCCTTTGCTAATTACATTTAATCGATTTAATCAATGTATTTTAAAGTCACCACAAAATAAATTAATGCAATCAAATAATTGAAATCANTTACATTTAATCGATTTAATCAATGTATTTTAAAGTCACCACAAAATAAATTAATGCAATCAAATAATTGAAATCAGTCCCAATAAACAGTGTATCAGAACCTATTGAATTATTTTACAAATAATGTTCTTATGTTGTCTGACAGTTCCAATATTTACAATCAAGTTTGCATCACACTTTCAAACAGTTCTACCTTAATTTAGTCCACATTCTACCAGTCCGAAATGCTCTAAGAGTGCTCCGCATGCCCTCATGCACAATAGTCGTCAATTCTTCGGGTGCCACACTCTCTCTCTCTCTCTCTCTCTGGCTCTCATCCTTCCACACTGCAGAAACACTCGTGTGGCGTCGCCTTGTATCCCCCGCTGTCATCCGTCCCCTCAGCTGATGTCCCTCAGCGCACCAGTTTTCATCCGATTACCGACTTCAGCCGGATGTCTTCCGAAAGAACTACTGACCCTCCGGAAGCGGCGGTATTTATAGTGCCGTAGGCCACAGTCTAGGAATTTCGCCAAATGCCGCGTTGCGCCGAGATACCTAATTGCCAGAATATTCTTGCTCATCCTCCGAAGTAGTCGGCTCCTCCGGAAAGGGGAGAGGAGGTGCTGTGACACCAGCCAGGCTGGTTGTTAATAATTCCCCTGGCCGCCGGGCGACGGAGCAGTGAGCGGGTCCACCTGGGTAGGGGGAAGGGTCAAGGTGATTCACCCCTACAGTGCCGGGACAGCGCATTAGCAGGTAACAAGGCGCCCGAGCCCAGTGCGGAAGTCCGCGCGTAACACACCCATGAAAATTGGGGATTAAAATTAATTATTTGCAAAATGTCAGAAATCTGCCATTTGTAAACATTTGGCGGGTGATATCATTACGTTGCATACCTGGCAGGCATACTACAGCACTCCTTCAGATATGCATGTTTTCTTGAGAACCGTTCATCTGACAATGTCACACCAAGACAACGTTTTGTGCTCCGTAAATGTACAAGTGATTATTAAGTCCTAACAATTTACAGGCCTAATTACTCACGGTAACACATATATTGTGACATCAGTTTCAGATACAGTAATATATATATATAAATGCATTACAACAGAAGTGAGATAAATCAGCAGACATAAAAAAATGAAAATATGCTTACACTATTTGCTGGTTTTGATTAGAAATAAAAGAATAATTCCCCTGGTTTATTGTGGAAAAATTAGATACTTGTTGTTGTCATATTGTATTTACAATTTTTTTCCCAGTTAAAAAAATCGGGATNCTGGTTTTGATTAGAAATAAAAGAATAATTCCCCTGGTTTATTGTGGAAAAATTAGATACTTGTTGTTGTCATATTGTATTTACAATTTTTTTCCCAGTTAAAAAAATCGGGATATTATTCTCATATTGGTTTATTATTCTGAAAAGTGTTTCAACCCAACTGCTATAGTTTTGTGTATTGCTGCGGAGGCATTGTATACAAGTTTTTATACGACAGCAAATGACTGAGTGAATGACACTTCAACAACAAAATACACAGATATAACCTAATTATATAAAATGTGAATCTAGCTAAATACACGTGCATGAATGAAATGTATACATTTTACCCCACTCTCAAAACCAAACTGTAGTAAATTAAACAAAGAACGTGCAGAATGGTTAATTATATTTTACTTTGATATTCCTTTCNCTCAAAACCAAACTGTAGTAAATTAAACAAAGAACGTGCAGAATGGTTAATTATATTTTACTTTGATATTCCTTTCCTCATTGTTAATATGGTTACACTTCTTTCTAATATTCTATTTAATGATTGACGAAAGTTAGTTGAACCGGTTTGATTTGAGAATACAGGATACTAAAATGTGGCGATAGCTGTTAATCTAACAGCGACGTAAACTGGAAGTATATTAATTTGAATCAACATCCAGANGACTAAAATGTGGCGATAGCTGTTAATCTAACAGCGACGTAAACTGGAAGTATATTAATTTGAATCAACATCCAGAGATTTACCATATTATACAAACCATTTTAGTGACGGAAGGAGTAATTTTCAGACACGTGAGTCCAGATAACCACCTCCAGGAAAGGTAAAGTGCCAATAACTCATGCATTTTTACAAATGAAAATCCAACTTTAAAGAGGAATCCAGGCAAGTATTGCTGAAGATTACAGGCACAGTAGAATTCTAGGCATTATTGTTCATAATAAACCTATCAAGACGAAGGGAACTAATAAATAAAAGTACCTATAGCTTTATTAAGCTTGATATTTTTGAAACCATTTGTCTCGATAAGTAAATATCACGCAACCATAAAATTTAATTTGTACATAGTTAGTTAAGAGCGAATATTCAACTGCAGTTACTTATGTGCTTAAAAATTGTGCTACCTAATACTTGCACAAAATAATGAAAAATAATAAAAAGAAACGGGCGTTAAAAGCATAATAAATGGAACAGTCAGTTGGCATATATAGTGATTTTTCTCGTAAACGAGTTGTGATCGTAAACGGACAACATGATTTGAACTCGCTCTGTTCTTCTCGGTTCTGGGTGTTTTTCGTAGTTCTGTTGCGCAGACGCAGTTGGGGTAAAGGACAAAACGTAGGCCTATGCTTGCCATTATTTTTTTTGTGAAGGGGGGCGGGTACTGGCGGGACCACAATGGCGCCCGAAGAAGGGGGAGAGCGGGGAAATTTGTCAGCGCAGCCAGACAGCCAGGTGTCTCACAACAAAGGAGCACCATAACCATCGTGTACCTGGCCGCCTTTTTTTTTNCAGCGCAGCCAGACAGCCAGGTGTCTCACAACAAAGGAGCACCATAACCATCGTGTACCTGGCCGCCTTTTTTTTTCTGCGTGCCCTTCTCCCCCCTGGACGAAACAGCCTCTTAGTTGTCCGTTGTTAGAGACGGGAGCGGGAGGGATGCTAGGAAACAGAGGGTCGAATGCTAGTTGCGCTGGGGTCGCGGGGCCCCGGACCCTGCCAGACGTCTTGTCTCCAGCCCGGAGCAGGTAGAGCTCGCAGGTGGCGTTCTCCCGTGGGGAAGGTTAACACGTAACAATGCAGGTGAGGACATTGAGCCCCTGGAAGATTAAAGTTTTAAAGTCAGCTTACAAACAGATCGTGATCTATGACTGCGAACTCTCATTCCTTCACTCACGTATTACGTACATTTTTGATATATTTAATTATATGTTTACGTAACACACCAATTAATTAGCAGTTTTGACGAAGGTAGTAATGCTATAGTCCGTTCATGACTGGAAGAGACTTTCTTGAAGCCCTGCTAAAGATCTACTTTCAAGCCCATTTCGTATCCTTCTGCCAAAGGGTAAACAAACATTGCCATGTGGCAGTCACATGGCAATGTTTACATTCCACTGTTTGTGAGTACATGTGTTCGTACATGCACGTACCCATCATAAAAGTAATGTATATATTATTAATGGATATTCCACAAGCGTAAAGTTTTTAATCTTGAGAATTTCACACAAAAGAATATGTGATGCAAGCGAAAAACATTTCATTATATAAACCCAAAATGTGAGTATTAAAAATTAGATGTTTCGTGTGCGTGCCTGTCTCTCTCTCTCTCTCTCTCTCTCTCTCTCTCTCTCTCTCTCTCTGTGTGTGTGTATGTGTATAGGTTTGATTTTGACTGGGGGATTGGGTGGGGGAGAAAAACGTTCACTTTGATTACATATTATAGACACAATACTTTGCAATGAAATGTGTCAACATTCAAGGAGTCCATCCAACAACATTAACATGGCAACGCCAATCTCTCATAAGCCCCCGGATGGCAGTGCTGTAAAGAATTTGTGGGATTATTGTTTAACCTAATATTTCATTTATCGGTTTTTTTAAATACTAATATCAGCTCTTTATTATTTAATTTTTCATAACATATGACTTTAATTTGTGCTAACCTGNTCGGTTTTTTTAAATACTAATATCAGCTCTTTATTATTTGATTTTTCATAACATATGACTTTAATTTGTGCTAACCTGCTCGTACATATTCCTTTTGCTTTTGAAATCTGTATAAGAGATTACTCATAGTGCTTTCTAACGTGTTTAATATTTTTCAAATTTATTTCAGGTTTGCTTAAAATGTTATTTACTGTATTTTACGTTGTATGTTGCGGTAGTTTTTGTGTGCAGTCATGAATTCTAGCAAGGTGAATATAAGAGAAGTCACCAACGCCAACAGGACATCATTAACCTCACCGAATCGTTGTATTCACTAATTAGGCGAGGGGAAATGAAACCCTGCAACGTCGCGGAAAGAGTGGCAGAAATGTTGAAACTCTCCAGATCTACAGTGCTAAGGTATGTTAAAATATCTGTAGTATTAACCATTGCGTTTGCAAGTAGTGTGTGTTAAGATCAATTACGTTGGCCCACGAAACGTGTTTACAAGAACATAAAGAACATTTGTTAATAACTTGATAACGTCGTCGAACGTTGCCTACGTGTATTTTTAACGTTTTATTTTGGTAATTATTAAGTTTAT
>NQII01003233.1:114300-128268 GCA_002778355.1 Clitarchus hookeri | reverse complement strand
ACTAATTTCGTAACATGTGCCCACCTAACCTAACAGAACCTAACCCCACAATGAGTGAATCACTATTTTACATTTTTTTACTAACCTAGGATTGTAGGGTTATATAGTAACCAATACCTGCCACCTATTAAACTAACCTGAACTAACACACGGCAGACCATATCACATTGTCACAAATCATTTCTAAACAAACCCTTGTATGTTTTTGGTATCAGTAACTGTAGTTGACCCAGTAACTGAATTATGGTCCTTTTTAAATTATGCAAATTAGGTTGGCTATGTAGCACTGAAAGTGAAAAATATGACACTGATAATTTACAATAACTAAAAGACAATGGCTGTAGAACAGTGGTGTTGGGGAAATGCATTAATACACAATTGTTTTCTTAAAAGATTATGACTGCGATTTCATCGATTACGATGTCCTCTCATGTTTAGTGAAGTGATACAGATATGTTTAATAGTAGGGGAAGTTCCAGTTATATCGACTGTAATCTATTTAGTGACGTATAACAATGGCAATTAATGCCGCAATGTAACTTATAAATACAAAACAAGCTCCTTCTTCAGAATCTTAAAATGCACCATCTCTCCATAACCTATATAAAATTAATTGACTATAACAAACTCACTATAGAGGCAATTTTCCTTACCATTGTCAGTTGTCTTTATAATAAATTTCCACTGTGTATGTTAGGTTGTTTATGAAGAATCCCTTGCAGGGGTACACAAATTCCAACACAAAGTAGTTTTTATTTTTAATTACACATTGTAATACCACCTTTTGGTTAGGTGATTCATACACTCACATTTGAGTCTATATAACCCTACAATCCTAGGTTAGTGTAAAACCCAACAATCCTAGGTTAGTTTAAAAATGTAAAATAGTGATTCACCCATCGTGGGGATAGGTTCTGTTAGGTTAGGTGGGCACATGTTACGAAATTAGTCGGACGTTAATGCCCGTCGTATATTCGTGTTCTGCATCATTAGCAGAGTGGAAATATAAGATTTTCAATGAATTATTTTTATTTATACAGGAAACCCTATAAACTTAATAATTACCAAAATAAAACGTTAAAAATACACGAAGACAACGTTCGGTGACGTTATCAAGTTATTAACAAATTTTGTTTATGCTCTTGTAGACACATTTCGTAGGCGAACATAATTAACACTAGCACACACAACGGTTAATACTACAGATANAGACACGTAGACAACGTTCGACGATGTTGTCAAGTTATTAACAAATTTTCTTTATGTTCTTTTAAACACACTTCGTAGGCCAACATAATTGACCTTAGCACACACTACTTGCAAACGAAATGGTTCATACTACATATATTTTAACATACCTCAGAACTGTGGATCTGAAGCGTTTCAACATTTCTGCCGCTCTTTCCGCGACGTTGCAGGGTTTAATTTCCCCTCGCCTAGTTAGGGAATACAACGATTCGGTGAGGTTAATGATGTCCTGTTGGCGTTGGTGACTTATATTTTATTCACCTTGCTAGAACTCATGACTGCACACAAAAACTACCGCAACATATAACGTAAAATACAATAAATAAAATTTTAAGCAAACCTGAAATAAATTTTAAAAATATTAAACACGTGAGAACGCACTACGAGTAATCTCTTATACAGGTATCAGAAACGAAAGAAATCGGCACAACGTGAAATAATAAAGAGAGGACATCAGTAAAAAAAAAAAAAATTAAAATAAAACCAGTAAATGAATTATTATTGGTTAAACAAGATAATCGCACCAATTCTCTGGCACGTGTGTCGACCACATCTCGCCAACAACACACGGAACGAAGGTTTGTAAACAAATGGCCGCTCTACTTTCACCTTGAGCGTGATCATGTGAGTATGCAAGAAACATTGAAATCAAAGTACATTAGCATCACGTCATTAATAATTGGCATAATAAGATAGAAGTCTTTTCGAAACCCATTTGTAAGCGATAAATTAACAATTACGTTAAAACTTAGAACTATTTCCTCTCTTTGTGCTGGCAACCTAACGGCATAACTGTATCCGCGTTCGCCGCTGTTTGTAATGTTATATGCATGTAGCTAACGGCTAGGGTGTTTTTTCAAAGGTTGATTTTCAAAAGTTTCTTCCAGTCGTGAACCGACTATAGTAACATTTATTTTGAATGTTTTCCTGCTAACAGAAAACTTGTTCTATCTCTGTTTGTTTACTTGGATTTTTGGGTGTTAACCCACACATTTTTCCTCTTGTTCTGGTAAACACGTCATAATTCTTGCGAAGAAAAGTTATCGGTATGACCCTTTTCCAGTAGGTACGGAAACTAATACTATCTCCGTTGACAATTTATAACCCATTTTANGTTCTGGTAAACACGTCATAATTCTTGCGAAGAAAAGTTATCGGTATGACCCTTTTCCAGTAGGTACGGAAACTAATACTATCTCCGTTGACAGTTTATAACCCATTTTACGACATGCCACTTACTTTTTCAAGTCATATCTACAGAGTTCGGAATCGCTGGTCGGAATCTTAAAATATTAAAATAAAAAAATTATAACTCTTGCCAGAGACGCAATGAGCTGCTCTCTGACATAACAAAGTCCAATTTGTTTAGGGCACGTTGCTGTTCGTTAGAACTTAATTTTCGAATATTTTCTCAAGATTCTGTTAAATGTATAAACTGATCTACTGTGAAAAGAACATTTATGGAAGTACTTAAAATATTATGATTTTGTTGGCAGTCATCTCTATTAATCCACGTCTTGTTTCATATTCTCTGGTTCCACATTCAAGAGTACCTTCATTTCCAAAAACCGCATACAAATATTTGCTGTGAGACTAGATGACTTAAGATATATCGGAAGTGATTCTGATTAATATAAAAATAAAAGAGAAGCACAAAGTAAGGATGTCAACGTTTTCAGCGAGAATGTAACATGCCTTTGTAACAAGTAGTAGTCGTATAAACACTTAACTAACTTCGAATTCAGTGGTGAAAATCAGAACATTTTTGTGGATTTTTCAAAATACGAATACTCCAATCATTTGTTTACGCTATACACACAACTTGCATTTTTCTTTTCCCTTTTGGAATGTAGACGGGTAGTGGCTTCTATATTTATAAATCTCCATTACAAGAAATTTCAAATAATTTCTTAGTTATGTAGTGAAGATGTGATTCAATTTTTGGAATACATTAGAATAAATCCAATCGTCATATTTTATGACTGGTAAAAATTTTATACTTAGTGAAAACTTATCACTTAATTATCTAGTAAAGGTTTTAAAAGGACAATAATACATGAAACAACGTCCATAATTATATTTTCCATGATTGTTTAGGACGTGCCAAAAGAAACGCTACTTTATATGGATGTAAGACATAATTGCAGTTNGTCATATTTTATGACTGGTAAAAATTTTATACTTAGTGAAAACTTATCACTTAATTATCTAGTAAAGGTTTTAAAAGAACAATAATACATGAAACAACGTCCATAATTATATTTTCCATGATTGTTTAGGACGTGCCAAAAGAAACGCTACTTTATATGGATGTAAGACATAATTGCAGTTTTTTTACTTATTTCAGGTAAATATATATTAAAACAAACACGGCGAGTGCAACTGCACTCTAGATTAGTGGTTCTGAAACTGGTCGGCGGAACACTAGTATCCGTGACTTGGCACTAGGTGTCCCGCAATATAAATGTTATTTTATTTCAGTAATACGCTAAAACGTTTCTACAAATAAGTTCCTTAACACCAAGTTTTTATACGCTGATAATGCCAATCTTTATGATGGTGAGTAATTTAATTAAGTAGTTAAACAATAGTTAATTTCCTTAGCGCTGTTGCTGCGTGGGCATTTTAGGAAGCGTGTAGTGTGCGTTTGCGGGCCACAGTGAGTCTTGGTGAAGCCATATAACCCGGGGCTCACGCACGGTGCCGGCAGCCACGTTTTTCCTACTCGGGAGTTACCTGCCGTCGATGCTGTATTGGGGCATTTCCCCCGAGAGTGTCCGGGGGTCGGGTAGATTGCGGAAACACTGGGATTTACTTCGCCGCTGCGGTCGGAAGTGAACTACCGCTCGAGGACTTGCGAAATTTAAACTCCGTTTTCGCGATGGCGAGTGTGTGTTAAAGTAAGCTACCCGGCTATGAGAGGTTGGTCCCCATTGTCGTAGGCTACTGAGTCACACGCCGACGAAATTATTTGTCTACGCAGGAAATATCCCAAGCTGGCTACCTTCAAAATTTTGTAGGCTTGCTGCATTTCCTGCTGTCAGCTACGTCGACGGAGAGATAGCCCTGCAGCCTGGAACACTGCGGATAAATAAAGTGTCGTTTAATCGGAGCAAGCCCTTTATGTCGTCTCCAGATTCCGAGATCGCCTTCGCTGGTTTACATGATGTCGATCCGTATTCTGGTGAGTCGGTGAACTGGTTTCAAGGTTGTCCCTTTTTGTTCGGTTCTTTAAGAAAGACAGAGCCGCTGATAATACAGGAACCACTGTTCATCAAGTTAATTGTGCTGCGGACAAAAAATGTAAATCGCGACCTATCTTTATAAATCTAAGGGAAATGAAAAATAACATATTATTGAAATTTAGCTTTAAATAATTATTTGTTGGTGCGGAACCTCTTTACATCTGGGTGTTGATACGATAAATATATGTTTGCGTATTGACGTTGGCAAAGTTAGTCCATGGTAAAGGGTGCCTCCAAACAAAGCGCAGAACCTCGGTCATGTAGTTGTCATTTAAAAACTGTTCAATATTTTTAGCGGTGTCTGCTTACGAATAGCATTTAAGAAATTTCCTCAAATTTGAGTAGTAGTTACGTCTCAACTGAGCAATTTTTAAGAAGTTGAAAAGTGCTAATACGAATGTTTCAAAATAATTTTTAGGTAAAGTCTATTCGCGGGTTCTTCTCACTTTTTGAATCAAACCTTTGAAAACTCCCCCCACGCATGACGTGTTTGGTTTTTTTTTTTTTTTTTGCTAAATATGCCATACATCACAAGCGTTTTATACTTATGTTAACATAAAGATATCTTATTTTTGGTTAAAATGAATTTTTGTTTGTATTTTACCCATGAATTATAATATTTAGATTATAATTAATATGAATAAAACAGTGCAGAAATAGGCGCGTTGGTAATGCCTAGTAAGAAATAGTTCTTATGCAAAATATTATTACACTGAGTACGCACGAATGCGATGATTTGTCCCTTTGGTGAAATTTTGAAGACTCGGTCAAGCATTATTTGCATGAGGCGGAGGATTATCCCGGAAGTATAACTTTAGTAGGGCTTTGAGAATTAGGAAGTAACCTTGAATGGCCATATGAAATTTCCGGTATAGGCTATTTAACATGTCATAGGGACATGCAAAACACTTGTTTTTATTATTAAGAATTATAGTGTCACCACTGAAAGTCCTATAGATGCGTGTANGGGGGGGGGGGGGGGGTGACTGCAATTCAGTTCAGTGTCTTGCGTGTAAAGGCGACTGGACGTTCGATGGGAGTCCCTATGTTACCCTTTGCGCTCCTACACCTCAGACACACAAAATACCTCCAGCTATACGGCGCTCTTAATTGCAAGTGTACTGACCCTTTGCATTTTTGCACATATTTGAATTCTGAGTTGGCTTACGCCTTTTTTTGCATTACGGTGTATTTGTTTGGTCTTATGTCTGCAATTAATTCGATCGGTGTTCCTGACTCATCAGCTGTAATCCTGAAGCGACTGCTACTACGAGGCATTAGCGTTATGACTAATGATACTTCCTGCGATACTTCTTTTGTAGATGACATCATTGTTGGGGTGAGTCCATTTTGTAATACTTCTTGTCGATGGTAGTATCGAGTGGCAGTGGAAGACTCCATGCAGACTGTTGCAAAATGTAATATTTGATGTGTTCAAATTATTCGCAAATGTCTCTAATTCGTAACAGGTTGTGCATGTTTAACGTTATTTTAATTCATTAAAATTCACGATTGTCATTTAAATACTATAAAAAGTGATAAGTAATGGAAATAATAATGCTGTGCCACATTAATCTGAGAATACCTTTTTCAGTTCAAATTATTTGATTTGAATTTTCGCTCCGCCTTTTTATGAGATTATGTTATAAGCGTTTTCAATAACTATCAAGAGTTGCTGAAAGTATCAAGGTAGTTGGCAGCTGTCGGAGTTAAAGCATTCTTTACAAGGAATTTACGAGATTCAATAAATTTTATTAACTGCTTCATTTGTTACTTTTATTAAAATTAAAGAGGGTTAAAACCCCCTTGTTTGTCACTATAGGTTGCTGCTCTTGTTTACACAACAGATAACAGCTGATTGATAAACCATCTTATGATATAAGTGAATTTTATTTTGTAAATTTCATTATGTTAGAATTTTATTTAATGTTTATTACATGCTATTTATCTGTATTGTCGTGCGCCTGCTGTGTCTGACAATTTTCTTTACGACTTTTATTTGTTATATATTTTGACCAGATCTATTGCATGTAATGTGCTTGAGATCGAATTAAAAATAAGTCACTCTCTAGCTTTCAACAACTTGATACAAAAACTGATGGTAACAATGTCTCGTTTAGTTTTAGGATTTCCAAATTCTTTCCGTCTGGGCTAAGCGAAGAAGTGCAAGTACGAAAAGACGGATGTAAAAGTAGAACATAAGAAAGGATTTTAGAAGTGCTCAGTCAACTTCAAATATCCATCAGTGAAGCAATTTGCAGGCTTTTTCTGTCTTCTATGGCTCGATTTACGCCCATTGGATTTAGTTATATTTTGTGTATTTTTAGGAAACATTTAATACCATAATTTGGTTGAATGCCGGTATGTATTTTCTATGAAGGGGAGGTGGGAAACATTTACGCCGTTTGTTGTGCAGCCTTCGCAGTAAACAGAACGTACCTCCAGACGAGGTTTTATGTTCGAATTCCAAATAAGCCATGAACGTTCTTAAATCAGTTTAGTATGTAAACAACGTTGATTAACCTACCAGTATAAAAGTGGTAAGTTTAGTGAAGTCACTCGCCTTCCGGGCTAAAAGGCGTAAGCTAGCGAAATTAAATTCCTCGAGATTGATTTAACTGAAGAAGGCTTTCTTACGCGTGTATTCGCGAGATCTCAAATTAATTCGTTCTTTTCTAACCAATAAAATAATAATTTAATTGTTAAGTTTTTTGTCACTGTTTGTTTATTATGTAGGTCTATATGCTACATTAGGATGTGAAGGAGACGCTCTAGTAGATAGAATAGTTTTGTTGGCTGACGGAGTTTGGTTTTAGACGCTGACAAAAATTTTCTTTTAAACATTTATTGATCTACAGCTACCACTGACAACTGAAATGAAAGTAAAACCTTCTGTATAAAGTATTTTTGTTATACCCACCTTAAGTATGTCTTTTTCACTATAAGACTATTCCATTTTTGATATTTATCTTCGAAGAAACGTGGTGATGGACATTGTGGCTGACGTTATAATCGATTTGGGGCCGATTCGATGATGCATCAGTGAGCGTGCGTGCGACATCTTATTACACTTACACAATTGTTCATGAGTGTATGTACTAGTTGGTCAAAGATTGAAAGGTATTCCTGTAATTTCATTTTCACAAGAAATAAATAACACTATTTTCGTTTTATGCCCTGATAGATAAGCTTTTCACTTTTTTAAAAACATTTTCGTCATTTCATAACGACAAGAAAGTGTTAGTTATCACTAAGCATGAAAATATTAATATCTTAAACTTACTACAGTGATTTCGTGTAATGTTTGAAGTTCTGAAAAACGACAGTAATCCGCATTTACAAGCGCCTTTTTTTTTATCCTTGTCTCAATCGGCACTGCAAAGAATCATTAGCGGAGTTGCGTTTCTGATGTGTATGTCACTGATGGCTACATGGTTCAACAAACGACTGTCCAAAAAAACATCTAAGAGAGAAACAGTGTTGCCTGGGGGTTTTTTTTCCAACAGAAGAGATAAAAAAAAAAAGAACTTAGGCAAAAACAACGTTGATTTTACACATAATGAACACACATTGGCGAAATTGCTCAACACAGACGGTGATTAAGCCACATCACATGAGCCATAAAACGTTTTGCCCAACTTTGTTTCAGACAACATGCCTTTGGGAGATTGGGCGTAACGTCAATTTGTGGTCAGTTACACGGAATTTACATAGCGAGCCTGCGACGCCTAATAGGTCGCTAATTATGCACCTGCGTTTTTTGGGNGGGGGGGGGGGGACAAGAAAACAAGCACGGCACGCCCATGAATGTACACACACCAACAAAAGTTTTGCAAAATGCGGCAGTTTTCACTTACCGTTCTTAGGTATATACTTGCCTGCTGCTCAACAACGCCATGGCCGTTAGCAGCATAGACTAAAGATGAGGTAACCCAATTATTCGCCTTCTACGCAGGAACTCAACATTGACCTACCCCAAACGAACATAACTGTCAAAGTAACATGGCCAACAGTGTTGAACGCGTTAGTTTATATCTCGAATTTCAAAATACAAGC
Organism: Clitarchus hookeri; assembly: GCA_002778355.1. NCBI lineage: Eukaryota > Metazoa > Arthropoda > Insecta > Phasmatodea > Phasmatidae > Clitarchus > Clitarchus hookeri. The sequence goes on along the minus strand of NQII01003233.1, from coordinate 119,719 downwards.
ACTTTTATATGAATAAAATACTTCCATAAATTTGAATGTGATCAGAATGCATTGCGAATTGGTGAGGGAAAGTATACATTCATCTCAAAGCACTTGTTTACAAATCAGTTTTCTAACCTAAAATCCTAAATATGCCGTTTTCGCTAGACGTGATGGCAGAAAAGCAGTTCAATGTTGGGACACGGAGATTGGTTGTGCGCAGCCAGCGAGATCGGTCCACCTCGTCTTTAGGCTATGGTCAGCAGGAGAGGCAAGGGGGTGGGTCACTTGCAGTTACCTTGGAAACAGGAATTTTCTCTATGAATTTGAAAGATACATTACAACAAGCGTTTGTGAAATGGTTAGTGTTCGTAATAACTCTCGCAATTAAATGATATCATAAGTTTTTGTAACAAATAAATTGCTTATTATCGACATAATTCCGAAAATGCAAGCCCCAGCTGGGAGGAGTAACTGATTTTTTCCGCTTTTTCCATAATTTCAGTTTTATAATAGTTTGTAACTTTTGTATTGAATACTACATTGTAATATTATTATAGCATATTATTAAAGGAAAACTGATTTAATCATATGACATGCCAAATATTTTTGTTATATTTTATCTTCGTAAAACTCTGTTGTAAATCGTACACTACTCTGAGGAAGCATTCTGATTCCTATGACCACTTGAAAAAAAAAATGGTTTCACCTTTGATTGCCGCCTCCGTTTTTTGCCGTTAGACTGATCTGATATGGTTTACAGATCAAACTTAAACTAAACTTACTTCAAAGAATAGCACACATTCATAAACTGCCCGAGATTCTAAACAATGGTCTCTCGTAGTGTACGCTGGCTTTTACGCCAACTCTCTTGAAGCCCTAAATCTGTTTCGTTACTTCTACACAAGTAACGTCACCCTCCCTTGATGTTTGCCAAATGAATAGTTTCCTGCTTACCCAAGGTGGATTTTTTCCGCCGTTACCAGCCGGAGAGTGAATCCCGTTTTAATCTTTCGTAAGGCATCCGCTCTCATAATCATGTTGTTAAGAGTCGCCCAAATCTCCAATTCACTCCACTCTTTTGTGTGGCGCTATCTGCTCTGTATTCAAACTTTGCCGCGGTGGTGTAGTGGTCAGACTACTCTCCTCCCGGCGGGGTCGCTCCCGGATTTTCGCATGTGTAAATTGTGCCGGACGATGCCGCTGGTCGGCGGGTTTTCTCGGGGATCTCCCGTTTCCCCCACCCCTTGCATTCCGGCGCTGCTCCATACTCAAACTCACTTCACCCTCATCGGCTCTCAAGACCTCGATGTTAAGAGCCGCCCAAATCTCTCCACTCTGTATATTGGAACGCGCTTCAACACGCATCGTAGACCTTCGCAACATTCTGACCGTGCCTGTATCGGCGGCTCGGCTTTCAAGTGGCCGTGCTCCGAATGGAAAGATACATACAAATCTGACGAAACTGCCTGCACTACCTTTATGTCTCGAGCCCCTTTCACACTGTCAGAATTTTCCTTCGAAATTCTCCCAATAAGTTTGGTTAAATAAAGATGGAAGGTTGCAACGTCACTGAAACGTCATTATCGCCGCCATGTTATTCTGCAAAATTTGGATGGCTCTACTTTTCATCAAACATTAAAAAAATTAGACTTTTTTTTAATTTTTGACGGGCTTATTTAATTAGAGTGTGTATGTCAAGAATGGCCGTTTCCGACTTCACGAGACTTTAAAATGGCGAACAACTGATGGAAACGAAATGAAATTATCAAGATAATTAATTTAAATAAAATCTCTTTGAACATGGGTGCTATTTGAAATGATTTATATACACTTATATTAATAACTCAAGACGTATTAAATTTCATTGGGCAGGATATCCCTCTGATAAATGATATAAAAATTCAGTAAAAGATGTAATAAAAAATCAGAACATTCGTTACATGTTTTCGTGTAGTTGACTGCACGGAAACACCACAGCAGTAGTTCATTTTGAAAACAATTTTTAAATGAAAATTCAGACTACATTCTCCCAATTAAAAAATTGGACAGTGTGGCCCATTAAAAAATATATACAATATTATTTTATTCAATTTGTTGAAAGGAAAATTTGATGGTCGTATTTATTCTTTATGTTTTATTATAAATATTATTTGAAGGAGAAAATTTGACAGTGTGACAGGCTTCACAGCAACGCCACAGATCACTGACACACCCGACGTCAATCGCCGAAGCTATTCCAGTCTCGGCATCACGAATGCAGGTCCCGAGCCGAATTGTGGTAGGTAGTGTTTACCCTCCCTGAATTTGTGATCAAGTGATCGCAGCAAGCTTTTGGATAGCGCATGCGCAGCTTTACAAAGGCGACGTATTAAGTACGTAGTGTGACGAACGTTGGAACAGTTGAGTGACAAGTGCAGTCTCCGGCAGTTCACATAAGGTACACGCTAAAGAATTCTTAGTACTTTTACAAGAAAAATCCCTGGAAACCCAGTTGCTAAGAAAATCCTCTGTAAATCTACAAAGAGTTTCTTGTAAAATCTGCGAGACATTTATTTGTAGTATTACAAATTATAACATTGTATTACAACTGACATTGAAAAGTGTACCTAAAATTATATTTTTTCTTCTAGAAAACAAATTTGATAAATCAAAAACAGAGAATAACCAATATATATATATATATCTTAATATAATTAAACAACACCCCTCGTATTATTAGCTGACACCCTTAACAACATGACCAACTTGACTTACGAGCTTAAAACTTATTTTTACACTAAATATAGCTGCAAGTACCAACAAAATATTTATGAAGTAATTTGGTTAATAAGAATAGGTACATTAATTTCATTTTAAGAGTTCCATTGTTGAGTTGAGAGATTTGGAAGGCTTTTAACAACGAGGCATTGAGAACCGATTTAAGAGCTCTGTGCAGCTAGAAAATATTAAAAGTTAATTAATAATACGGTCACGTTTTATTGAAATTGTTATTTCTGGAACATCTCGACAAACCAATATAGTATGACGATAAACAGGAAAGTAAAATGGTCAAGAAAATTTATTTTTCCAAAATCTGACGTGAAAAAGTAAATTAGTCTCTACGTAAAGTTATGATACACTTTAAATTTATTTGCTGTGATTAATTGAAAGGAAAATATAACTGTTGACCAGTTTGGGACAGTTCCTAAATTAAATCAAAGTGGAAAACCATTCCAGCAAAATTTACTCTATGAAGGCCGAATTTGGCACAGCGTTTTTACATTGTAGCAACACGTTTCCACTTAAAACATATATTATCTGCTTTTGTAATGTAACTAAAGAGAACAGTGAAGATCTTCAACATAAAGATTTTTTTAAAAATAATAAATTACTTCAAGTGTTGAACGCTAATTTATATTCTTTCAACACAGTTATTCCAAACTTCTTCCAAAAATTTGGCATTGAAGCGAACAAATATACCTTATTCCACAAAAAAACATAAAGTATTTTGTTAAAACTAATTCATTTAAGCTACAAAATATTTGTCATAATATTTAAATGCAATAATTACGCCATTAAACCTTTTTATGGTGTATCATTTTTTAGTAGTAATTTGATTGAAAAAGTTACGATGTTCATCGTATGGGATCACATTTCTCAGTTTTCATCACGAAAGGAAGGAAATAAGATGCGGAGTGTTATATCATTTGTAACGTTCGAAATAATCGCTGGCGTGTGCACAAACAGGGCTGCATTTCGTTCTGCAAAAATGTTGTACTTTTATGGTAGATGCGTATAGCAGGATAATTTGTGTGGTTAGTACACAGCGCATTAATATTAAAACTAAGTTGTAATAGCCTATGTATTTTATAAGTGAATGTAATTTTTCGTTGCTAAGCAAGTTTGAATATTACGCCGCTAAGTTATAAGAGAAAAGCCTGAGTAGGTCTATAGGATCTCTACCTTATAAACAGTCTCAGTGTTTATATGTTAAAGCCATATTCCAATCCATTTATTGTTTTTTTTTCTTAAGCCTTTTTCGTAATTTGCTTTTCGGATTAATTATTATTTGGGACATCACGATGAACAATTTTTCAGTTTACGAAGAGCTACTTGTTGAACAACACCACTCAGCTGATCCCAGATGAAAGTGAAATAATAATTTTTAATTAAAAAAACGCAAGAGTCGTTTGAAACATATTATATTTCTTCACTTAATTTTAAGAACACTGCTTCACAGTTAACAGAAGGAAAGTAAAATAATAATGATGTAAAATTGTTTAATGGTAATCATGTAATGAGAACATACGTACATATTTGGTTAGCGTTTCGGCGACTTACTTTGCGAAATAGTTATTACGAGTGTGATAAACATTTTACTATCAGCTGTTCGCTTATTTAAACTTTCAAGTCGGCAAAACTAAAATGGCGCTAATTTTGTAATATGTTGTATGAAGTTGACAAACGCAAAACGCACATAAGAAAAATACTTCATGGATTTTGCAAACCAAATCCGCCACTTAACTGTTATTTTGGTAATGGTAAGTAAAGGTTGCAACACCTCCCTTTAGTTAACGCTGGGTGCGAGCAATCTCTGGTCCAGATTCCTCACAACGTGATCGTGTCGCATTAAATTGCCAGGATATTGAAAAAAAACTTCGTTTTATTTAAAACACTGAATGCAGTAAGTAAAGAGGCTAGTAATTAACAGACACATACTCGTTCTCATTATTGCTGTTTCATGACTAAACACTTCTGCGAGCACCACTAACAGGTATTGCTACTGTCCTTGAAAAATTGTTCAAGGTCAAGAAGCGAGGCAGCGATACGGGCGACGCTAACACGCACCACTAGGGCCTCATCGCCCCTACGCGCAAGACGTGCAGTGCATATCCGTCGGTGCGCTGTACTGTGCTAATTATATATGTAATAGTGGGACTTTATTACACGCGATGGAAGTTCACAGATTAAACTACGCCCGTATAGTAGTGCGTTTCTCTTACCGCTTACGAAAACTGCAAAGACAAGCTTTCAAAATGCGATATTCAAACATTTTCACAAAATTTTTCTCTATGAGTACACTTAATACGATCAAATAAAAAATAAATAAAAAAAGATAGTGTAATATATAATTGTATTTTACCTTTTCTGGTAGAAAAAAGTTTTTACCAGAACATTTATTTACCGAGACACACCTATTCGCGCAAATAACGATTTCACAGAAATTTTTTTAGTACATATCTACTCCTCTTATTTAAATTTGCTACAAAAACTCTTGTGATATCTATATTGACAAAAAATATTTTTGGCTCGCACGTTTTGTTTTGTGCAGCAAATACGGCGAAAGGTAAATCTCTGTTCGACTTCGGCCAGATACATTATCTTAAACTCGTGGACGTCGGTACAGCTGGTCCAAGCTACACCACGACCTAGGGTAAAACAGAGTCTCCCCCCCCCC
>NQII01003233.1:101363-114268 GCA_002778355.1 Clitarchus hookeri | reverse complement strand
CCGGGAGCTTTCGCTTGCACAGCCTGCGTTTTCACTCCTATGGGCGGCGAGGTGGGGATCTCAAGTGGCCGCCTGGCGCGACGTGATGCAACGTCGTCAGGAGTTGCAGTACCTTCCCCAGCTTCCAACACGATCTGTGTTCGAATTAGCCAGTCGAGGACTCTTACTTGGCTTCGTGCCCTAGAGAAGTGCATCGCGGCTGTGGCGTCACAATGTCACTGTCCGAATTCACAGCAAGGGCACAAATGCATCCTAGAATGTGTCCTTCAGTTAAGACTGCGTGCCACATAAGTTGCCTTTCTCGCACGCTGATTATTTTTCGATGTTCTACTCTTTGAAGTATTTCTTTTTTTGTGTTTAACTTTTGCTCATTTCCTTCTAGCACCTGCGCATGCAACACGGAAATACGGTCGAACAACGAGAACCGAGACAGGTTAAAACTTGTAACTAATTGTGTGTTTTTTTTTATGCCGCCGACTTTGTATTTTTGGAATATTTCTCTCACCTATCTGATTTTTCTTAGGGTCAACGCACAATACTGTAAAATTGATAGAAGCGAGAAAAAAAATAGGAGGCATTTTTTACCGGCAAGAAAAATACTCCGCCCAAACTCCTTTGCAAATGCAAACGAAAATCTCAGGTCGAAGTGACATCAAGTTACGAATGAACTCAGGTGTCCGAATTAAACAGATGCACACTTCGTAATTCAGGGGAAACGTGTTAATTCATCGCGAAGGAACCGAGGACATGTAGCTTTGAGTTCGAACACAGCTACGCTGTCCATTGTTTGTAATATTTACCATCTGAGATACCCGCAGGGTGTTGAAACTCACCGTAGGGCGTCTTTGCAGTGTGTATGTTACGGCACTTCACCTGGTATCCGAAACCGGAACCTCGTGAGGTTAGAAACCACATCAGTGACTTCTGCCGTTTGGGGTTACCCGTAAAGAGAGCTTGGTTTCTGCGAGTTATCTCGCTTGACTATGGGTGGTTTATACCATGAACCATGCAGTATATGGTTTGATATCGTGTCTGTCAACATAGAAACTCGAATATTACAGCACCTCCTCAATGGCGCTGCGCATTCGTTCTGACACAATGCAACTGAAATACGGCGTCTACTTGTTATGGCATGTTCGTAGTTACGTCCAATTTTTTTTTAAACCCAGCAAAAGTTAAACTTTTGAGCTACTCGCTAAGCGTCCTCCCTCCACATTAAAAAAAAACGTGAACGAGTCCGGAAGAAAAAGCCTAGGAGGAACCAAAGTGCCGTATCTATGCAGTAGACAGACGATCAGAAATACGTAATTTTTATATGCCGTAACCATGGAATCTGTTTACAAAATTGTATACCTGAAAACTCAAATATGACAGTAAGAAATTTTTACGAATTACATTAAAAAATCAATTTAATAATGTCTTATATAAGAACTATTTCTTATTAGTCACAATCCATACATTAATTTTTCTCTCTGGTTTAAATTTATATTGACTATGATATAAATATTATCATTCATTTTCAGTTATGTGCAAGTGAGTTTGATTTAATCAAAAACAAAAGCACGGAAATGAAAACGGACGTGTAAAACATTTGTGATACATGATTTATTTAGGAAGCTACCAAAACATATGACACATGAAAGTGGTATTTTTCGAAAAAAATTTTTAAAAAGTATGAAAATACAATGAACAGACTACAGTTACAACACAAAAACGAAAATTTTGTCGACGTAAGTTTTATTCTCGTTGCATCAAATAGCAGATCTCAACGAATCACGCTTCATCGTTTTGAGACCACTGTTTCAACGCATTATGGGGGAAAAGTATCAGTTACGATGTTGTAATCAGTATATTTCGATCGCATGACCTGTACACTGCGTCTCCACACCAAATTGTTTTATTTCATTCAGTGCAATGCTGTTCACTGAACCTCAAGACTGAGTATCGCACTGACGATGCCACTAGCTGTCCGAATCAAGCTGGCCAAGTAGTTCAGCCGCCTGACACTGCAGTAACGTGACCTGCACTTGGCGCCATCGTGCAGCGCTATAGTTACTGAGCTGCGAGACAATCTGTCGATTATTTCCCAGGTCGAACCAGCCCTCGCAGACTTCACCGATTGTGGTGCGTTTCGAAATGTTCGTCCGTTACTCTTAATTGAAAAAGAGCGACTCTTCCTTGACAGCTGTCTCAAGCGGTTCATTACAAAGGAATATCGATGTTTACTTCACAAGCAGTGTAAGCATTGCGACAAGGGTGTTTGCGTTGCTTTTTTGCAGTGTTTTCCCTTGATACAGGCAAGTTTTGAATCTGTGCGTGCCTTGAAATTTATGCTTTAATCCTTAAGAACTCCCCTTAAGGCTCCCACTTACCTGGTGCTTCAAATTAATGGTGTAACTAATATAATCATAATAGTTACAGGTAACCTAATATGGACTATGTTAATTCATAATATGTTATTCGAATCCACGGTATTATAATAAAATATAATAGTCAAATAATAGGCTCAATCGTATCGGAGTGGCAGCGCCGCGCGCGCGGCGTTGCCACTTTGCCACTCCATCTCTCGTTCTGGCCGTCTCGCGTCGTTGTCGGTTGGTCGTTCGCGTCTACCGGCGAATGAGTGAGTGAGATGGCTATTATGCACACTATTATTAAGCATGCGCGTCGCGCTTTGTATGAACGCTGTGTACACAGGTAGGAAGAAAACGAGCAGTGAAAACAAAGTAAAACAACTTATGTTTTTAAATGTAAATTTGTAAGTAATAAAACTGTAAATATGTACATAACAATAATTTAATAATGAAAAATTATATATATAAACAAAAAAAAAGATGACAAAACAAAAAAAAAATATTTATAAATCTTGTAAATAGAATTTAATAATCAAATTTACATAAGGTGATTAACTTTTTTAATACGCCAATGTATTAATCGTTGACAGTCCTAAGCCTGTTAAAGTATGAAGGGAAATTTAATCACCGTTTCACGTAACTTGTTATTTTTAATAGTTTAGGGCGATTATTCGTGCGATTAAATATTCGTTTGATTGAGTACTATTACCAATATTACCCTATTATTTGCCTATTATAAAGTAATAGTTATGATATTATATTATCAGCAAAGCGTTATATTAAATAATATGATTACTAAGAAATTACACTAATATAACATCTCTACTTCAAATGCGTTGTGGATTGAAATACTCGTTTTTATACAAAATGGATTTGGGGGGAAAAAAAGAAGGAAAAAAAAAGGGAAGGGAAGGATGTGGTTTCGATAGGTGCGTGTTTTTCTTTTTTTTGTGTTGTTTGCCCGGGTAGTTAGTGGGGGCCCTGAGGCCAGAAGGACGTGCAGGTCTGAACCTGCCCGCCCGTTCTGAACCACCACGCCGCGCGCGCACAAGGCACGGCGTTGTCACGTGAGGCTGGCGAGGCATTATTTCCCGTCGCCGGAGCTGCTTGGTATGCGATACGCGGCGCGTGTTGCGCGCTACGTAAGGACAACTGCCAAACAGCAAGATGGCAGCCAGGCCAGGCCAACTACCGCCAACCGCCTGCGCGTGTGTCGTTTCACGTCTCCGCGTTACATTACCTCCCGCGAGTGTCCCGCTCCGACTGTGAGTGCGCAGCTCAGAATGTATTACAGGAATGTGTTCCAACATCGCTAGGGCGGAGTGGAAAGATTTGGGCGGCTCTTGAGTATGTTGAATACCGAAAAGAAACGTATACGTATTGCATGCGATGAAATTTTCCTCGAATAAAAAAAATCAACTTAATCTATTTTTGAATAATTTGAGGTCAAATATTTTTCTTTTCTCTTTTGTTGCAGCTATAATAACGAATACTAACAAAATTGTATATATATAGAAAAATTAAAATTCACAAAGTAGACTATTACCATAGGCTACCGCGTATGAAAAAAAAGATTAATATAAATAAATTTTTGCATATTTTAAAATTGCTTTTAAAAATGGATTAACTGTTTATCGGTGAATATATATGTCAAGTAATAGCCCACGTCACTAGTTTACGTTGTAAATGTTTTCATTTGTACAACTTAGTNTCGGTGAATATATATGTCAAGTAATAGCCCACGTCACTAGTTTACGTTGTAAATGTTTTCATTTGTACAACTTAGTAAGTACTTGTTATTATAGCTGCAACTAAACATAAAAAAATTTGTATTTGACATGACATTATTAAAAAACAAAAGTGAAAAATGTTTTTATTCTAGGAAAATGTCTTCATATACAATGCATACAGGTTGAGCAATGTCTGGAACAAATACAACAATTAACATATTTGGTATTCAACACACTCAAAGTCGAGGTCTTGACAGGCGATGAGTGTGAAGCGAGGTGAGTATGAAACGACGCCGGAATACAAGGGTGGGGGAAACACCAGAACTATGAGAAAACCCACCGACCAGTGGCACCGTTTGGCACGATTCCCACATGCGAAAATCCTGAGGTGTCCCCTCCGGGAGTCAAGCCCGGTTCGCCCAGGTGGGAGGCGTGTAGTCTAAGAATTACACCACCGCGGCCCCTAAGCTCGTTAGATGTTAATAGGATGTTCACAGTAAACTGTGCACTTTTGAAAAGAGTCTGCCAAAGATCTGCTTTTCTGCACATTGTGTATTCTTCCATCATAATGTAAAATTAACGGGCCATGGACCTCGTCGCTTTATTCTGCGTCAGACGAGTAAAACTACGAAATTATTAGAAAAGTAAACATTTTTGCAAATGTGGTCATTTTTTACATTTGTATGCATTCAAATCAGAACGTAACATAAATTATTTCAGTATTCACAAATGTTTACCTTACACTTTTAATTTGACGTTAAAACATATTTTCTCTTCGCAGTAACTGAGTTGACTGGGCTCGTATCAGTCAGCTAGCCTGTTAAAATATATGCAGGGAAGGGCAGTGATTTTCTTTCAACGATTAATTTCAAAAGTGATCAATTAATCGAGAACAGCCGATATCGATCAGTTTCGTTTAGAAAAAAATCCCCTGGTGCAGCTGCATGTATTCTATATAATCTACAAAGCCTATCTGACATAGNTAATTTCAAAAGTGATCAATTAATCGAGAACAGCCGATATCGATCAGTTTCGTTTAGAAAAAAATCCCCTGGTGCAGATGCATGTATTCTATATAATCTACAAAGCCTATCTGACATAGGTTTATATATGTTAGCAACGAATTAAAAAATGATAGTTGTTCCGTGTCTTAGCGTACTGTTAAAATTGGCTACTACTTAATTTGGGTTTTTGTTTCTTGTTTTATACTCGTTAAAACAAGAAGACACATGAGTGTTATTTGTTAAATCCATGGCAGTGGTAATTTGTACATGGAGCGGAAGAATACACAGTGGTTTGAAAGTTGGAAGGTTTTTCAGAAGTTCTCATTTAACCGCGAACTACTACTACATATCTTTGACAAGCATTCTGAAACACTTTTAGCGCAGATCAGACATAATTACCTTAGTTACTGTTCAGTAAAGGGACCAGCTATAGTTTTCGCACCGCTTCATTTAAGAGAAAATTACTCAATAAAATTGACTTATTTTGGTGCTGCGACATTGTGGCGGAATTAAGAACTAACCGAGGGACATTTAGCCTTAACACGATATTGATATTATGTGCTTATATTTGTTTGCACACTTCCTTGACTGTAAGATAATCGGCTACAAAGTATTACTTAATTTTAAAATGGACGTAAACATAAAACATTGAATGGTTTAATGCAGGTTTTCATAAATTTTACAGGTTTCTCTCTATCCACCCCCCCCCCCTTTTTAACTTCATTAAAAAAACTGATATTCTCAACATAGCTGAAACTTTATTTGATGTATTGTAACATATTTTATACTAATCTGTAAACATTTTGTAAATTTTGTTACGCAATTAATTCTGTCGAGGTAGCTGCGAATTTAATTTTAATTTCACTGACTGTAATTTAGCGTCTTCTGATGAATAATCTACAACGACGAAAGTGTTCCTCCTCATCGATTATGATGACGTGTTATATTCCAAGAGATAGTCATAAAGTGTAGCTACAGTTGTTTATTTATGCACCATTGTGTATTTAGTGGACGTTGAGACAAAGTTAAGTATTGATGTATAATCAAGAAATCTCGATTTTTTTAATACAAATATATTATGAAGATTCTTGTAAAAACAAAAGGAAGACGCAGTATCCCTGAATAACAACACCTTTTATACTGATATTATTCGGTGCCGCATGCATGAAAGGAAAAAAAAAATTAACAATGAAAGCGATTGTATTGTTACATGGGACGCCTGAGGGGTGTATCTGAGTTCGTGAGGGATGAAGGTCTTAATAAAAATTAAATAACTAAATTCAATAATTATATTTATTCTCAATGCTACTAACAGTCAAACATCTGTTATTTACCAGTCTGAGCGTCCTATTAACTCTTATTATTCTTATTGAGCACAATATTTAACTACTATCGCCATTTAAATTAAAGTCTTTATCACAGTCTTTACTCTCGCTAATGTCCCTTAAACTGCTCCAATTTCCACACGTTTAGTTAAAATTGTATATTTCCATCGTCCCGAATGACTTTTCACTCACACATCCAGTCCACAGTCCCGCAGAACAGTCCCGCTCTTCACTGCACACAAACTCGCCGACGCACTCTCCCAGATCGCTGCAGTCGTCCCTCGCCGCTCCGGAATCGCCCAACTGTCGCCTAAGGTCGCACGAGACGCCAAACTCTTGGCTCTTAATCACCGCCCCCTCAGTGGCCCGCATGTGGTATTTATACTTGAGGTAGGTTCAGTCTAGAACGTTCTCGGCAATCCAAGATGTTCTGGGAAACATGAGCTTCTGATGGTAAGCAATGTGAGAGCTGAAATGATTTTATCGGCGTGTGTGGCGGCGTCGTTTATGATAGGCCGCTCGCTTTCTGTAACATATATATGGCCACCGGCCTATCGCTCGCATGTTCATTCAAAGCATTCCTTTGACTTGCTGCCGCCACTATCACATAACTGCTCACCTTCACTTCCACTCGCTCGCGCGGGATGCGAAGCAGCGAGCGCATAACAGTATGTTAGTTGAACATTAAGTAAGTCACTTAATGTTCGTGTTGCAACGAAATGTTTATACGTAAGGAACGGCAACTGCATTAACTGGATTGGCTCATTCAAGCAAATCATTTTAAACGTATTCGAAAATTCTGTGTATGACACGCCCTTCGACACCTGGAGTAGCATGTTAGATAGATATACAGTCCTACTGGGATATAAATTGAATCTACTTCAGTAGGTAAACAGATATACGAAAATCAAACTTAGGGCGCACAAACCAGCTTAACGAATTAATAGTAATATCCAAATCCTACATATATAAATTTATTTAAAATATTTTATATAATACGTACAATTTTTTTTTAAATTAACTTGTAATGATTTAGAACAGCTTCAGGTGTGTGGCACATGTTATAAGAGTCCTGCGTTTCTTCTATTAATTATTTTTTGTTTGCAATGGTGGGTTGTTTCATGGATTTCAGAACTATTTATTAAGGTAAAGTGATTGTTATCGGTGAATAGATTAACCCCTATGGAGGCCCCTGGGGACTAACCTCGAAGAAGCCCCTAGCAGTGCCCCCCTCGTGCGTGTTTGCTCTTTTTGGGTCGATAATCGATTAGATAACAGGTGGAAATGTCCCGACGGAGGCCAAGGACCAGCCCACTCCAGTGGCGATATAGCGCTACGAGAAACTGTAAACAACTTCTTTCCTTTGTAGGCTGACGTCTTTCAAACGGCACTGAGAGCGGCTCGTGTTTATTGGGTCGATGAGCATATTTGTATTTGTGTTTCAAACTTGAAATGCTTGCAAACAACTCAGCACTGGCACAAAAAAAAAAAAAAAACCAAGGGAATTGTATACGAAATATGAAATGTACTTTTCTCTACCGTAATGTAAATGCACAGAAGAAACGGTGATATTTAACAGTAATCTCGGTCTACACATATTTCAAAAACAAAATTAAAATCCACGATTAAAGAAAAGAAAACAAAATTAGTATTTTGTACAGAAAATAAACTTTTTCTAAGGATAAATTATTAATATGCAATATTAGAATATTATTAGTTTATTAGATAAATTCCTAATAACGTAACATTTAAATGAACAAAAACTAAGGAAATTTATGAAGTTAGTAAATTTTAAAATTTTAATTTAGTAATTATGGCAAACATACAAGTGTAAATAAGATATACTATTTGTATGCACGTTTTGAGAGTAGACGTTACATAAATGAATTTAAAGTAATTGTTGTGTCTTAGTTTATTAAGGCGTTAATAGATTAACCACCAGCATGTTAGAATGCAAAAAAAAAAAAAAAGATTGATTTTTGTTGTTTCTATGAAGCCCACAATTTTAGCGGACATCATGTGCGGAAAATTCAAAACATAGTAGATGGTCGTCTTTAATCACCTCAAGACGATATGTCGATATGTTGTAGCAACCATAATAAGGCGTACATTTACACTGACCGACAAAAAAATGATGCACTCTGAGGGAATGGTCCGAATTGGACGTTACTTGATCACATGTGTGTACAATCACTGGTTGAGTAAATAAATGATAAGTTGCAATATAATGCAACGTTTAGAATGGCCACCATAGCGTGTGCGGACCGTCAGTTACTAAACACTGTGAGGGAAGCTCACCAAATACAGAGTATGCGCAGCAGACGCATTAGATAGTATAATTAGCACCTTACGGGATGCAGGCCCACGTTACAGGCCTGCACGAGGCTGGGTGGACGTACCGTGCAATTGTCAGGCATGCAGGCATTCCGATATCAAAGGGGCCCGATGGTGGAACCGATGAGCACGAGCGCAACTATTCACGTCATTACGGTTTCGATTAACCAAGACAGATCGCTCCAAGGAAGGATCGCCGTACGGTGACGACAATCATTATGCATCCCCGTGACATCGGCGCCTGCGATCTGATGCTGCTACTGCGCCGCGTCATACAGCACCATGACATCAGCCGGATTGCGGGTTCACCGTCCTACGCGTAGGCCAGTTCAACAATATTAAATTCCTCACGGCCACATCTGGCAATAAGAAGGCATCGCGACGGCGATGGTAAATAGCATTGAAAGAAGTTACTCTTATAACTAATGATCCTACTATCCTCTACATGGGTGCGAATAACTTTTTAATGGAGTTCTTAAAAGCTTAGATGGTAGGGAGGCTCTCCTCGCTGTCGTCTCGCCGACTGCACTATATTTAGAGATACAACCATGAACATACGCAACGGTGGTGAGACAATTACAAATACAAACGTGGTTTACCTGGTACTCAAACCCAGGAAACCTCGCACCATATGCTGGCATGATACCAACTGTATTATGGAGGTAGGAGTCGGAGCATCAACTTAGGATGTAACGAGTCTAATGTTTTGGTAGATAGGGTTAACTAACTGAAAATACTTACGGGGCTGTCATTTTAAAAAAAAAAAAAAATGCCTAAGCCACGTAAATCATGAAAGTTTACGCGGCCTTCTGTAGCACTACTGACGTGAGAAATTTGGTGTATATTAGTTCAATGGTTTCGGAAATATGGCATAATTATTCCATTTTCTCGCCTTATTCTGTCTTAAAGAAAGGCCGGAAATAGCATATCTGTACGCGTAATTGATGCTTCTAATTAATAATGTTGGCATACAAAATTAGCTCGAATTTTGTTGGCATTTTTAAATAGATATATCATACTTGTAGTGTACCTATGGTGAGTCTGGGCTAATGTATTTTAAATGGGATAATTAGGCTCGTGAGGCCCGCTTGCTGAGAGCCACCTACTTTGGTTCGACTCGGGATTGCTGGCCCACGCGAAGGAGCTCAGCGGTTACATTTATAGGACATAAACGAGATATCTTCAATCATTAGAGAACTAAAGAGGAAGGGTTATTTCACATGATGTGATGAACTGCTTTCTTCTGAAAATATAATTACAAAACAATAATACATTATTATTATAAAAAAATTTTATTTTTATTTCTTGTGTGTTGTATCCTTTTGTCCACACAACTTTAAGTGGTGCTATGAGCACTCAACTATTGAGGTAAAGATCTGCATACAGAATATTAATGAAAACTTTAAGTATAAAAATGTATGAATAGTAGACTGCATACAAAACATTAAGTCTATCGTCATGTACAAATTTTGGAGACAGTTAGTAATGTTCTTTTTTTAATATGTATGTATGGCGACACACGACAAACCCATGGATTGATTATTGATTGATAGATTGGACGAAATATTGATGGGAAGATTGGAAGGTCGAGGAAAAGATTGAGAGATTGATGGAAAGATTACGAGTGGTGGATAGATTGATGGAAATATTGCGAAGTATTGGTAGAAATATTGCGAAATATTGATGGAAAGATTGAAAGATAGATGGAAATATTGCGAAAGATTGATGGAAAGATTGAAAGATAGATAGAAATATTGATGTAAAATGGAAATATTGATGGAAAGATAGAATAGTTGATGGAAATATTGAATGACTGATGGGAAGATGGCGAAATATTGATGAAAAGATTACGAAATATTAATGGAAAGATTGGAAGATTGGTGAAGATTGGCGAAGATTGCGGAGCGTAGCATATTCATGCCTGCAAAACCGCCGAGGTAGTGAATAATTTGCATATTCTGGCATCGTATATTAATTAGTCTTCAAGAGAGGGGACTGTAAATGTAGTAATTGAATGAGAGACTTTTGAAATTTTCGGAACAACCTTATTTATAATTTCGGGGCAATGTAAAAAGTAAATAAATAGTTTTTAAAATTAAGAAATTAATTTTTAAAATATTATAATAAATACAGATTTAATATTTGGCATACCCTATGCCTATAAAAAGTAATATGTCTACCAGAAACAGACATATATGCTTGAAGGGTTAATGTACGTAACCGCTGAGCTCTTCGGGTAGGCCAGCAATCCCGAGTCGAACCAACGTAGGTGGGTCTCAGCAAGCGGGCCTCACGAGCCTCATTATCCCATTTAAAATACGTTAGGCCAGACTCCCCATAGGTGCACTACTCATACTAATATAAAATATTTATATATTTATACAGGCGCAATTAAAAAAAAAAATTGTCTGCGCCCATTTAATAGTTGTAATTTTAATTGGCCTGTCGTAGTACTACTTAAAAGTAAAAGTTTTTTGGAGTCGATTGATTTATCCCCGAGATATGGCATAAAACCTAAATTTTTTTATGTGACGACCTTCATAAATGGTGAAAAAAATATTAGCACATTTAATGGTTTTCACAGATACCGCCAACATATGAAGTTCGGTTGAAATTGCTAGGTAATTATGACACACTAAGCAGCTATGTGGGCTGTGAATTTGAAAATATAAAAATTTATAAAACATATAAATTAGAATGGACGACAAAAGTATATCTTGTTGCGTGAATTTCGTGGTAAATATAAAATTGTTTTCTGAGATATGACATAAAAGCTTAAATTTTCATGTTATGATATGTTCTAAAATGGCGGAAATAAGAGTTTATGAACAAGCTTTCTGATGTTTCCATGGATACTGCCAGTATACAAAGTTAAGTTGATTTCGGATACATGGTTTCGTAGATATAGCGTACTAAGCAAAACATTTCTATACATCCGCCATTCTGAACGCAAGTGTCTGATCATCATAAAACATATAAATTAACATGGCCTATCGCAGTTTTACTTTTTTGCAAAATTTGGTAATAACATGTAGATTGTTTATCGAAATACTTACACAAAGACTTTATTTTTCATGGAGCGCTATCTTACAAAAGACGCACTAAAGAGGCATTGAGTAGACAAATTAAATGGTTGTAATAGATACTGTCTGCATGCAAAGTTAAGTGGGATTTGATTACATGGTTTTGAAGATACATCATACTAATCTAAAATGCCTGTATAGCTGTCATTATAAAATTAGTGTCTGACCCCTTAAAACATACCCATTCACATCGCCTGCCGTAGTACTAATTGTTTGCCAAATCTATTAGGAGTCGATTAGTTGTCTTTCCTGAGATGTGACAAAGAACTCTATTTGTTGATGAGGCACTATCTTTCAAAATGGTGGACAAGTGAGTCTCCGTTTTGGCCCATTTTATGTTTTAATACATACCGCTCTCATACAAAGTTAAATTAAAATAGGTTACATGGTTTCGTAGATTTTACTAAGCTAGAATGTTAATATGTCCGTTATTTTGAAAATACGTAACTGACCCACTAAAAACATACTAGTTTACATAACCTACTGTAGTACTACTCGTTCACCATATTTGGAAGGAATCGATGTATTTTTTTTCCCATAGAATTGATATAAAATATTTATGTATTCATGTGACGCTCTCTTACAAAATGTAAGACAAAAGTGGCTGTGTCAACATATATGTTACTTTTCTTTCAGTATACAAAGTTGGGTCGAAATTGGCCGGACGGTATGGTAGATACAAGTGAATATTTGTATCACCACCATTTATAAAATAATTGCTTTTCCATTTTAATTGCATATATTTATATGGTCTACCAACTCATTACTTACATGCCAAATTTTGCGAGAATCGGGTTAGTAGTTTTCAAGATATTACGTAAAAACTTTTTTTTTCTTCACAAAGAACTATCTTCCAAAATGGTAGACCAACAAAGATAGCTCTCTGTAAATCCAAATTTTGTTTAAATCGGTTAAAAATGGCTCCTGAAATATGATGTATCACACTAAATTCTTAATGGCCGCCATTTAGAAGATGAGCACCCGGCGTGATCGAAAACTATAAAAGTCAGACGTCCTTACAAAGTTCTATATGAGCCCGATTTTGTTGAAACTCGGTTCACCTGTTCACACGTAT
>NQII01003233.1:4262-98386 GCA_002778355.1 Clitarchus hookeri | reverse complement strand
ATCTCTAAGCTCGCGCTCTTCGCTAATTACGCCCCACGACGACTGCTCGCTGCGTCAGCACCCACTGCGCAGTCAACATTTCGCGCTTTTTGACTCGAACCTTTGGCAAAAATCACCCCATGTATGACGCGTTAGGTTATTTCCCAAATATGTCGTGTAACACAAGCCTTTTATACTTCTGTTAACATTAGGATTCTTTCATAGGATTTAATTTAGCTTTTACAAATATTTCATCCATAAATTGTAAGAATCCATTCGTAATTAACGTGATTAAAAATGGAGAAATGAAAGTATGTGGGTAATGCCCAGTAAGAAATAGTTCTCATGCAAATGTTATTGAGGAGACTACTTAGTAAAACATTCTAAATGGCTCTCGGTTACGTCCTGCCGTAGGAAGAATGGCAAATAAAATAAACAAGCTACGCCTGTGCTCTGTTTCCTCAGAATTTCAGGCAATTTTATTGGAACAGTCTGTTCAGTAATTATATAGCATTGTCGCTACAGTTTAAAACACTATTTTTTTGCATAAGAATATAAGTATCGCATGGCTTTGATACGTTCTAACGATTACATTTGTGTTTTAATAACCTAAGGTATAAATTGGCAACAAAAATTCGCCTTTAATTTCTGTTTTGAAGCAAGATTTACATTGTAATGTTCTATAGTTTTTTTTAAATTAGAATAAACATAGCTGCTTACAACGAAACTCATATGACAACTCGGGAGGGTCCTTAAACTGAATGCAGACAAATGCAGTGCGTTGCCCCTTTCGTGTAATTTAAAAGACTTGGTTAATCTTTGTTTGCATGAGACGCAGGAATATCATGAAAGTAGAGCTTTAGCAAGGTTTCAGAAAAATTCGAAGTAAATATGACTAGACTATACTCACTCTTTGGTTCGCAGGCGCAGAGCTGTGTGGCTGCACCTGGCGCCGTATTTGCGCATCTGGAAAAATTCACAAAATAATTTGTTATATATAGTTTTATGCCGGCGATCTCCCTGTTAGAGGTTTTGGGTTCAAATCCCGACCAAGCAAGGAGTAGGACGACGCAGATGAAGTTTAGTGGGTAAGTTTAGATTAATTCTATACGTAGGCCAGCCCAGTTCGAACTATCAGCATGTGCTTTAATTTGTTGTAACAACTATTAAATTACGCTAGATTAATACCTCATAATGTTATGTATTATGCTATTATATATATTACTTAAGAGTGGTAAAGTTTGAATAAACTGTTTTGCACATCCTTCTTATATATATGAGGTTGTAGAATCATTTTATATTTGATGACAAAGTCGTAGTGGCAGCATAGAACAAGTAATTATTTGTGAGGGACATACGCACAGTACATCATACTGTACTATCATTACATCACAATATTGGTAGTTCGAAGTCAATTGAGTAATTCTGAAACTAACCTTTGCAAAAATACTTGNACTATCATTACATCACAATATTGGTAGTTCGAAGTCAATTGAGTAATTCTGAAACTAACCTTTGCAAAAATACTTGGCCGTATCTACGCATATTTTACGTAAGCACTGACGGACATTTGCTGTTCATTCGCAGTAAATAAAGAAAAGTGATTCTGGTAAATAAATTGATATTAAAAACAAAACGTGTAAACTGGTTGCCAATGAACTTTATTTCTGTTGGGTGTTTTTTTTTTTTTTACATAATTTAGAGTGATAACTGACGTGACAGTGACATATTTGTGTGTTTTATAATTTCTCGGTATCACTCGATCGACGCTCTTGTATCAGTTCCTNACTATCATTACATCACAATATTGGTAGTTCGAAGTCAATTGAGTAATTCTGAAACTAACCTTTGCAAAAATACTTGACCGTATCTACGCATATTTTACGTAAGCACTGACGGACATTTGCTGTTCATTCGCAGTAAATAAAGAAAAGTGATTCTGGTAAATAAATTGATATTAAAAACAAAACGTGTAAACTGGTTGCCAATGAACTTTATTTCTGTTGGGTGTTTTATTTTTTCTTTTTACATAATTTAGAGTGATAAATGACGTGACAGTGACATATTTGTGTGTTTTATAATTTCTCGGTATCACTCGATCGACGCTCTTGTATCAGTTCCTNATGACGTGACAGTGACATATTTGTGTGTTTTATAATTTCTCGGTATCACTCGATCGACGCTCTTGTATCAGTTCCTGGGTCCACGGAAACGTTAACACACTAAAGTTTGCACACATTTACTGCCATTCGTTGCAAGGTGAAAGCGACTCACCTATATCTAAGAGACCTGATAAATCCTCGTTGCTATCCGAAGACATGTTTGGCATCAAATACGTGTTAGTTTGTTTTGATTTACTGATAGGATTGCAAATTGTTTGAAACGCCACACCCAACCAAGTCAAAAAGGAAAAACTGGTCCGTGCATTCTCAGACGCCAATAAATAAACGGCACCTACTCAAATATATACAGGACTATGAATCAAAGCGTGTTGTTCTATATAGTCTGTCACACGGACGAGTGCACTTTTTTGACAGTTCTGAAGCCAGCTCTATTTGCCACTGTTTCCACTGATACAGCGGTGACCCCCCCCCCT
Organism: Clitarchus hookeri; assembly: GCA_002778355.1. Taxonomy (NCBI): domain Eukaryota; kingdom Metazoa; phylum Arthropoda; class Insecta; order Phasmatodea; family Phasmatidae; genus Clitarchus; species Clitarchus hookeri. The sequence continues at coordinate 95,811 of NQII01003233.1, read as the reverse complement.
TCCCCATCGCTCCAAGCAGATTATGTTTACATGAATACTCTCAGCTGACTCTCAATCTACCCAGTAATAACCCATGGTTACTTCCTTTTGTGAAGCCCTGCTAAAGTCCTGCTTCGAGGTTATTCCTTCACCTCATACAAACAAAGCTTAACTAGGTCTTGAAAGGGACAACGCACCCCGCTCGTGTGCACTCAGTTAAATGATATTTGACATAAAAACTATTTTTTACTACGTTTTACAAACACAAAGATCTTCTTTCTGTTTTTATTCATAATAATTATGTATGAAACATTACAATTTATAGATAAAATGTAAGTGGAAGTTAAATTTTACCAAAAAATATAAATACTCAAATGTTCCAGTAAAGCCAAGTACGTCATACACGGGGTGATTTTCCGAAGGTTTGATTAAAAAAGTGTGAAGACACCGCGAATACTTTCAGAATTGTCAATTAAAATGTGCACTCGTTCGGAATACAGACTACAACGTGAACTTNGTCAATTAAAATGTGCACTCGTTCGGAATACAGACTACAACGTGAACTTTGACCCTCCCCGCCTATCTCTACCACCGCAGAACACCAGTTTTGTTGGTCTCTATTGCCACTTGTCACACAGGGGTGGATAAATAATTGTTTGCAGGCTGGTGGGAAAGGGGATGGATCGGGGTTACAGTAGACATGATTCTCCCCCCTTTTTTTTACAACCCTTACATTGACATGAAACTGCTCTACGAATGTTAAAAAAAGTTGATGAAATAACATCAGAATGATTATAAATACATATTTTATTTCATTAATTTAATATTTTTTTTGAAATTATAATACAATGCCACCTCCCACGCCACGAATGGAAATTCTGTGAACCTGCACAGTGGGGAAATGCCCCCCTCCCCCAAAAAGGAAAATCTAGATTCGCTCCTGTACCACAATAAACAAGACACGCCTACAACATTCGTTATTGGCTGGGCATCAACCACTAGAATGCTGAGGTGATTTTCCCCAAGTCAACTGCCCTTTACTGTGCACAAAGTTTTACATTCAAACATGTCCTTTTTAACGGTTTTAACAAAATAAAATTAGCCAGAAAAATTATTGTTATTGGGTTTTAGGAGTGGTTATTCTAAGATCATGTTAAACACAACACTCTTAAAAAATATTCGAAAATTTGACATATCAATGTATGCGTATAGTGAAAAAAGCGCAAATGGTGAGGTTTTTTCTCATACATTCTCGGTATAGCTTTCCCACATTTGCTCAGAAAATAGTAAATTCGTAGGGATGTTGCTGTCTTTGTATAGTGTGATACAAATAATTCCTATATTTGCAACCTGATATGTGGTATTATCTCCATACTGTTTAAAGGTTAAAAACTTCAATTACAGTTTACGAAGTTTACTACAAATTATTTACAGTGAAGTGGAACAATTATTGTTATTTTACCCGTGCGAGTATAGCGAGTATTATTTTCAAGGACGAATAAGTTTTCATAGTAGCTTTGATCAAACAACGCCCGAGCGTAGTTTTCAAAGTAATAATTTTAACATGTTCTGGAAGGGTACAAAAGGGGTGAAAGAAGAAAGTGAACAGGCCTTCCGAATTTCGAAAAGATATAATTAACCGTGAACCTGCTGAGTACTGTATTCTTTTCGATAATTTTGCCTGGTAAGGCCGTTTTCAAAAGGCAGGATTTAACTTCACAGTAACACACATGCCTGGTTACAAGCTACCATGTCCTTTTGAAGTGGAGTGGAGACGAGGTTAGCACCAGAATGCAAGGGTGTGGGAAAGGGGAAGATCCCCGAGAAAACCCGTTGACCAGTGGCGTAGCATCGTTCGGCATGACTCCCATGTGAAAAAAAATCCGGGAGTGACCCCGCTGGGAATCGAAACCTGTTCGTCTTGGTGGGAGGCAAGCAGTCTAACCGCTGCGCCACCGTGGCCCCCTCGCGTCAATTTGGCATATCTACTCAGCAGTCGCTTCACTATTATCGTATCTTCTTTGTCATACCTGAAAACGTTGACTCAGTGTGACCGAAATAAAACAGAGACATCATCATGTGCGCGTTGATATCGACAGTTGCGTAAACACGGGTTTCTCCTATCAGTAGAATAGNAGGGGAAGAGAAACAGAGGAAGAAATGAGTTAGAGAATCAATAATTTTTTTAGGTAGTTCACATACAGACTAACGGACATGAAACACTTGTTAATTTAACAAATTATGCATATGATTTTTAATTTACGAGTACACTATCATAAGCCTTTAGGTGCTTGACCCATATTATTAAGATGGCTCCGTTAGAAAGACTGAGAAAGATGCAACGACGCAAACGAGAGATTCAGAAGTTATTNCCCATATTATTAAGATGGCTCCGTTAGAAAGACTGAGAAAGATGCAACGACGCAAACGAGAGATTCAGAAGTTATTCAAAATACTTTAAAAGTACAGTATACCTTAACTCTGCTTCTAACATATCTTTTGTTTCCTAAAATTAGAACAGGCATTAGGGGAAAATATAACTCTTAGGTTAAGTCACCTNTTCAAAATACTTTAAAAGTACAGTATACCTTAACTCAGCTTCTAACATATCTTTTGTTTCCTAAAATTAGAACAGGCATTAGGGGAAAATATAACTCTTAGGTAAAGTCACCTTGAAAAACCTCCATGTTAACTTTTATTGGAATTTAAAATCTTTGATTTTTAGAAGGAAACATGTCACCCACATTTCCTTCCATAGATACGCCACTGGACGTAGAAGAAAATATTGCTTGAATTGAAGCTTGCTCCATTTGTTGCCCAAAGCTGGTTTTTTTCTGTTTCGAAACCATTAAAAAACCTGACCTCAAATCATGCGATATTCACTCGACATAGTTTCACTAACCTTGTAAGTTTGAATATATTTCCTTCGGATAAATCAGTGGTACCAACCCACGGCCCGCGTGTCGCATGCGGCCCACAGTTTATTTGCGAAATACAAACATTATTTAATGTAAGAAATATGAATTTCTTTCGATATAAATTTTCTATAACTAAGATAATGAATATGCCATTACATGAATAAAAAACTGGACCATACTGCTATATATTTTTATTCATGTATTTGAAATTGTTGTGATTTTTTCACTTGCGGCCCACGGACAAGTCCACAAGAAGGGTTGGCCCCTTTCCAAAAAAGTATCTGGACACAACTGGGTAAAGTAATTTAATTTGTACACTTTTATAACAAACAAAACTTTGCTTACCTTAATAAAGTGTTTATCATTTAAAAAACTTCATGTACGAAAACCTTATTTTCAAAGAATGTTTCAAGTTTTGCAAGACTGTCCCAGTTTCTATGCTCAAGCAATTCAGCTACCGGCCGCTGTATTGCAGCTACTTGCACCAGGGGCATATAGCATAATAAAATACAAGCTAATAGCATAAGTATTGTAACTAGTAACTAGTATAATTTAGTAGCATAGTAATTATACAAGTTTGAACCTACAAGTATAATATTAAAAGAATTGCTAATATTATTAGTAACTTGTAAATAGTACCATTTCGTTGCCTAATAATTCTACAATTTAAAACATTTAGCCAAATATTACAAGAAGAGTTACTGATATTATCAGCAAATAACGTAAGTTGTTGTCACATAACAAAACTAGTAACTTGTAATATTAGTAGCGAATTGTATTTCTTTCTACTGGATAAAGGGAGACTTTATGTTAGAAGTACTAGCAACACAACCCTTTTAAGAATATGTTGTGGTTTCGTGGTTAGTGATAAACGGGTACAGTGATTGTGTTGAAATGTTATTAAATGTGTTGTATTCCTCAGATGATGATGAGGAAATAATCCGCGATGCTCAACCTCGTAGAAAAAAAGTGTATAAACAAAAAATAAATTTTGACTTCCAAAATGAAGCAGATTTTTATTAAAAACTTCGCATGTCTCGGGTAAAGGCGGAGGAAGTTCTTCAGGCTATAGGCAATGCAATTCAGCTACACAACCGATGCTATATACAATGCCATTCAGCTACACAACCGAGGCTATAGACAATGCCATTCAGTTACACAACCGAGGCTATAGGCAATGCCATTCAGTTACACAACCGAGGCTATAGGCAATGCCATTCAGTTACACAACCGAGTCTATAGACGATGCCATTCAATTACACAACAGAGGCTATATACAATGCCATTCAGTTACACAACCGAGGCTATAGANCATAATCGGCTCCCTGAAAGTAGATATTTAGCAGGGTTTCAGAAAATCTTGAAGTTACCGTGAATACATTATACGCCACTGGACGTAGAAGAAAATATTGCTTGAATTGAAGCTTGCTCCATTTGTTGCTCAAAGCTGTTTTTTTTCTGTTTCGAAACCATTAAAAAACCTGACCTCAAATCATGCGATATTCACTGGACATAGTTTCACTAACCTTGTAAGTTTGAATATATTTCCTTCGGATAAATCAGTGGTACCAACCCACGGCCCGCNTAGTTTCACTAACCTTGTAAGTTTGAATATATTTCCTTCGGATAAATCAGTGGTACCAACCCACGGCCCGCGTGTCTCATGCGGCCCACAGTTTATTTGCGAAATACAAACATTATTTAATGTAAGAAATATTAATTTCTTTCGATATAAATTTTCTATAACTAAGATAATGAATATGCCACTACATGAATAAAAAACTGGACCATACTGCTATATATTTTTAATCATGTATTTGAGGTTGTTGTGATTTTTTCACTTGCGGCCCGCGGACAAGTCCACAAGAAGGTTTGGCCCCTTTCCAAAAAAGAATCTGGACACAACTGGGTAAAGTAATTTAATTTGTACACTTTTATAACAAACAAAACTTTGCTTACCTTAATACAGTGTTTATCATTTAAAAAACTTCATGTACGAAAACCTTATTTTCAAAGAATGTTTCAAGTTTTGCAAGACTGTCCCAGTTTCTATGCTCAAGCAATTCAGCTACCGGCCGCTATATTGCAGCTACTTGCACCAGGGGCATATAGCATAATAAAATACAAGCTAATAGTATAAGTATTGTAACTAGTAACTTGTATAAATTAGTAGCATAGTAATTATACAAGTTTGAACCTACAAGTATAATATTAAAAGAATTGCTAATATTATTAGTAACTTGTAAATAGTACCATTTCGTTGCCTAATAATTCTACAATTTAAAACATTTAGTCAAATATTACAAGAAGAGTTACTGATATTATCAGCAAATAATGTAAGTTGTTGTCACAAAACAAAACTAGTAACTTGTAATATTAGTAGCGAATTGTATTTCTTTCTAATGTATAAAGTGAGACTTTATGTTAGAAGTACTAGCAACACAACCATTTTAAGAATATGTTGTGGTTTCGTGGTTAGTGATAAACGGGAACAGTGATTGTGTTGAAATGTCATTAAATGTGTTGTATTCCTCAGATGATGATGAGGAAATAATCCGCGATGCTCAACCTCGCAGAAAAAAAGTGTATAAACAAAAAATAAATTTTGACTTCCAACATGAAGCAGATTTTTATTAAAAACTTCGCATGTCTCGGGTAAAGGTGGAGGAAGTTCTTCAGGCTATAGGCAATGCCATTCAGCTACACAACCGAGGCTATAGACAATGCCATTCAGTTACACAACCGAGGCTATAGACAATGCCATTCAGTTACACAACCGAGGCTATAGACAATGCCATTCAGTTACACAACCGAGGCTATAGACAATGCCATTCAGTTACACAACCGAGGCTATAGACAATGCCATTCAGCTACACAACCGAGGCTATAGACAATGCCATTCAGCTACACAACCGAGGCTATAGACAATGCCATTCAGCTACACAACCGAGGCTATAGACAATGCCATTCAGTTACACAACCGAGGCTATAGACAATGCCATTCAGTTACACAACCGAGGCTATAGACAATGCCATTCAGTTACACAACCGAGGCTATAGACAATGCCATTCAGTTACACAACCGAGGCTATAGACAATGCCATTCAGTTACACAACCGAGGCTATAGACAATGCCATTCAGTTACACAACCGAGGCTATAGACAATGCCATTCAGTTACACAACCGAGGCTATAGACAATGCCATTCAGTTACACAACCGAGGCTATAGACAATGCCATTCAGTTACACAACCGAGGCTATAGACAATGCCATTCAGTTACACAACCGAGGCTATAGACGATGCCATTCAGCTACACAACCGAGGCTATAGACAATGCCATTCAGCTACACAACCGAGGCTATAGACAATGCCATTCAGCTACACAACCGAGGCTATAGACAATGCCATTCAGCTACACAACCGAGGCTATAGACAATGCCATTCAGCTACACAACCGAGGCTATAGACAATGCCATTCAGCTACACAACCGAGGCTATAGACAATGCCATTCAGCTACACAACCGAGGCTATAGACAATGCCATTCAGCTACACAACCGAGGCTATAGACAATGCCATTCAGCTACACAACCGAGGCTATAGACAATGCCATTCAGCTACACAACCGAGGCTATAGACAATGCCATTCAGCTACACAACCGAGGCTATAGACAATGCCATTCAGCTACACAACCGAGGCTATAGACAATGCCATTCAGCTACACAACCGAGGCTATAGACAATGCCATTCAGCTACACAACCGAGGCTATAGACAATGCCATTCAGCTACACAACCGAGGCTATAGACAATGCCATTCAGCTACACAACCGAGGCTATAGACAATGCCATTCAGCTACACAACCGAGGCTATAGACAATGCCATTCAGCTACACAACCGAGGCTATAGACAATGCCATTCAGCTACACAACCGAGGCTATAGACAATGCCATTCAGCTACACAACCGAGGCTATAGACAATGCCATTCAGCTACACAACCGAGGCTATAGACAATGCCATTCAGCTACACAACCGAGGCTATAGACAATGCCATTCAGCTACACAACCGAGGCTATAGACAATGCCATTCAGCTACACAACCGAGGCTATAGACAATGCCATTCAGCTACACAACCGAGGCTATAGACAATGCCATTCAGCTACACAACCGAGGCTATAGACAATGCCATTCAGCTACACAACCGAGGCTATAGACAATGCCATTCAGCTACACAACCAAGGCTATAGACGATGCCATTCAGTTACACAACCGAGGCTATATACAATGCCATTCAGCTACATAACCAAGGCTATAGACGATGCCATTCAGCTACACAACCGAGTCTATAGACAATGTCAGTCAGCTACACAACCAAGGCTATAGACGATGCCATTCAGCTACACAACCGAGGTGGTGCTTTAACACCCCAGCAGCNTTCAGCTACACAACCAAGGCTATAGACGATGCCATTCAGCTACACAACCGAGGTGGTGCTTTAACACCCCAGCAGCAGCTTTGTGTAACTTTACACTGGCTAGCTATTGTGAGTCAATATCATTCAACAGGATCCAGTCATGGCATATGCAAGCCTACATTTGGATGAGCTATTCATAGAGTCATTGGTGAAATTAACCGAATACTTTCCCATTATATTGTTTCATGGCCTCGAGATATATCCAATGACGTTGGCAGTTTTATCAGGGACCTCTCATTTTCCAAGTGTCAAGGGTATTATTGACGGATCGCTGATACCAATAGATGCACCACATATCAACGAAAAAGCATTTGTAGACAGGAAAGAAAAGCATTCAATGAACTGCATGTCTGTCTGTGGAGCAAATGGTCAATTGTTCTATGTGAGTTCCAACTGGCCAGGTAGTGTGCATGATGCAAGAGTTCTTCGTATGAGTACCTTGCATCGCAGAATGGAGCAGGAAAACCTATTATCTGATGCGTTATTTTAGGAGACTCAAGATATCCTTTTAAAATATCGCTCATGACCCCGTTACATAATGATCCTAACAACGATGGCAAACGGAGATACAACAGAAGGCTGATATCAACACGGCAAATCGTGGAACGGGCACTAGGAATTTTTAAAGAGAAATTTCCATGTTTAAACCACCTGCGGGTTGCACCTCAATTGGTAGCAAACACTGCGAAGAGCTGTGCTACATTGTGTAACATACCACGAAGAGGTGAGCCATTTGCGTTTCAGGAAAATGTAATCTGGATTGGAAATAATTACGACTGGTATGGAAATGAAGAGGAAGCTCCAGGTGGAGATGCGAGATCATTCAATCTATGACGTCAACTACAGTTTACTTGAAGCCTTGAGCATATAAACACGCACATAATTTCTGGACACAGTGAACTATGAATTGATATTTCACCATTTTGATGTAAATTACGATAAAATGAAACCTTGTGAATATTCAGTGACATTATGTAGGCCCAGTTGTTGTTGTGCAGTGTATCATTTAGTTAACAACAAAATACGTTTGAGTGGTAATCTATGATACATTACAAATGTTCATGACATACATAAAGTTTGCAGTTCTTATAAGCAAACCACAATCGTTTATGAGAGATTAATTAACATATCATTGCAGGAACAGTAAATTTTTATCTCCGTTCTCATTTTGAATAAGGTTGTCAGACACAGAAGAATTGCCAGTTACTAAAAGTTTTTGTCCCTGAGAAATAGTTCCAAAGTGTTTTGTGTGTTTTTACCGATGCAATCCATGTTCTACTTCACAGTGCAATATCCTTAAATATTTCAGATAGTTGTCCTTTTCTATATTTGTGATCTGCAGCGATTTGAGATGGGTTTCCTTCTCCAACACCTCAATTTTCAGCTCTAACTTCCGTTGCAACATATCTGTATTCTTGGTTGCCGTCTGTTGAGTCCCTGAACTTCTGTTATACTTTAAAGTTTGTGATTTTGAAAAGCGTGGCTTCTCTCCACCTGTGGAATAAGTGACAAAGAGAGTGCTTCACAGAAAGGAATTATTTATTTGCATTGGTANTTATTTATTTGCATTGGTCGGACAAAAATACACAATTAACTTCACATTAATATAAATAAACATTTCTCATTAATATGGATAATTTATACTAATAACAAGAAACCATAAAATAAGGTAGGGCTATTTACACTGTAGTTAGTTGCCTTGACATTTTTACTGGGATGGTGTAATAACCTCAACTAACAAATTGTCCTCAGGACATTCAGAAACGATCACTTCTGCAACTTGTGGTATTTCCTGTCCTGCTTGCTCACAGAAATATGTTTCTTCGCCAGGCGTGTCCATACTCTCGGGTAAGCCAATACCTTCGAGCGCTGGAGAATCTTTTCCCATAATGTCGTAAACCATTTCGTCGACTTCATTAACTTTAGAAAGTGGACCACCTCCAGTTCCTGTTGTCCTGGCATTCTCACGCTTCTGCTAAACACAAGAATCGCAAAATCTTATGTATATTGTAGTAAAATTAAGAATATTTCAGCATTTTAACAAATAACTTTGGTAATGAAATTTTCTTTACAGGTTATGTAACGTTGTGGTGTTATACGGTTAAAGGTATTTGGTTCAACTGTATTGAATACAAACATTTCACTTACACTCTTTGTAAGGAAAAATATGTGCATTAATGCATAATTAATTAAAATAAACAATGAAACTACTTACCACTGTTTCCATATGGAATTACTCCAATTCACTTCGCATACTTCCCCAATTTCTTGCCACGCTTTTCCTTTTGTATCTTTTGTGAGCGTGGACGAAAAATGTCCAGAAATGGTTTGTTTATTGGTTTTCATTTTCCGTAATACACAAAGTTTTTATTTCCTTTGCTCGTCAAGTTTTCCTGCCTTTTTAGGTGCCATAGTGACAGCGACCAAATGTGATCACTACACTTTATAAATATAAACTTCCTGCCTCTTTTTGCGTGATAGTTAACTTCGCGTAATCTCAAAATTCGGTCACTCTTCACAAAAGTTGATCAGCTAACTTGTAGGTTTGCTATTTTTCTAATATTACAAGTACTAATATTACTAGAGCATCTACTACCAACATTATGCAACTGAAAATATTAGTACTTGCAATTTGTCTGCTTGTATTCTGTACAATTATTGTGTAATATAATTAGTAATATTAAACTACAGAAAAGATTAGTATTTGTAATTTGTCATCTTATAGTTTATACTTTTTTACTAATATTATTAGTAAGATTATACCATAGGGTACTGGCGCCACCATACACAGCTATACGGTGGTTGGACTGCAAAAACCTTTTTTCTTCATTCTGACACTAGATCAGTCCTCCCAAACACCACAACAAGATGTTACATGCCTCATGTGATTCATCCATTGTTTCTCAGGGGCGGATCTGGAGAAACACTTAGGCAAGGGGCTACGTGAAGGGTGGGACAAAGTGCATTATGATCAAACTACGTGCTTACCATTCAGCATTAAGTTTTAATACCCCAAATAAATTTCAATACTAAGTGTATAGTAGTAGAAGGATTTGGGGGAGTTGGGGACAACGGGACCTGGGACAGGAGCTGGTCACCGCCAACTTGGAATTTCCCTTCTTCCCTCAAAATTTCCCTTTTTCCCTCAAAAAACACCGATACCGCAATTGCAAAAACGATCCCCCGAAAGGCACTTTTCAGCCAATTCGGGAGTATTTGGGTGGATCATTTTCGAGGATAAAGCAGTGGCGGCTATATTGGTTTTATAGGCATAGGGTATGCTAAATCGATAAACGAGATCTGAGATCGGAGCCGGAGCTTCCAAAGCTCGGGTCATCAGTCGATTTGCAATCCTATTATCTCACTCTGATTCCTACATCTGATCGTTAAAACTTCCGTTTCGCATTTAATATAAATTCCTATAATATTCACCGAACACTTGAAATAATTACCACATTTTTTTTTAAGTCCGATAGGAAATTAATATTTTTTTATAATTTTGGGTCTTGAACTCAGGTCCATACACTATACCTCAACTTTCGATATTGCATAAATATGTATATCAGAAAAGCATAATCAGGTAAACAGACAGAAAATCACGTACAAAGTTAGTTAAAAATTATCCAAAACTCGAGTCGGTATTCGAAATGTGGACCCTTTATCTCACTATAACAACTTAATTCTTCATCCAAAATTTGTCTAACAACCTACATTATAAGTTTCATACACCATGTACTTATACGGAATTTTTTACTAAAAAGCAATTTTTTTACTAGTAGAATGATTTGGTATGTTTGGGGACAAGGATGCTGGATTGCGACCAATGTTTGAGGTCTGGTCTCAAACAATTAACTTGACCTTGACCATCTTGGGATGTCTCCTGTATTGAAGACTTGCAAAAAATTGTGAGGGAGGAGTATTTTTTTTGGAAATAATTAAATTAATTCAGAATATAATAGTTTTGCCTGTTCTTGTCGGTTAACATGGGTAGGGGGGCAGATAGGGGTACAATTTAAAGCTGATAAGCAGACGATGGTATGAATGAAGGTGCGTAATTAGCCAATTTGAATCACTGGAGGGGGTGGAGGCCTGCCGACAAATTGATAGAGCGAATACGAGTAATTGGGCAGTTTAATTTATTGGGAGGGGGAGTAGTGGGGGTCAGTGGTCTGCTGGACGTGGTGCTGGGGGACCTCTGAAAATGTAAGTTTTAAAATAATTTTTTTATAATAAATTTGTTAATAATCTGAAATAATATATTTTTATTTCTAATAAATTTAAAAATAATTGTTAATAAAATTTTTTTAAACATTTAAAAAATAATATTTATAATAAATTGTTAGAAACTTTTAAAAATTTTTTTTTGCTTTTTGGGATTTGTTGGGTTTTCAAGGTCAAATGTCAATCGTGTAAAGGTCAAAGGTCAAGATCACAGACATACATGGGGACAAGATGGCCGTCGGGGTACTGGGGTGACAGAGCACGATGTTGGCTCCAGCTCCGGTCCCAGGTCCCGTTGTCCCCAACTCCCCANAATAATTTTTAATAAAAATTTTTTTAACATTTAAAAAATAATTTTTATAGTAAATTTTTAGAAACTTCTAAAATTATTTTTTGCTTTTTGGGATTTGTTGAGTTTTCAAGGCCAAATGTCAATCGTGTCAAGGTCAAAGATCAAGATCACAGACATACATGGGGACAAGATGGCCGCCGGGGTACTGGGGTGACAGAGCACGATGTTGGCTCCAGCTCCGGTCCTAGGTCCCGTTGTCCCCAACTCCCCAAAATCATTCTACTGGTAGTCTATCAACGTACTTCGTTATTAATGTATCAATACTGTACTTTTAGCTATGCTCTGGTTAAAAAAATAATTGTTTATTTATCGAGTGTGAAATCAAGCCCCAATGGAGGGGTTCATGCCCCCTTAACGCACACCTACTCACTTCGATCAGCCCATTTCTTCTTNCCCAATGGAGGGGTTCATGCCCCCTTAACGCACACCTACTCACTTCGATCAGCCCATTTCTTCTTTAAGACCGAGCCAGTGATCTCTGCAGTTATCGGAAGTGATACGTAAGGCCTACGTTTCACGATATGTCAGTGATAATTGCTGCTGGTACAGAAGTACGTGGAAAGTGTGTTATGTGACCACATCATAGACCAGTATTTAAAAAAAAAAGTTAAATAAAAATAAAATAAATTCCTTTAAAATGTTGGTTATAGGTTAAGAAAATAATGTTATTGGACAGCAATAAAAATAAGAATTAGCACTTTTTTTTCACGGCGTAAATAAGTAAGCGTTTAGGCAACACTGGAAATAACGTTCTTTACGCTTGCAAGTGAATTAGCAAATCCCGGAGGTGTTTACATAAACTTAATTTCCGAACATTCATACGCTTGAGGAAAAGAAATTCTTCTACAGCCAACAAAAAACATCTTATGTGATGTAATGCAACTTTTACCGCATTCACACCAGAAACACCTAAATCGTAGCGGACTTCGAAGAGTTCAGGTGGAGCCCTGCNAATGCAACTTTTACCGCATTCACACCAGAAACACCTAAATCGTAGCGGACTTCGAAGAGTTCAGGTGGAGCCCTGCTAACAACCGACTCTGCTGAGGAGAAGTAATTACTGCTGTACGCAGAAGGACCGGTGGGCTTCACGATTCCCCGTTGCACAATGGCTTAAGCGCTACCATAAGGAATAAGAAAAAACAAACGAGATAGATCAAGCGAGAGTCGGTAACCACATCCTCGGTGCTGATGTCACTACGGTTTCCGGGCTCAGGGAGGGGGAGGGGGGAATGCAGGGGTCAAGGAGAGGAGGGAAGACGCATGCCTGCAATCAGGCTACATGAAACAGCAAATGAGCTTCCATCTTCTAAACATACCACCGGGCAGGCCAGGATGTAGGACTTTCAGCTTTCCGCGGGGGAAGGGGGAGGATGTAGTTTTCCCATGGCATGTGCATGNGGCAGGCCAGGATGTAGGACTTTCAGCTTTCCGCGGGGGAAGGGGGAGGATGTAGTTTTCCCATGGCATGTGCATGTGTGGACTTTAATTCGTGGAAAATGATTGGGCCACTATCTCCTTATAACTTAGGAAACGATTTTTAATTAATAAAATAAAATCAGTGTTTAAGATACTTCTGATATTATTTCATTTTATTTTCACAGGACAGTTTTATGTCGATTTGAAAGTTTTTTTGAGAGGGCTCATGTCCCCTGAGAAACTCTCTCCCCCCCCACCTTTACCGCCACTTTTTCCACTGGATCCGCCCCTGCCAGTTGCGTGTGGTGATGTGTTGCAAGGTAGCTGGTGTTTGCTCAGTGCTGTACACACTCGGCGCACGCAGCAGGAACCAGTAACCAGAGTGGGGCCGGGAGAAACTTAATGTACTGCGGCCACTCACGAGAGAGCGACTAGGCACCAGTTACACACGTGCTTGTTGTTAACACCTCTTACTATGTTCAAGCGGCCGATGAGTAGAGCACAGTGCAAAACACAGCTTACCTTGCAACAGTTCACCACACGCCGCGCCTGTACCCGGGGATAGGAACAACACGCTTAGTAGGTCAGTGTTCTTACTAGTCATTCCTGCAAACGTAGATTACAGAAGGCTGCAGTACATGGCACTGAAAGCTGAACAGTAAATAATTCGGGACGGATTTTTTTTAACGTTGCTTATCGTCACCCATAGGCTAACTAGGAGGGGTCGAGATGCCTTTCATATCAAACTGGCGTATGAAAACGGCACGCATATCCATGACCTAACCTGGATTTTAACCCGGAAGTTAACTTCTGGGCGAGTGCAGCAAGTGGTTTGCAATACGATACTGTATACTGCAACAANGGGATTTTAACCCGGAAGTTAACTTCTGGGCGAGTGCAGCAAGTGGTTTGCAATACGATACTGTATACTGCAACAATAATCGTCTACACTCTTGTTTAAATACTTAAAACATTGATTGCAACACATTGTTCAATAACCATGCCATCCTATTTATTACATAACGACAACGTGAATTTCTGCTCAGGCTCACCAGTTTTGCGATTGTATTCCAAATATTATGTTTTATTTAAACATATCGGTATCATAAAGCCGCAGAAATTGTTTTACCGAAGTATCTGTCGTATTTGTCGCAGAGGAGAAGATTGCAGTAATGCACAAAGTTGATGGCAACTTGGTGTTTACGCCTGAAAACCAATTTCGCCATGGAATAATTTCATCTGGGATCTGCCTCCCTCCCTCAACAATGGACACGCACAAAGCCGACACTTCTTATGACGTCCACAGACAGCGAGTGGTCCCCGGCTTCTCNTGTGTCCCCTCTCCCTCAACAATGGACACGCACAAAGCCGACACTTCTTATGACGTCCACAGACAGCGAGTGGTCCCCGGCTTCTCAGACGCGTGTTCATTGTTGGAAACAACTCACACTTCTGCACCTGTCGCATATTCTCTTCGCCCTGTTGAAGTTGCGGTTTTTGTTTCTGCTGCGCTTTGAAACTTTTTAGGACCATCATTAAAGGCGCGATATCCTTCTTCGATTTTTGAACGAATATCAGCGTATTGTTGCGAAGAACTGTTATTAAGGGTTTGGCTTGAATGCGAGAAATCATTTTAGCGCCGTCGGTGTACGTATAGTTGAGTGTCACAATTATCAGCTCAAAATATTCGAGTAGTTGCTGCGCTGTAAATGCCTCACACACGCCTTTGCATTTGCCATAAGGTAGACATGTGCAATGTTTCCGCAATTTACACTCTAAAAACGCTTCTATTGTTGCAACAAAAAAAAATTCGTTAAAAATGAAAAACTGAAAAGTAGGTTCACCACAAACAAAATTTTTGTCTGATTCATATATNCAAAAAAAAATTCGTTAAAAATGAAAAACTGAAAAGTAGGTTCACCACAAACAAAATTTTTGTCTGATTCATATATTAAGAATGATGACCCTTTGTTGTGGTTACAATAGTTAAGTGTTATCCATTGTCGAAAATTCACAGTACTATATTTTGGAGGTTAAACCATTATGTCGATGATGCAAGGAATTTATTATTTGGTATCGTAGAGTCTAGAAAGTTTCGCTAGGGAACTAAAAACTATAACGGACGAAAGGAAAGTTTTGATATCACTTAACCCTTTGGTTTAATATACAGCAACGTTTTTTTACTATAAACAAAACCAGCACAAGGAAATTTTTTTCTTCGCTATTAAGAAATTAAATATTGCCATAAACCCAACATGTACAACGAAAAAATGTAACAAAAACAAAAGTAAGGTTCTCTATCGATCCCTTTGAATTAAATAAATCTTTTGTTAATGTAAAGAAAACAGCGTCAAATAAATACTTTTCTTTGCTATACAGGAAACTTTTAACGCATTTTTACAGTGTAGTATTCTATTCAAACAGAAAACTCTAATAAAACCTAAGGATTCAAAATAACGACATGTGCAATATAAATTGTGAAAATTAAGCGTAAGACATATCGATTTAATAACAATTACATTAAGGAGAGTACGATGCATATGTGAGGAATGAAAAATAAGTGTTAAACATGTTTATTTAATAAGAAGTACATCAAAAGCGCACGATGCATAAATAAACACATAATTCATGTACTGCGTTCTAAACGCATTTGGCAGCGAAACTGCAGTGAATAAAACAAAACAATGATACAAAACACTTATATCATATTTTTGATGAATTAATATTTACGAAGCTGTGTAGTTTTCAAAGTGGCGCAAAAAAAAAANAAAACACTTATATCATATTTTTGATGAATTAATATTTACGAAGCTGTGTAGTTTTCAAAGTGGCGCAAAAAAAAAACATTATAAAGGAATGTGACTGAGTAAAGAACAGTTCTTCAGAACTGCCTGTTAATAGACTTTCAANCAAAAAAAAAACATTATAAAGGAATGTGACTGAGTAAAGAACAGTTCTTCAGAACTGCCTGTTAATAGACTTTCAAAAATGTCTGTCGATTTGCGTCACACTACTCGAAAATACTAACAAATAACTTGGCATATCACAACACTTTTAACTGCAAAGACACTGTTAAATGTATACTCTACAATCGAAACAGTTGAAAACTGCTCTAAATCTGTGAAACTGACTGCAGATTTGTTTCTCCACTTAAATCAGTAAATTTCTTCTGATATTTTAGTTTCTAGTATTCTCTGGTTAAACAGTGACTTTTACTGATTCCTACTGGCAGTAAAACTTCAGTGCACTCCGCTGATTTGTCAGTAGGTAACAGGTAGTTCGTTAACTGAAGATTCAATAATATAATTCGACTGATAATGTATCACTGATTTAAATTACGAGTGTAAGTTTTTCAGGCTTGCGAGTGTTTAAACGTCGTGTTTGCAAGTCGCATTGTAGTGAATTTTATTTCGCGTGGTAATGTGCAGAAAAGCCGAAAGCAAGCTGCCTGCCTGCCTGATGTTGGACGCAGGATATTTTGGTCAGCTCAGATTTTGATTGGCATGACTGCGTCTCTAGGTATCGCCTGTTCAGCCCCTTCGCNCGCAGGATATTTTGGTCAGCTCAGATTTTGATTGGCATGACTGCGTCTCTAGGTATCGCCTGTTCAGCCCCTTCGCCGCATGGGCACGAAATTAGCAACACTGAAAATAGCTCGACATTACGAAAATTTAGTTAGAAACTAGTGAAAAAAATTCTGCTGGTATCAGAGAATATTAAAGTGTGATTTTTTTTTTTTTTTTTCACTTATTTTCTGATAATTGTACCGTCTGCCTTCAATTTATTCGCCTGTCTGTAACAATTCNCGCAGGATATTTCGGTCAGCTCAGATTTTGATTGGCATGACTGCGTCTCTAGGTATCGCCTGTTCAGCCCCTTCGCAGCATGGGCACGAAATTAGCAACACTGAAAATAGCTCGACATTACGAAAATTTAGTTAGAAACCAGTGAAAAAAATTCTGCTGGTATCAGAGAATATTAAAGTGTGATTTTTTTTTTTTTTCACTTATTTTCTGATAATTGTACCGTCTGCCTTCAATTTATTCGCCTGTCTGTAACAATTCNATTTTTTTTTTTTTTCACTTATTTTCTGATAATTGTACCGTCTGCCTTCAATTTATTCGCCTGTCTGTAACAATTCAATCAACCGCGACTATCCATCCAACGTAACAGTGCTTTATTATCTAATGCGAAAATGTGAGTAGGTAGCTTAAAGTATTAAAGTAAATAATATGCTATTAAATATTTGAAACTGTTCGTAAACTAATCCTTTTAGGATCTTACCAAATGCATGACGATTTTCTTGAACAGAAAATTTTGAAGGAAAAGAGACATTCAACAAATTGAAAGAGAAAATTGCCGCGGTTATGACGTTCGNTCTTGAACAGAAAATTTTGAAGGAAAAGAGACATTCAACAAATTGAAAGAGAAAATTGCCGCGGTTATGACGTTCGTATGACGTCATACAACATTCAATGAATTTAATTACATAAAAATTAAAAGTGTTTTGAAGGAAAAACTTGATCGCGTGGAAGGGCCTTAAGAGTGCATGGTATCGAATACCCATCTTCGTGCCGCTCTTGCACGTAGGATACCCATCTTTTGCACGTAGGAAAAAAAAACCAATTAATTAAACGTTTCTTTTGCTTACGATGCCTTGGTTTGTGTAAACACCAGTGCTCAACGAAAAGCGGGAAGAAGCGATCTGTACAATGAAGTTTTTATAAAAAGTTGAATAACGAAACGTGCAGAGTAGTTCACGTTATATGGAAAAAAACGCTCAAGCCCTTGGCTAAAGGGGTTATCCAAGGGCGTATTTGTCCCCTTAGTTTGTGTTCGAATTGCGACACAGCGATGTCACGACTTCGATGCACGGTTGAAGGAAGCGAAGCAAACTGACGGCACTTGCCGAGCGAATTCGAACACAGGAACTGTCTCAAAATGCAACTCCTAGCAGAATAGTTTCGTTAATTTCAGTAAAATATTGGTACATAGGTATAAAAACATAAAAAAAAGGTTATTTAAAATATCTATGGTGATATTGAACGTAACCCAAGCATAAAATAATATATTGTTTATTACTTTTTCCTTCCCATTAAAAAATTGCGTATATTCGCCATGGTTAAGATTGGTTCTACTCAAGTTGGGAAGAGAACGATATTCCGTTTGGGAGATTTTGATAAAGGGAAAACTTTCTACGCAATATGTGCTGGTGTTCCAAAGGGGACGCATTTAAGATGGCGGTAAATATATTTATTTCTGTGTAAAAGTTTGTGTATGGTTAGAACTGTGATAATTACTTGTTCGAGACAAAATATTTAATTTTCATTTTACTATTATACATGCCCTTCAAATGTNTCTTGAACAGAAAATTTTGAAGGAAAAGAGACATTCAACAAATTGAAAGAGAAAATTGCCGCGGTTATGACGTTCGAATGACGTCATACAAAATTCAATGAATTTAAGTACATAAAGATTAAAAGTGTTTTGAAGGAAAAACTTGATCGTGTGGAAGGGCCTTAAGAGTGCATGGTATCGAATACCCATCTTCGTGTCGCTCTTTATAACCTCCATCGTGCACGTGGAAAAAAAAAAACCAATTAATTAAACGTTTCTTTTGCTTACGATGCCTTGGTTTGTGTAAACACCAGTGCTCAGCGAAAAGCGG
Source organism: Clitarchus hookeri (assembly GCA_002778355.1). Lineage (NCBI taxonomy): Eukaryota > Metazoa > Arthropoda > Insecta > Phasmatodea > Phasmatidae > Clitarchus > Clitarchus hookeri. Next base: position 76,777 of record NQII01003233.1, on the reverse strand, counting down.
GAAGAAGCGATCTGTATAGTGAAGTTGTTATAAAAAGTTGAATAACGAAACGTGCAGAGTAGTTCACGTTATATGGAAAAATTGCTCAAGCCCTTGGCTAAAGGGGTTATCCAAGGGCGTATTCGTCCCCTTAGTTTGTGTTCGAATTGCGACACAGCGATGTCACGACTTCGATGCACGGATGAAGGAAGCGAAGCAAACTGACGGCACTTGTCGAGCGAATTCGAACACAGGAACTGTCTCAAAATGCAACTCCTAACAGAATAATTTCGTTAATTTCAGTAAAATATCGGTACATATGTATAAAAACATAAAAAAAAAAAAGTTATTTAAAATACCTATGGTGATATTGAACGTAACCCAAGCACAAAATAATATATTGTTTGTTACTTTTTCCTTCCCATTAAAAAAAATTACGTATATTCGCCATAGTTAAGATTTATTCTACTCAAGTTGGGAAGAAACGGTATTCCTTTTGGGAGATTTTGATAAAGGGAAAACTTTCTACGCAAGATGTGCTGGTGTTCCAAAGGAGACGCATTTAAGATGGCGGTAAATATATTTATTTCTGTGTAAAAGTTTGTGTATGGCTAGAACTGTGATAATTACTTGTTCGAGACAAAATATTTAATTTTCATTTTACTATTATACATGCCCTTCAAATGTGCTTACGAGCGTAAACAACAGAAATGCAATTGCGTTTGGCATTGAGCTTTCACAAACATAGTTTTTTTTAATAAAAAATAAAACACGCTTAAGAGCGAAATAAAGAGAGCTGCCATGAAAATGGAACTTTTAAACTATATTGACAAATTAAAGTAAATTTACAAGGTTATGCTAAATCAAGTTCTTAAACAGAATATCAGACATCATGTAGACATAGTTAGTTAAATTTCCACTCTAGCGTGAAACAAAGTTTATTCTGTACGTAAGAAGATTGTGAAAAGNATCAGACATCATGTAGACATAGTTAGTTAAATTTCCACTCTAGCGTGAAACAAAGTTTATTCTGTACGTAAGAAGATTGTGAAAAGCTCTATCAATTTTATGTAAAGAAATGCAATCATCACATTTGTGTACTTACAAACGGAGAAAATCCGGTGAACATGCGACACCAGTGCTACCAGGAGGGAACAATTTTATTTGCAGAACAATGAGCATTGAACTTCCCAACCTGCGCAGAAAAAAAGTCTGTGGTTGCGCGCGTCCGCGAACGAGCGGGATCTCGTAGTTCCACGCGCGCCCACAGATGGCAGCACCAGCCGCGCTGCTTGCGGAAGAAGAGACGGCATGAGTCACACTCGACCCAGTTGCCGCGTCACCTTCCATTCCCCTCCAATCGTGTTTTTTTTTTTTTTTCGTTGCTCGAGGAACAAGTGGTGCGATGCAGTTGAACAGGTTACGGGCGGTTGCGGCAGAAGGGAAGGTGGGGTAAGAGCAGAAAAAGAACCCGCAGATAAGATAACGCAAGCCGGCCTCCTGCGAGGGCACGTGGAGAGGGTGTATAGAACTTCAGGTAATGACGCGCGCCACGGTCAAGGTGTCAGTGTGCCCCGATAAAAATGGGTNTGTAAGGAATTGCGCCGCGCTATGGTAAGACTTCGTGGAGTCTGTAGTGGAAGGTCGTCGGTTCTATCCCACCTGACTACACTGATACTGATTATTCGTAAGAAACTTTGCACCGACATTCCGGGAGAATGTTGGCGTATGTTTTTTCCTATTGACCATACCAACCCAAACAATGAGGTGTCCTGTGACAGGACTTACGTCGTTGAATTACAACGAATGTATCATAAAAAATTAAAATCATAATCATGTCTCCACATTATTACGTTTTTTTTTTTTGGGAATACTAATTTGTTTGGTATAAGGACTTTATGGCTCGTGGCAGTGCTTCGAATTATTAGTTGGTTGTTTAGGACTAGTTTAAAGATCCGCCGGTTTACTAAGGGTCTCCCGTTGCGATAGCGGCATTTAGTCCATATTATTAAAATGTTTCATTGTGAGCACGCCATTGTTAGAAAATTGTTTTACTAGGCTTTTTAATTTATTGAAACTACTAGACTTGAAAGAATATGTAAGGCGCCCCTTTATGCCCATACTTTTTGGTCGCCATTTGTGTTCACTCCGTACTTCATTTTTGGCATGTAGTATTGTTAAAAGAGGAGTAATGACATGACAAAATGCAGGCCGGCTATTTATATAGCCCCACATAATGGAGAAAAAGTGCATGAATAATATTAAATAAATTCATAGAAAACAATTACCTGAAAGTTGAGCGGAAATATTTACATCGGATGCTAAACATTTAATAGATGCTCGGCTGGGAAGAATTGAATTAAGTATCTGTCTGTCAGCAGGAGAGTAATCCACATTATCCCTACAAAACCGAACGTGCAACGTAAATTAGAAATAGTAATGTTTTTGTAAAAAATTTGCTACGCATTGAAAATCGTGACGCTAAACAAGAAAGCGCTAAAGGGAAGATTTTCAGGAATACCGGCTCACTAAAGTGGCACTAAAATACTATTTCCGAACTAATTTTGAAAAGCGAATTTGACTGTACCCAATGTTGTGTAATTAAAACACCGATGCAGGAAACACTGAAATTGCGCTGTGGAGTGAACACATCCGGATCAATAAAACATAGTATTTGCTCTTATTTTGTAGTGTGCATCTGTAATACAAAACACTAAATTGTATTATAGTCCTTTTCACTATTCTACGAAAGACAATTCTTGGCCAACAGTTATTTCTTTTTTAATACCGCACAAGGAATTCGTTAGAAAACGTATGTATAAATGCCACGGATTTGAGCTTAAAATCAAAATACTCAGCCGCTCTGAAAAAAAAAAAAAAATACAAAACAAGAAAGATAGTAGTTTCAGGGTTACCAAAGTACACTTACCTACCATCACATACACAGTGGCCAGTTAATATTAAATGCATCCTATTTGTTTCCTCTAATTCAGCATAACAGTATACATTCCTGACCTGAATAATTTGATGACGAAATAATGAACTACTACTAGTCATGCCTCAGAATTACGGTGNCTACTACTAGTCATGCCTCAGAATTACGGTGATATTAATTAAAATGTATTATTTCATGACTTTTATGACTGCAGAATTTGTGACTTTGGTTATGGTGTTTCGATAGTGTCAAGAATTAGCAAAGACAAATATTAATTTCTGCAATTGCTGAAATNTGATATTAATTAAAATGTATTATTTCATGACTTTTATGACTGCAGAATTTGTGACTTTGGTTATGGTGTTTCGATAGCGTCAAGAATTAGCAAAGACAAATATTAATTTCTACAATTGCTGAAATAAGTCGAACTTTCTGTGATTATTTNGACAAATATTAATTTCTGCAATTGCTGAAATAAGTCGCACTTTCTGTGATTATTTTTTGCCTTATAAGGGAATGTGCCTTATAAGGGAATGTGCCTTATAAGGGAATGTGCCTTATAAGGGAACATTATTTCCCTAACTCGCGGAGTACGTTACTGCTCGTTTCCAATTAATTTAATATGTGATTTTTTTTTTTACGAAAAATCCTTTTACATACTTTTGCCACCGAACCGATAAATACTTGCTGGAATTTTAAGCCATTCCGCACACTAATTTATTCGTACTTACAAGTTCTGAAATTGACTCTATTCAGCTACTTACTTTATGCTGACATTAAAAAAAAACTGCAGCTGATAAGAGTAAACAAATAAACTAATTACACTTACTAGAAGTAGTTTAAAGGATAGCATGTAGTTGGTCCTGTTGATATGTGTGTTTTGTATAGTATGCGAACAGACAGTTTTAGATCCAGCAGCTAAACACTGAACTTTTATGTCTTAAGCGGTAACTAAGTATACATTAAATATGGCTCTCGCCCAATTTTTGTAGAAGAATTTATCTGTAATTTGTGGTAATTCAAAATAAAATATTTCTAAAAGTAAACTAGGTTTGCTATAATGATGTCGTAAACAGAAGAAATAAGATCATGTTATTCGTAACGCTGAAATGTATCCTCTGTTCATCATACGTGCTAACTTACGTTACCATTTTAAAAATTGCACGTCCCCCTCAACGACCCCAAAATATCTAGCTTTTCCCCTTTAAAAATCCCCGTTTCGAAACCAAATTTGGTTTTCTTCGGAGCCCGCGAAATTCACAAAAATATGCAAACAAATGCTTGCTCACACAACCTCTTGGAATTAAGCTGGTACGCATAGTAATAATAATAATAATAATAATACTACCAATTGGTACTCAGTGATGAAAAGGTTACGAACTTTGGCCTACGTAACACACAGGAAGGTTAATTTTGGCCGGGAGTGTACACTGCGAGGTTCAGTGCATTAACGCTCTAAGGCAGAAAAACAAGACGCGGACATGCGCGCAACCTACGTAAACCACAGTGGTATCTACCTGGGCGAACCGGGTTAGATTCCCGGCGGGGTCGCTCCCGGATTTTTGCACGCGGGAATCGTGCTGGGCGATGATACTGGTCGGCGGGTTTTCTCGGGTATTCCCCAAAGCCTTTTCATTCCGGCGCTGCTCCGTTCTCACCTCGCTTCACTGTCATCGGTTCTCAAGACCACGATGTTAGGAGCCGCCCAAATCTCTTCACTCACTCGCAGTGGTATCCAACCCGTTTCATGTCGTGCGGCCCAGGCAGTGGTGGATTTACCAGCAGGCTGAGTAGGCTGGAGCCTAGGGCGGCAGATTTTAGGGGCGGCAAATTTAGGGCCAATTTTTTTAATGTCTTTTTAGAAATTTAAAAGATTATAATTTATATACCTAAATGTTATTAAGTCAACACAAACAATTCAACATGTTATATGTTTCACCACTTCGATAAATGTTTCNATGTTTCACCACTTAGATAAATGTTTTTACAATTTGCGTAGTCGCGTTTGGTTGCGACGCGGGAACGAGTGACATGACTAAGTGTGGCTAAGTGTGTCTGGCCGAATTGACTGCACGAGCGCAGCGTAGGAGCCGAAGCGGGGTCGTGCTGTTGTAGGCATACGCCGCGTGCTGGCTAAGAGTTCCAGAGAGATAGATATAAAGCGGCGGCCGGCGATACATACGGGCAAGTCCCGTCCCGTATTTACTTTTTCTGGTTGTGTGCTGTAATTTTTCAGAGTGTTTTGTATGTATAATTTCATAGCATATTATCACCGGTGTGTAGAAACTCATAGTAGGTAAGTAATCATAATATATTACAATAAATCATCCGTAACAAATCAGTAAGACGTCATTTAACTTGATAAATAGCTGCTTCGGAATCTATGCAAAGAAATTTCGATTTTTTTGTTATATCATACTTAAATAAATTTATTGTACTTATGTTGGGTAATTATTCAATGTCTGAAGTCTGAACATAGATGTACGAGAAATTAAACTCCCAATGTAATATTTTTTATTTCAGTTCTTGGAATCCAAGAAATTGTTGGAATGAGTGATGGGAGAAAGCAACTTAGTGGAGCTGAGTATAAAAAGAAGGTCAAAATGAAAAAAGAAGAACAAGAACAGATTATCTATAAAACAATAAAAATTTACAGTTTTTTTTTAAAGGGGAAGTTTAAGTAGTGTTGAAAGACCAGGAACTTTAACAACAGGCACTGACACAATACAATCTGGAAAAGATGAAACGGATTTGAACTCTGCGGCCCAACAACAACAGTCATCTGTTCAACCATCTAGTTTTGAGAAAAGGGATATTTATGTTTTTGACGTAGAGGCGGTAGAGGAATCATCAATAAGTATAACAATTGAAGATGCGTATCAGAATCAGATGTTAAGTAATGACCAAGTGCAAACAATAGTAAATCTAAACAAAGATCCAGCTTTATGGGAAATCAACGATACTTTAAGGAAGATTATCGCGAGGTACGGCTTCGATCAAAACAAGTCTTGTGACTTCTCTAAAAGTGAAAAAAATATATGCAGGTAAACGTAGTTTCTTGCCAGTGAGTATCTTCCAAAGAAAAATGAAAAATAATGAAGTGAATGACCGAAATTGGCTTGTTTATTCTGAAAGTGTAAAATATCTGTATATTGCGGGCCGTGTTTCGCATTCGGTCCATTGGAGAATAAGTATTAGTTTGGGAACGAAGGATTTAANATCTGTATATTGCGGGCCGTGTTTCGCATTCGGTCCATTGGAGAATAAGTATTAGTTTGGGAACGAAGGATTTAATGACTGGAAAAATGCAGAACACCGAGTAGCTCAGCATGAATACTCTGCGCATCATAAATCTAGTATCCTTAGTTTGAAAGTTAGAAGTGAGATTGATGGCCGACTCGATAATTTACTGCATGTCCAGATTGACGAAGAAATTACTTATTGGAGAAACGTTCTGAAGAGGGTTGTTGCCGTAGTGAAGCGACTGTGTTCAAGAGGCCTTGCTTTCATAGGAAAAAATTAAAAGTTCTGTGATCCGATAACGGAAATTATTATATGATTTTGGAACTGTTTGCTGAATTCGATCCTTTTTTAGCCAGTCATATTGAACGATTTGGATATCAAGGATCTGGAAGTACCAGTTACTTATCAAAGACCGTTTGCGATGAGTTTATTCTCTTGATGGGTCATAAAGTCTTAAAACACATTGGAGACGAGATAAGAAGGGCGAAATATTTTTCCTTAATCATCGATTCAACACCAGATATAGCACATGTGGACCAACTTACCCTCGTCATTAGATACGTTTTGGAAACAGGCGAACCGTGTGAAAGATTTCTCAAGTTTTTGCCCTCAGTGGGACATAAAGCTGAAGAAATGTTTTCTGCCATTATTTCGGAACTCAAAACACTGGGCATAAATATTGAAGACTGTCGTGGACAATCATATGATAATGCCGCGAACATGTCTGGTGTGTACAATGGCTTACAGGCTCAAATTCAAAGCCAAGCACCTTTTGCTTTTTTCGTTCCTTGCTCTGCCCACTCTTTAAATTTAGTGGCAACTGCGGCTGCTGAATCTTGCACAGAAGCTTGTCGCTTCTTCATGTTGCTTCAAGAAATCTACGTTTTTTTTGTAAGTTCGACACAGCGCTGGCAAAAATTAATGACTGAAATCGGGAAAGGGAAAACGCTAAAGAGAGTAAATCTGACACGTTGGTCAGCTAGAGAGGACGCATGTAGAAGTTTGAGAGATTGTTGGCACGAAGTCCTTAAAACTTTGGAATCAATCAAGGATGATTGTACCGAAAAGCCTGTAACGCGAAACGAAGCGACGGGAATACTTTTGAATTTAGAAAAACTGGAAACGGCGGTAATGGTTGTTGTGTGGAATGTTTTTTTGGAAAGAATAAACAAAGTGAATGTTCAAATTCAGGCTTCAACCGTATATTTGATTACTGTTGCCGATCTTTACGAATCTCTTTGCAAATTTTTCGTAGCTGAACGAGAAAATTTTAAGTGTTTCGAACAAAAGGCGATGGAATGAAGCGTGTCGAAGCAGTATACAAAAGACATGGGAAAAAGACAGCCGAAAAGGAAAAAAAATTATGATGAAACACCCGATGAAGAAATGAGAATGACTGCGAGTGATACTTTCAGGGTTAACACATTTCTCGTCCTCATTGATAGACTCGTATCCGAATTAGAAAAACGGCAGGAGGCCTACAACAGGTTCAATGAAATGTTTTCATTTCAGACCAAAATGAGTGAATTTTCATCATCAACCCTTACGAAAAATGCCCTTTTCTTGGAAGAAATGTATCCTAATGATTTAGAGACTGACTTAGTTCAGGAATGCATACATTTTAAATGCCACCTTTCTTTTGAAACAATTTTTGTAAAACCAGATTCTGGATCACTGAAAAGTCTATCTTCGTTCCTGCGAAAACAGAATTTGCAAAACGTTTATCCAAACTTGGATATAGCAGTTCGCATGGCTCTATGTACACCAGCGACAAATTGTTGGTGTGAGAGAAACTTTTCTTTCTTAAAACGGGTGAAAAATTATCTAAGATCTACCTTAAGCCAAGAAAACCTAAACGCCTTAGCTCTTTTGTGCATGGTCAGAACTAATGAACAAGATTTCATACGACGACATAATTGATGATTTTGCCAATCGAAAATCCCGCAAAAAGGTATTGTAAAACTTTCATAACTTAATTCATTGAATTTCATCGACATCATCAGCCGGATTGTTACCAGATAATTGAATATATTGTTTTTAAACTGTAAGTAAGCGCAATAAAAATTATTTAATTATGTTTACCGAATGCACATTATTGTGTAAGTAGTATTGAGGCATACCTTACCCCGCCTTATTAGTAGTACATGATTGAGCTTTTATTAGCTCAGAAATATACCAAAAAAATATTTCTTGTGCAATCTTAACTAAATCGTTGGGTTGCAAAAATAATCTAGAAACTGACACATTGATACCCTAGTTTACAATCATACTAATTACGGGGAAAAGGTGGTGTAATTAGGACGATAGTGCACAAATCATAAAGTTACAATTTAATTGACAAAAAAATTGTCATTAATATGATTGTGAACTAGGGTATCCAATTGTAGAGGTCAGTAGGGGCGGCAAAATTTGAATAGCCTACTGGCGGCAAATGTGTAAATCCGCCACTGGGCCCAGGGGCTTTTTGTGAAATATGAACACTATATCCCACGTATCGAAAGAAATATTAATTCCTTTAGGTATGTATGAAGTTTTCTTTAATAATGGATTATATATTGCGTCATATTAAAAATAATAGGATCTAACGTTTTATTTTAATTTTTATCAGTGTATTAGAGGATATTTGATTTTTACAGTTGTGGATCGCGGCTATTTGTAAAAAACAAACGGTTAAACAGCACTGGCACATCGGTTGGAGTTAATACGCAGCTTCACCCGCCATACTGGATGTTTTACTTATTTATTCCTAATTCAAATTTAGGAAAATTTATCGGAAAATGTGACAATAGAAGGTTAGTTATTGCCTTGCACATAATTACGGACATCACACATGAACTACTAACGCATATTTATGCAACAGTTTACTCAACACAAAATGTTATATGTCAATTCAATCTCACCTTTCAATGAAAACCAGGCAACACCTATTAACAAACTAGGAACAAACATTTGCATGGAACCATGAAATGTAATGCTTCCATAGCTAAACATTTTCTGTAATGACACCGACTCTTACGTTATGACACCAAAACGAATGATTTCTGTGTGCGGGGCGTATACAATAATAAGAAAGTGAACGCTAATGACTTTAAAAAACACGCTATTATAACCGTCTGACTAACGAGTGAATGTTTGGCGGGATGGGGAGCGGTTTTTCCCACTGCAGTCGCGCACCCAGGCAGATCCCCTGTGTTCGGACTGCGGGGATCACCACCACCTGTGCCGCCGCAGATAAGATTCCGCTGAAGTGGCGAGAGATGGCGGGAATGTGTATCCGGGGAGGGGGGGAGACGAATCACGTCACTCCCGCGGGGAGGGTCCCATGGGGTTGGGACCACCGAGGGCTCGCTTTAGGGAGCCAACCGCGCCGAGCTCCGCGATAACGCCAGCTAAGACTACTNCCCATGGGGTTGGGACCACCGAGGGCTCGCTTTAGGGAGCCAACCGCGCCGAGCTCCGCGATAACGCCAGCTAACACGGTCAATTGAGCGCTTTTTGAAGCCATCTCATTTTGAATAATAGTTAATAAATCATATTTGATTGTAGCATTAGACGTTAACTTTCGAGTCCGGTGAAATATATACAATGCGTTTGTTACTTACTGTGTTTATTACTTGTAGTCACCATTACTAGACGTAATGGAAAACAAAAGAGTCAAAATTAAGTAAGGTACAACGAATAGTCGCACTGTGTTGCAGATGTGGGCAGGCAGTTGGTGCACCTACCACAGGTCCAGTTCAGTTGGGTGAGATGCAAAATTCCCTGAATATCCTAACCAAGACCTCGCAAATAGAATTCGCTGAAGAGTTTGCTCGTATTGCCAGGCACCAACCTTGTTCTCCATCCATCCATCCAGAAGATAACTCTCTTTTTGTAGATTCTGAAGGCATCCTGAGGGTAGGTGGTCGACTGCAGAGAGCTGAAGTGCAATTAAAAGAGAAACACCCAATCCTTCTCCCAAAAATTTTTGTCGTCTTGCAGTGCTGCTGATTGATGAGCTTCATTTAAAATTTGTTCACCCACGCTCCAAGATGCTGCAGTCACTACTTCAAAGAGAATTTTGGGTACTTGGCGCCAGGAATCTCATTCGCTGCCTATAAGGCTGTTCACGAAAAAGTGAGCACTTTCAAAATAAGCCTTAGAATGCATATATTTTAACGGGTGCATTGTGTGACATGCGCCCTGTAAGGTTGGTAATGATGTTTGGTAAGTTGTTGCATATCTTAACGTCGAATAAAAAGTGTTAGGCAACCATTTGTGATATCTTAAATTATTCCTTTGCATTCTGTTTTTTTTCTAATGCATAGATTTTTAAAAGAGCAGAATTGTAAAATATTTACTTTTCTAATAATTCTACAGTTTCACTTGACCGTCGCATGAATAAAGTGATGGGGCCCATGTCAATGTTAATTTTACATAAGGCGTAAGAATACACAACGTGCATACAAGTAGATCTTAATCAGGCCTTTCAAAAGTGCTCATTTTACCGTAAACCGCCTATACGTGGGCGAGATTCTTCTAGGTAGATGCAAAATAATCATACCATTTTTGTTTAAATTTCAGTTAGGCCATCTGGGTACTACATGTCAATTAAATTCCTTATCATTTGTTCTTTTCTTTTCTTCCAACATTCTTTCATATTTTCACTCTGTTTCTTTTTTCTTTCTTCGGACAATTTCGACATTGTTTTTTTCTCTCCGACCTTGAAATCCTTACATTTTTAACAATTTTTCTTTAAAAAAATTTCTTACTGTAGATTCTTTTGCTTATATTTTGTTTCTTTTTCTAAATCCTTCTTGATTTCTTGAATCCAACTTGATGTTGACTTCTTTTTTTCAAAGATATTTAAAGATCTATTTTGTTATTTTCATCCATTCTGTAGAAATGTCCAAAAAATATCAGTCCTCTTTTCTCATTGTTTATGATAGCAAAAATTTTATTTTATAATAATATAACAATAATTATGTATAATATTATAACGATTTTATTACATAATAATATAATAATTAACAATTTATTATAATAATCATGCCGTTTATTTTATTTTATTTCGGCTTTATTTGTACTGGCGAAATTGAGGTTTCAATGCATTCTCTTATATTTATCCAGGTGTAACATAATGTACACATACGTAATCATAAAGAGCAAAAAAAAAAAAAAACTTACATTGACAAGAGGCGAAACAGAAATATGATAGCTCAAAAAGATTAAACTCTAAAAACGATCTGTGGTATTCTAATTAGGTTCGTATCTTGAGCGGGACTAGAGACAAGTGAATGTTTAAAGAAATAAAAATTACAATAAAAAAATAATCTGTATGATAATAAACATTACCAATCATAAATATAAGTGCGCAAAAACTAAAAAAAAGAGAGGAAAACAAGAGATTGAATCTCAATTAATTTAAATACATAAACAGATCTACAATAAGCACTTAAACATTAATGAAAATTTTATGCAGGAGCTCCTTGAAATAAGCCCCACGCATCAGACAGCCACAAAGTTGTGGAATCGAAAGTTAAATATCCATTTACAGTAGTCACAGTTTTTTTTATAAACTCGCGAGCGAACGTTGTTTTATATGGAATACCCTTTCGTAAAGCATGTTATTAATTTTTTTATTTTATTTATTACGGTTTGAAATTATTACATATTATTTATTTAATCAAATGCATAATAACTTAAGTACAAAAACGTAATTGAAAATCGGCTCTCAAGACCTCGTTAAGCCGCCCAAACCTCTCAACTCTCAACTTAGTGTAAAAAAAAAAACTACTATGATGACGTAAATCTGAATATTCTAAAATCAACCAAAAGGAGTGCACAATTTCTCACAATATAATTAAATATTTGATTGCCACGGAATTATTAAAATGTGTATATGTTCTCGATAGTTCAACTGCAATGGTTAAATAAATGCCTTTGTAAATCTGCTGCTAGGCCTAAGTGATTGTGTGCCAATTAGGCTGTTGTGTAAGATAAACACTGAAAAAATTTATTATAGGATACAAAATTGTATTTATCGGTTCAAATACAGCTTAAATTAACTCTACAATGCTTTGACAAAATGCGTTACGTTAAATTTTAAAGAACTTAATTGCACATATTTACACAGTAGTACGGCACCAGTTAGAGGACATTTCGAACATAATATTTGATAGAGGAGTCAACGAACGACATAAAAACAATCATCACAATAGAGTGAGTGGTCTTTTCATAGTCACAGATTCGCCAAAAACGTTACAGAGCATGGAATCAGTGCTTGAGAGAATGATCTCAAAGCCATGCTTTTAATCATTTCACAATTGTAGATCACAAGACAAGTTACGAGATTTTTCATTAGGACAGCGCCCCAGCAGGGAATCGAACCAAGGCTGAACCATCAGAGTTTGAGTTACTCGACTTAAGTAGGAAGCTGGGAAATTGCAGCAGAACAGAATGCAATTTCTATTCTGGGAATGTGATATTCATCTTTGTTATTATTCAAAAACCTTCCAGAAACATACCTTTTGCACACATTTTAAAACTGCTTTTGTAAAATAAATCTATGATAATTCTTATTTTCGCATTTTCAGCACGATTCTTAACTAGGCTTACTATAATGGAAGAAAAAACAGTTTGTATGCGTTTGTCGTAGTTCAGCGGGGCTTAACAAAATACCTAAAACATAAATTCATAAGCCACATGTTATTTCTTACTGAGCGAGGGATGGCGCTTTTTAAAATATTCAAGATATTCAGCGATTCACGTGGAGTCGATACAACAGTCTAAACACGCGCGCGCGCGCGCNCGCGCACACACACACACACACACACACACACACACACACACACACACACACACACATATATATATATATATATATATAAATACATCGCGAGGTGTTACAGTGGTAAAACAATGAACTTGCATTCGGGAGAATTTTGGTTAGATTTTCAATCCTCTCATACTGAGATTTAATTTTTCCATGGTTTTTCAAGTTCCCTCCAGGGTAATTAATACTAGGATGGCCACTGTACTGGCTTAAGTCGATTCCTTTCCGGTTCCTGTTTGCGTGAGCAGCTCATTCCGTCACTAATGACCTCGCCGTTGAGAACTCAGTCCACACCTACGACGTAAATAATTTTTAAAAAATCTAATTTCTGTCGGGCTGATAAGCTAATCAGGCATCAGTTCACGTAGTCAGTTAACATATATTTACGTCTTAAAGCCGCACACGCACATGAACGTACACGTATAATAGATTTTACACAATTAAATTAACACTCTTTAAGTCAATTTAAAAAAAAATAGTACCTTTGCTAACGGCATAGATTTCAACAGACAGACTTAGTGTCATGCTTCTAATAAGGTTGACAACGAGATAGTGAAACTTCCTTGAGTCGTTGTGTTGTAAGTACCATGTATACTCTGTTCACGGTAAACTAAGCACTTTTCAAAGCCCTGTTTAAGATCTACTTGCATGAATATCATATATCCTTTCACCACATGGAAAACAACGTTGCCGCGGGCCTGATCACTTTGTTCACGCGTTGGTCAAGCAAAACTGTGGAATTATTAGAAAAGGCAATATTTTACAAATATGCTTTTTATTGTCCTTTTGTGCATTAAAAATAAAAAATAAATAACTTCAATGATCTCATTGTTTACCTAACTCGTTTATTACAACTTTAAGCCACAGAACTATTTTTTTTCCGTCGTTACTAACTTTACTGGTCGCGTGCCAGTCGGTGTAGCCGTTAAAATATTTGCAGGTAGGAGCAGTGACATCTTTCAGAGGTTAATTTCAAAAGTGCCCAATTAACTGTGAACAACCTATACATTTGCGGACACTGAATATATTAGGCATACTTTTATTTTATGTTATTTTGTATACACAAAAGAGCAAGAAATCGCACACGAGTTACAAATGTACCCTCCAAACAGTTTAACAGTCTCAATCGATCGACGCATTGATACAATGATGATATCAATGGTAATGTTGATTTTACGCATGGTTGGAACGATAAAAATGTGGAGTCAAGTAGATCTTAAGTAAAGTCTAAAAAATGCTACATTAAACGCGAATTGCCCTATATAAACTATTCACAGTATCTTCACACTTTTTAAATCGAACCTTTGAATAGTCATCACATGTTTGGTTGTTTACTAAAGCCCCTGGCACAATAGGTGGTTGGTGTTAGTGCTTGGTGTTGGTGGCTGGTGTGCGATGTGTTCCATGGCACAATAGTCAGGGTTGGCGTTGGTGTAAATTGTTTCGCGGCTGTGCCAACAGATAGTAGTAAAGTCTAAGAAAGGTGTATCAATTATTTTAATTTGCTATTGCTGGAATTTGAATTTATTTTAAATAAACAGGCGAGACTTTAATTGCTGAGATTTAAGTTTTTAAAATAAAGCACATATTTAAATTAGAAATACATTTATATTATAAACATATTATTTATTATAAATAAAATCATATTTAAAACATTAAGTTATTTCCTTATGCTAAGAATCAAATATACTGCAGTTGAAAAATATTTACATAGTTAACTCAAATTAGTCTGTAAAAATGCAATCGCTTCATAAAAGCCTGCATGAAAGTAGACTACATTAATCTCGTATAATTTGCTTTAACTTTTATGTTATTTCGTATGGGATTTTAAATGTTAATTATTACTGGTTGCTGAGTAACAGCATCTATTATCAGTTAGATATAAATATATTTATTTTCACTATTATCTTCCTTCATTTCAAAGTTTTCCACTGTCAGTCGTTCCAAACCTAGAAAATGCTCTCTGATTGGTCGGTTGGTGGTAAAAGTACAAGGTATCACAACTCGCTACAACACCAACAACCAACAACACCAACAACAACACCACCACCAACCACCAACAACACCACCACCAACACCAACCACCAACCGTGAGTGGGAATGATTTTAGGATCAGCCCACCAAACATCATCACCAACCACCAATCGGAAATCGTGCTATCTCACATATATTGCTCTGTTCTTCAACAGTCGCCAACACCTACCCCCAGCCGCAACAACCAACACCAACGACCTACTGTGCAAAGGGCGTAACTTTGTTATTTATCACAAGCGTTTTATACTTCTGCTATCACAAAAATGTTTTATTTTTTGTTGAACTGAATTTCTACATATATTTTACCTACAGATTTAAATAATTAATTTATAATTTATATGAATGAAAACAGAGAGTAAATAAGTGTATTGGTAATGCCCATGACGAAATAGTTCTCATGCAAAATATTACGAGACTGAGTGCGTACGAATGCGGTGCGTTGTCCATTTGGTGTGATTTTCTAGACTTAGTAAAACCTTATTTGCATGAGGCGTAGGAATAGCATGGAAGTAGAACTTTAGCAGGGCTTCAGAAAAGTTGGAAGTAACCATGAATGGACTAAGTACTGCACGGGACGTGTTGCGATGGAGACCGTGTCGTGGGTTAACGTCGGTCACAGAAATCGTCTCAAACAGAACTGTGAGCCTATGTACTAAAGGCTGTTCACGGTAACGTGAGCACTTTTGAAATCAACCTAAGCAAAAGAAGTAATTACTCCTACGTGCATTTATTTTGACGTGCGCACACTGAGTGACATGGGTCCAGTAAAGTTGGTAACGACGAAGGGAAAGTAGTTCCATGCTTTAACGTTGAATTAAAAGTGTCAAGCTACCATTTGTGATAACTTTAATTATTTATTTCGCTTTTTTTTTAATCCACCGTAGTGTGAAAACTAGCAGATTTGTGAAATATATACTTTTCTAATAATTTCACAGTTTCACTTGACTCCGCATGAATAAAGTGATGAGGTTTATGACAGCGTTAATTTTACATACCGCGGAGGAATACATAGTGTACATACAAGTAGATGTTAAGCAGGGCTTTCAAAAGTGCTTAGTTTACCGTGAACAGCCTGCAAGCACTTGACCAGTGCCTTGCCTTCGTAATCATCCACAAACTGTACCGGGGAACGAGCGAGGGGACGCGATCGCGAGTGAAGCAGCGCGATTGACGTTTGTTGCGTCAGCTGATATTTCGCACCACCGCGCGGGTCTCTTTACGCCCCTCAGGCGGTAACTCGAACAAACACAATTATTAAAACAGTCGGGGACACTGTGCGCTCTCGCTCGACGGTCGGGATGAAAGGGCCCGCTCATGGGGGAAGGAAAAACAAGAAAACAAAAGAAAGAGCGATCTTTGAGTGCGGCGGGGTGATTCATTTGACACTGAGTATCGGAAAGGGAGTTGGGGGGAGGAGAAATGACGGTGGCTCGGGGAGACACATTTGTTAAAACAAGATGAAGTATTTATACAAGCCGGCAAGGGCGGCGTCAAAGGGCCGTGGAAATATGTGTAAAAAAAACAAGGGGTCAAAAAAAAAAAGAAACGAACAGCCCGAAAGGGGATGAAATAAGAGTTAGAACAATTAAAACCCGTCCTGACAAGTTCTGAAGCTTTCCAGAAACATCTTTGGCAGCGGTGTTGATGTAGGCTACACTTGAAAGCATATGCGTATCTACAGATCAAAACTTTATTCGTGGAAGTCCGGGATCGGTTTCATCGTAATCGCAGCACATCGTAGTGGGCTCTCTCACTCACACAGAGGTCACAGATTCCAGTAACCCCTCTTCTACTTATTTCCTTATTTGAACGTTGTTTTCGTTTTGTTTCACAGAACAGCGCGTTTACTGCCTACAGAAAAATAGCAAAAGAAAAGATCTAATGGAAGCTGCGGAATGAACTCTTTATTCGCATTTCATTACTTTCGTTCTCAGTCTCTAGAACAGTGAGCATACTTTGCGCCAACCTGAAAAGTTGTGGGTGACATTGCACGAATTACGCTTAAAGGATGCAGGAAAGATGACTTGCATATGAATATTCGGACCGCCACGAGAAATTTACCAAGACTTTAAGCATACACAAGAATGGGGAGTAAAAAATTGGTTATACAATAAACTGTGAAAATTTTTTTTTTATATTTAAAATTAAATTATTATCGGGAAATATATTTAAAAGGTGCTCACTGCGCCTGATTATAGATAGTTGCGATAGTTATCATTATTTTTGCAAGTCTCTTTAAATTGAGGAATAACTTTAAAGAAATATTACGCTTTTATTTCTACCAGGTCTCATTATATTATTATGCTTTAAGTGCTAGCCGGAGACAAAATGACAAAGCACATTCAAGAGCAAATATAATTTCATTATTCTAAATATCACGAATTTGTGTCAAATATGAGAAAAATTTGAACTTTGTTTTATGTGTATTTCCTATTTGTAGTTATACTTTTATCCCACAAAATATTTTTTAACGTAATTGTCACTGACTTGCCGTAGCAATTTAGTGCGATTATTTCTGCAGTCAGTTTGCAGTCTTTATTTAAAAATTTCCATGAACTTGTAAAGTTTAAAACTCACGTATTACAAAAGTTTGTAAGTTAACTTGATAAAGTCACTCAATAATCCGTGTACAGTATTAACCCCACATTCACAAGAATGTTTTTATTCTGTTCAATATAAATAAAGGCAGTTCCAATGACACTCTTTTTTATTATTTCACGTACTGAAACAATAACAATGTAGGGTCAAATAACGATTGAACCCTATATTTCACCTGCCGTAAATATAATTAAAAAGCACTAAGATTTTTTTAAGCACTATACATTCACAGTTCAGTAACCATCCCCAGACCCCACGATTAAAAAAAAAAAAACCAAAACTGTGAAGGCCCAAGTTCTTCTTTTATATATTTACACTACCATAAATTTACATCCAAAATTCCAAATTTTTGCGATACCATCTGAGCACACGCAGGATTTGAGGTGACATGTTACAGTAAAATAAGTGGGAACAGTTATAGAGAAAAGCTAAGAGTCAAAACTGCTACGAAAACCAGCAGACAACATCTGCGAACGTTCTGTAGAATATATTCATGAAGNCCCCACGATTAAAAAAAAAAAAAACCAAAACTGTGAAGGCCCAAGTTCTTCTTTTATATATTTACACTGCCATAAATTTACATCCAAAATTCCAAATTTTTGCGATACCATCTGAGCACACGCAGGATTTGAGGTGACATGTTACAGTAAAATAAGTGGGAACAGTTATAGAGGAAAGCTAAGAGTCAAAACTGCTACGAAAACCAGCAGACAACATCTGCGAACGTTCTGTAGAATATATTCATGAAGNGAAAGCTAAGAGTCAAAACTGCTACGAAAACCAGCAGACAACATCTGCGAACGTTCTGTAGAATATATTCATGAAGCCATTTGAGGGCATACTTCAAAGAGAGACACTGTAGTCAATGAAATAATGTCACATGGCAACGCCGGCATTGAAAGGGCCGACAGAAATTCGGTAGGTTTATGTCAGTCACGCTTCAGCGAAGTGCAGTGTTGCAAAAAATTACGATATTCTCAAAACACCCTGCGAGGAAATTGTGCTTCTCCAGCTTTATCTATTTGAATGCTAGTTAGGCACCCTAGTTATGTTTAAATGGCCAGATACGAACTTTTTTGCTTGTTAAAATTAATACCTTTAGAGCATGAGTCATGTACGGTTTCAAGGTAATTTAGCTCCTAAGTTCTGTGAAAAGATGTTAATGAAACACCACATGTTTCTTAATAAATGTTATAGCGATGTTTATTTGCATCATGTATGTAACAAAATAACATTTTGGTGAGGTTTTTGACATCGATTTTTCGATTTGGCTGTCAGCGTGTTAAACTGATCATCAAGCTATGAAAATCAAATTCTCAGAAATCAGCTTAAATTAACTCCAATAATATTGCGAAAACAGAGTTTTTTTCAATGCGGTTTATGCGACTTATTGTGTTTCGGGGTTCCTTTGGTTGAAAGAACCCACAATTGTACTTCACCTGATAAAAAATATGTATTTTAGAACAATGAATGCAATCCTAACTAATCTTATAAATGCGATAGTGTGTTTGTTTTTTTGTTTGTTTGTCCTTCTTTCACGTCGCAACGAAGCAACGGATCGACGTGATTTTTTGCACAGATATAGTTGGAGGGCTGAAAGGTGATATTGGCTACTTTTTATAGCGAGAAAATATATCACAAAATTTACAAACGATAATAGTGAATCAAGTCGGAAAAAAATTTGCCGCCAGCGCGCTCTCTTGCAATACGCTGTCTAAACCGTTAAAGATGGAACCATTTCATGAAGTAAAGAATTGCGTAGAAAAAAAAAGACCTAAAAAATGTTTTTTACAAAACTCCGTGGTAGCATATATCTATCTATAACAGAGAAATACTAACCAGTGTTTTTACCATTTAATTCACCGAGACGTTGGGTTTTATAATACGTATAGAGTGTAGAAGAATAACACTAAGAAAAATTAAACTTAATTAAAAAAAAAAACTTAAACATTAATTCTGTAGTCCACGCGAGTGGAGCCGCGGGCACAGCTAGTTCATCTAATAAATAACTAAAATATTATATTCCACATATAATTTTCAAAAGCGTATATAAATACTGATATTGTGATGACAGCATTTATGAACACCGCATTTCTCACTGACACATTCCGTCGATTCTAAGACGCGAGGACCATACCGTTCAAGGCGCATAAGCTTTGGCGGACTTCGCCTTAATCTGCGATACATCTTGACATATGCCATTTATTTTACCAATAGTACAGTCTAACGAATTTGTTTAGTTGAATTTCGATACCTCCTGAAACTAAATGCTCATGAAGAACAACTATTTATTTTACGTGCAATGTGGTTTTATACAATTTGAACCTTCGAGAAGTCGCACGTAAAAGAATCTGGACAGAAAAAAAAAGTTTAACAAATGTTTCTTTTATTTAGAAATAAGAAATATTATCTAACTATTGCGGAATTTTCAAAATTGTTTGTTTCAAGGAGCTTTTGTGTAGTACCGCTATACTTATCTTCATAACTTTATTTAAAAGTAAGCCACAACTCACCAAAAGTTTTTCCAATGAACTCCATAAACTGTAAAGGAAAATTTTAACCCTTACGTAATATGGGAGATGTACCATATATTCAGCTACAAATAAAGTAATGTCGAAAGTACAATCCAAGAACTTTACTATGCGTTATGACATTTTCCTAAGCAAATGTAGGGAAAATACCATGTATGTATGGAAAAATAAAATCTTACCAATACTGCTTTCTGATTACGCGTATACGCTGATGTGGCGAATTTGCAAACGACTTTTTAGAATGTGAGTAGAGAAGTTTCCTTTAAGAACATTTAATTCTTATACGGCTTAAAAGCTCGACGGGGTTTTTAATACATTTTTTGACCGGAAACTGAAAACATTAGGGGGTGCAATTCTTCTGGTAGTACCGTCGATGTTGGAACTGATACGGTTGTGAAATTTGCTGCCAAAATATATAAGTTTGTTACGCTACAGCATTTTAGGGAAATTCGTGAGGTATCTTCCATGTTGTGAGTGACTGAGTGAGGGAAGAGATTTGGGCGACTCTTATCATCCGAGGTGTTGAGAGCCGATGGGGGTGGAGCGAGGTATGGAGAAGCGCCGGAATGATAGGGCGGAGGATAGGGAGATCCCCGAGAAAACCCGCCGACCAGCGGCATCGTCCCACATGCGAAAATCCGGGAGTGACCCCGCCGGGAATCGAACCCGGTTCGCCAAGGTGGGAGACGAGTAATCTAACCACTACAACGCCACGGCCCCTTCCATGATGTATCAACGTCTTCCGTACACTCCCCTCTTCGACGTCCAGAAAACAGAGATGTTCCGAGGCGAAGCAGGAAGAAATTAGTGTCGGTTATTTCATCAGGATTGGAAACCCGTGTTTCCCCAGTTCGCCTTCCCTTATCGGCGATGGGGAACGAGGCCACGGTTCGACAGGCGACAGGAGACCAGGGCCCGGTNGATGGGGAACGAGGCCACGGTTCGACAGGCGACAGGAGACCAGGGCCCGGTCCCCAATCTCTGTAAACAAAGCCACCAAAACCGAAGGCGGACTACTTACCAGAACAGCGACTGCAGCGAGAACAAGGCCTTTGTTATTATTATCTTCCTCTGCGCATGTTGTTCGACCCACATTTCGTTCCGTGACCTTGGCATGTGACACTCTCAATGGACCATGTCGGGTACGCGTATCTCTAAGTAAATGCCGCATCTCTAACAGCTGATATGTNGTCCCCAATCTCTGTAAACAAAGCCACCAAAACCGAAGGCGGACTACTTACCAGAACAGCGACTGCAGCGAGAACAAAGGCCTTTGTTATTATTATCTTCCTCTGCGCATGTTGTTCGACCCACATTTCGTTCCGTGACCTTGGCATGTGACACTCTCAATGGACCATGTCGGGTACGCGTATCTCTAAGTAAATGCCGCATCTCTAACAGCTGATATGTTTTTTTTTCTTTTTTTTTTAACTTTCGTTTATTGCGGCGTCATTTGTTTCCCCACTCGTGATAAAGCGAAATGCTTCTCACCCGTACTAGTAGAGAAATTCAAATTTTCAAAAATCTGAACAGAATATAATTTCTTTTTCAACTTGGTTAAGAAAGAATGCGAAAGTGCATTTTTACAGCACATTTGTATTAAATTGTATAGCCTTCGTGTTTGCGATGATATTTTGTAGCATGTTTTGTTGGGCACAAAGAAGTAACAGACACGGCGTTGGAGTCATTGACGTATAAGCTCCATAGCTCCAAAAATTAACAATGGCGCAATCAAATGCAAATTATTTTCATGGACACGGGCTTCGAATTCTGCACATAAAATTCAACTAGCGTTGCCGTAGTGAGTTGAATGTGAGGGCAATCGAAACCGTGAATCAGTAGTAAATTTTTTGCGTTAGTAACGAGCCGCAGCTATGGCGTGCTTCGTTTCAGAGACTTTCGACGTAGGCACGCTGGAAAGAGTATCCAAGTGACAGCGAAGGCAGAGAAAATGAGGACTTCATTAACACTTCNTGACAGCGAAGGCAGAGAAAGTGAGGACTTCATTAACACTTCTTTGTTTGTTTGTTTTAATATTTGTTTATTTACAATTTGACCCTTTACAAGAAATAATAACAGGAACATTGAGACAGAGTACACGCATGCCAGCTCATATTTGGAGATCTTCTACAGTACAGACTGCGTGTGGAACCATAACTGGAAAAATAAAGAAACAAACATTAGTAAAATGAACTGGGGAAAAATTCTCCAAAACCCCGAAAAGACAATTAAAAATTTAAAAACTTAAAACTAAAATTTATACAGACCAAAAATAAAGGCATAGAAACAAGTAAAGAACTTACAGGAAGTGGCAGCAAAGAAATGAAGTAATGTAGTGGCGGGCAAGGCGCCCACAACCATAGGTGTAGTGAGAACTGAACAAAAGGTTGTAAAAGTATAACAAATGTCGCGGCGGGCAAGGCGCCCACAACCATAGGTGTAATTGTTCGTGTGTACACAACAGGTAAATAAAAGCAGATAGTAAAACTAAAATAATAAAGGTTAAAGAGAAAACAGACATAGGAAACGTTCATCGCGCCCACGATTAAGGTCCAGGCCGACTCCGCAGTGCGCCCCCAATCACAGAGCCCCTGGGCCCCGATTGGCCGCGCACCGCAGAGGGATCCGGGACAAAACTAGGCGAAACGAATCTGTCAGTGCCACAATTCGCACCAGCAACACCGAGCTCCCAAGGAACAGTTACATAACCCTAACGGTAAAGTGAATAAGAATTAGAAAAATACAAAGTAACACACTTGAAAACGATACAGAAACACACACGAAATTAGAAGGAAACGGACCTAGGAATCATGTAAGCAATGAAAGGACAGAAAATACGAGTGTTTCAGGGCGCAAAATGCGCCAACAACACCATATAATCAATGCAAAAATACACGCCCGAAACTGGAAAGGGAATAATAATAATTGAATAGTAACACTTCTTACCCATTTTTGATTTTACATGTGCTTTTGCTATTGTTTCATGAGTTATCAAGGTATTATTTATTTAAATTCTTAGTGTGGCGAATAGCACCAGACAAATAAAAGTATATGTTATTTTTCTATAACGGGTAGTTTTTTTTTTAGAAGGTTGGTTTAAAAGAACTACATGAACATTTGTCTGGAAGTGGAGTTGAAAGAAACGTGTGACAAAACACTCGTGCATCGTGCCTGCAGAGCTCAAATCCACGACCAAACTGACTATAAGTCCAATTATAACTTACAAGCTTAAGTTACGTATCAATAATATTAAAAAAGGCCGACAGGCAGCAACAAGCATTCACGTTTTATATATATTAATACCATGAAAATATTTTTAGAACATATATGCTGTTAATTTCCTTCAAAAAGAACATCAAAATGATAACTGTCGCAGAAAATACTTTGACATGGAAACGTCTCTATGTTCTGTCTTATCGACACATTTTCAGAGTAAGCGTGGATCAGGTATAAGAACATCAACATATTTGAGAAACATGGTGGAAAATATCTTCTTCATTTAAAGCTTCAAACTTGCTCTCTTCATGGAGCGATTCTGCGCTTGGACTCGAGTGAAACTATTTGTAAAGAGAAGTATTTTTTTCATCGTGAAGTATTGGCATTACTAGCAGGAGCGTATGCCAGAAGTTAATACTGGGATATTTTTCGACTATTCTCAAAGTAAACAATTTTCACATTTACTCCCAGAACTACAGTTTCCATTTNTTTTTTTTTTTTTTTTTTTTTTTTTTTTTTTTTTTTAAGTTTCAGTTGAATAGTGCAGGTATCTTTCGATTCAACTCATGGCCAGCCTGCGTTTCATAAAAAACTGGTGGTAAAGTACGTAGGCTGTTATCGCACAGAGCAGCTTAGTCTTTTTCCAAATATTGATGTGAAAGGCGACGAGCAAATAGATAACGTATTACGCCTTTAATTGTTTGACAAACTATCTCCCGTAAGCACCCCCACACCATTCATCTGTAATAATTTTCATGCTAGTACGCACTTGCCGCACTTTTGAAAGGAATACACATGAACATCATTCCATTCCGGTTACAGACAAGTGGCAGACGGTTTTAGTTTGATATTGGAAAGAAAATACGCGTGTTGGCAATGCGTAGAAATAAATATCTCTTGTGCAAAATATTCTTAAAATGAGTGCGCACGAAAGCGGCGTGTTCTCCCTTTGGCGTAATTTTTTTTAGACTTTCTATAGCTTCGTTTGCGTGAGGTGGAGGGGTAGTTTGATAGTAGAAGTTAAACAGGGCTTCAGAAAAGCTGGAAGTAACCACGAATAGAAAACCTTTTGCTTGAGCCAAAAAGTTATTGGGAAATAAGTCATCGTCATACCTTATATTTCGATTCTCCTGTAAATAAAGATTACGAAGTCGTTTTTTGAACCTGAATAATTCAGGAAATTCCAAGCCCATATAAATTTGTTAAATTGCATATTTCTCGATTCCCGTATAAAAAGCAGTCGGGAAGTAGATGACTATTAATACTTAAACCTAATATCGGCCGTTATTAACGGCCTTGCCTATCAAGCCGGTAGTCGCGAACTTCAAATGGTGATCAATTGTAAACGAAATTCCTTCTCATTTCGTCAATTTTAAATATATCTATTTCAAACAAACATAATTGACGCGAATTTCTCAAAGAATATTGCTACATAAAATTATTAATACTGTATATATATTTATTTACATTTTTTTGTTATATGTAAATTTCAATATTACATTCTAGAAAAAAACAATATATTAAGCAAAACAATAGGGCAGATATCTTAACATAGCAACATTCCTTAAGAATTTTCACGTAGAATTCTTTTTGTTTGAAAACTTCATCGTTAAAATTGACGCAATGAGAAGGCAATTCGTTAATAACATTGATACTCCGTTTGAAGATCGCGGCTGTCGGCTTGGTAGGCAGGGCTGTTAACGTTCGTCGCTAGGGCAAGATTTAGATGCAGGTATATTTACTCGTTTAGTCAGAAACAAGAATGCGGACTCACGCTTATTGTAAAGAAAGAAAAAAAAAGTAGGGGGATTGAGTCCAGTTCAGTACTAAGCCACTGTAAGCACAGAGTAATACTGCCAATTGCTTACAAGAAAATACTGCGTGTCAATAATTATTTTATACGAATTTTCCGAAGGTACACGGTGTTTAAAGAAATAGAGCTATCCTTACGAACATACTTATATTAACTTGCCTATAATAACCTGCTTATAAGAGAATGCAACCCACAAAGAATTGGTTTGTACGAATTTTCTGAAGATAAACAGCCTTTAAAGAAATATAGCTATTCTTACGAACGTAATGCACGCACTATTTTTAAAATTTTAAGAGTGTTTCGGGGCTAATGTTTTCCGTACAGTTGAAATTAGAAACCGCTCTCGCCAAGCGAGACACGTAGAGGGAAAAAAAAAATAAATAAAAAAAAAAAAACATTGTAATCTGATGTAACATTTATCTCAAAAACTGTAGCCGGTTTTTGACACGCTTTGCTGAGACTGTGTGTCACAGGGTTATCAGATGCAACAACACACCCTTACATCGTCCGCACTATAATCAATTCTCACGGTTACTTCACACTTTTCTGAAGCCTTGCTGAAGTCCTACTTCCATGATATTCCTCCGCCTAGTGCAAACTATGCTTAACTTAGTCTGGAAAATTACACCAAAGGAAAATGCACCGAATTCGTGCGCACTCCGTTGTAATAATATTTTGCATAAGTACTATTTCTCACTAGGCGCTACCAACACGCATGTTTTCTCACTGATTCATTAATATTTATTAAACATGAAATATTATGATTTATAAAGAAAATGTAAGCGAATTTTCAATTTAACGAAAACTAAGATAATTTTATGTTAGCGGAGGTATAAAACGGTTGTGATACGTGGCGTATGAAGGAAATAACTAAACACGTCGTACATGGGGTGATTTTCCAAAGGTTTGATTTAAAAGTGTGAAGAAACCGCGAGGAGACTTTATAAATATAGTTAACGCGGAAGAGATGTAAGGAGAGTGCCGTCAAGATGAGTCGGCTGTGCTTTCCGAAGAACTGGGGTGTGATGAAAAATTGGAATGCCTTGTGAAAACCTCGACGCTCCTCTTCTACGTTGGCAATCACTTAAATTACACCTTTAACTCAGAAAACGTGCATAAATAAAGTTATTGAAACTAGTTCATGTAAAAATAAATACATATACAAAAACGAAATTAAATTTCTTCACATGCGCAAAATATAATAGTAAGCTATTTAAAAATCATGAAATGTATGTAACATCAATTTTTTTACCATGTTTGATTATTTTTAGCCTGTAAAAATTAGGAAAATATTTTTTCATAAACATTTCTAAACTAATTTTAAAATTATTCTTAAAAGTCTGTTACGAAAATGAATGTCAAACATTTAATTTGAAATGCAAATAACACTTTTACAACAATTTTTTAATAACTTTAATGAAAATAAAAAGAGTAAATTAAGTATTTTTAAAAACTAAAGCTTACTATGTTACTGTAGCGTGCAGTGTTTTCAATTCAATTTATTAATCATAAAAATTCACAAAAAAATTATATTACAATTTTTTTTGAAATTTAAAATGATTTTGAAAGGTTCATGTCTTCATTAAAAAAAAAGTGTTACAATAAATTTTAAAATTTCTATAAAATTACTTATACGTCTTAAAATTAAACATGGCACTTAAATTTCACCTATGTATATATAATATATTGGACAGTATAATCTAAAACACTTCAAATTTGAAAACAATAGTGACTCGATTAAAAAATTAAAGGTATAAACATCAAGAATAAAAGCCAATAAATTAAAAAATTAATTTGTTTTTCTAAACAAACTTCTATTACAGAGAAGCATATTAATATTTGTAAAAACTATTAACTATAAAAGGTTCATTACAAATATACTAAATTAAAAAAAACTTCATTTGCGATTCTCATAAACATATAATTTTTTTTTTACTATAACCATAAAAGTAAAATCTCTTAAAAATTTTATACGTAAATTGCACTTAATCATGCATCTCTTTTTAAGAAACTAAGATTTATTATTCCACCAAATAAAACAAGTCCTATGAGGAGTTTATAAGTGTGTAAACAGTGCTATAATGAATACGAGAAAAACTGTGCTCCTTATTGAAGACTAAACAAGAAACCTATATCACAATGTAAACAAGAAAATATTTTTAACCCTATCAGAAAATATAACATCAAGTGAATCAAATATTTAAAATCCCGAAGTAAAATTTTAGCATAAACAAGTTTTTTAAAAACATTTTTGTAGATATGTACGTAAAAAAGAATGATCGAAGTACTGGTTCAAAACGAAATTTGGGTNTTTATACGTAAATTGCACTTAATCATGCATCTCTTTTTAAGAAACTAAGATTTATTATTCCACCAAATAAAACAAGACCTATGAGGAGTTTATAAGTGTGTAAACAGTGCTATAATGAATACGATAAAAACTGCGCTCCTTATTAAACAAGAAACCTATATCACAATGTAAACAAGAAAATATTTTTAACCCTATCAGAAAATATAACATCAAGTGAATCAAATATTTAAAATCCCGAAGTAAAATTTTAGCATAAACAAGTTTTTTTAAAAACATTTTTGTAGATATGTACGTAAAAAAGAATGATCGAAGTACTGGTTCAAAACGAAATTTGGGTNGTTTTTTAAAAACATTTTTGTAGATATGTACGTAAAAAAGAATGATCGAAGTACTGGTTCAAAACGAAATTTGGGTATAATATTTATTTGAAACATCTCAATATCATAGAAATAAACAATTACTTCAAAGGAATAATAATTTATTTACAAGGCTGTAAACTAAATATGAATTACTTTTAGAAACAAAAATTCTTTAGTGGTAAAAATAAATGCGCTTTATGTAGCATAGGAACTAAACATTTTTTAAAATTTGGTAACAATAAAAATACACGAAATAAAAATAACTTTAAAAACATTGAAATCGAGCAAATAATAGTAAATTATTATTTTTAAATTTTTTATGCAAGAAACACATTAAAATGTAAAAGAAAAATATAATATTCCAAAGCATATATATAAAAAAATTTGTTTCAGTTAGCAAAAATAACCAATTTTCAAAACAACAACCATCAAGACATACATAGTTTTCGTTATGGGTGTTTTTTTTAAATACTGATAATTTGACTGTATCTTTCTCTTTTCACAGAGTATAATTAAGTGTACGAAAGAAAAGTAAGAAAAACAGCAACAGCTGAAAAAAAAATTCAATTAATTGGAAATAGAAAACATTTAAGTTTTCATGACTTACGAAAAAAAAAAAAAACAATTGTGCAAAATATAAAATTATTTTAAAACATATAAAAACTTTGGCTATTTGGAAGAAAGGACATTTGAGATCAATGTATTTGCATTTAATGTAAATCTGAGATTTGTTTTCTTGTTGGAAAAACAAAAGGTTTACAGAGGATCAATATTTTAAATTTTCAGTAGCGTATTTATTAACAAATTCAAGCGAAACTATAAATAACGCAGTTTAAGATCTAACAGAAATAGAATACTTTAAATCAAGAGATCAGGCTGACATTATTTTCGATTAAAAAAATTAATTCATTGTTAAGAAAAATATTATTTTATTAACTTTTGTTTATTGAATTATCTGGGTGGGGGAGGGGCAAGGGACGGAGGGAGAGCACGAGAGGAACCTATCCTATTAACTATGTTGAAAACCATCATAAGATCTTTCTGAATCCTACGCACAATACGGAAATCTAAAGGCAGTTTCAAAACAAAAACTGTGGTGTTAAAATTAATAAAATATTTGGAATATATTGATAAGGAATTTAAACTCAATTACAAATAAAATATAGCAACTTTTTTTTATGAAAATTAAAAAGGATATTTTAAAAGTTATTGATTAATAAAACGCTTACAGAACACTATAGTTTGTCAATCATAAAACAGCCATAATTATTGGATTTAAGACACATGAGAAGTAATTTCAAAGCAAAATGGTTACTATAATGGTTANCATAAAACAGCCATAATTATTGGATTTAAGACACATGAGAAGTAATTTCAAAGCAAAATGGTTACTATAATGGTTAAATATTTTCCGTTGAAAAATAGGTAAGAAATTATTTCTTTATAGAGAACCGGTAGTAAATAAAACCAAAATAAAGAATAGGGAATGCAGCAAATAAGATGCACAAGAAACAATAGGACAGGTAGCAAATAAACTAAAGACGGAAGAATATAATACAAAAACAGAAAGCACATTATATTTTAAAAATTATATGGTAATGGGGATTAAAAGTAGGGAATTGAATATTTTGTAAAATATGCTGAAAAATTCCTGTTGAAATTATAGGTAAGTATAAGTGGACATTAAATTCATATTGGTAAAAAATTACCTATTTTGAAGTAACGGAAAAAGAAGTAAATTCGGAAGTAATACATTGTAAAAAAAATTGTAATATTTACTCAGACTTTTTTTTGTTTTTTTGCAAATGCTTCTAACAATAAAAAGATTTCTCTTGTAAAAATACTCGTTTGTAAAACTACTTTGTAATACACCTCAAGAAATGTTTGTACTATACCGACCCGTTTCCACAAGCTTCAGTAAAATGGCGGACACTCAACAACGTAAAACCGTATATAGCTGTTTGTGCAATAACTATTGGTGATGTAAAGTGTAGCTGCGTGAAAAAAGATATGTATTNGTAAAACCGTATATAGCTGTTTGTGCAATAACTATTGGTGATGTAAAGTGTAGCTGCGTGAAAAAAGATATGTATTGCAAGTTTGAATAAAGTAAAACACTTAAAACAACTTAAATAATCATAATAAAACGTGACCGTATTATTCATTAANTTGCAAGTTTGAATAAAGTAAAACACTTAAAACAACTTAAATAATCATAATAAAACGTGACCGTATTATTCATTAACTTTTAATGTTTCCTAGCTACACAGAACTCTTAAATCGGCTCTCAATACCTCGTTGTTAAGAGTTGTCCAAATCTCTTAACTCAACAACAGAACTCTTGAAATGAAATAAATGTATCAATTCTTATTAACCAAATAACTTCACTTATATATTGCGGGTACATGCAGTTTTTTTTGTAAATTTTATTAAAANATCAATTCTTATTAACCAAATAACTTCACTTATATATTGCGGGTACATGCAGTTTTTTTTGTAAATTTTATTAAAACATTTTTTTTTAAGTTATTCTCTGTTATTATTTACATTTGTTTTCTAGAAGAAAAAATAATCTAATATAAACTTTTCAATAATGTCAATTGTAATACAAGGTTATCATTTGTAATATTACAAATAATTGTTTTGCAGATTTTACAAGAAAANTCAATAATGTCAATTGTAATACAAGGTTATCATTTGTAATATTACAAATAATTGTTTTGCAGATTTTACAAGAAAACTCTTTCTAGTACAACAAAGGAATTTGTTGGCAACTGGGTTTCCAAGGATTTTTCTTGTAAAAGAACAAACAGTTGTTTAGAGTGCACAGACTGTCACTTCCGTGTTATAAATTTGGAAGAAACGCCAGTAAATTAATTTAAACAAAAAGTTTTACGTTAAACTTAAAAAAAAAAAAAAGTTATATTCTTAACAGGCTGTAAACATAGAATCGACTTTTTTTTCTAGCACACCCTACTTCAGAGCTTTGTTTTAAATCGCAGAAAACATGAATATATAATGAAAAAACTCAGACACTATGTGCATTATTTACGTATATGTTGACGACAGACAGTTTTTGCTTGTTTATGTTCCTGTGTTCTGTTATTTTGTGATAACATAAGTTCCAAATGATAAACAGTGAGTGAAACTTTCCTTGTGTATACTGGCAATGAACATCTATTATGAAAAATTTATAACTGTATAGAAATCCAGAAAAAAAAAACCACAAGAAAACCATCGCACGATTCTCTGCTAAGTGTACGTCTACGTTACGGTAACATTTTCACTCATCGAAAATGCTCGGATCTCATCATATTGTAATCTTGTGATAAATGGACAGTTACTAACCGAACAGAAGTACACAAGCATTTTTGGGTGAATCATAGTTGCTGGGCCTCAAACTAAGATTTATGGTCGAATAACACGGAGAAAGAATACCAGTTACTAAAACTAAGAAAGTACAATTTTTTTTTAATGTTGAGGGACGATACATTACATGTTAAAATAAAGGACTAAGCAGAACTTTTAAAAGTGTTTGATTCACCGCACACTAGCAATACATGAGTGCTTCGTTTCTCTTAAGGTGGGATAACAATACCTCTGATAATATAGTACCCGAATTATAACTCTTCGCTTAATCGATGCAAGGCAAAAACTTGTTCGTAAGAATAACAAGTGTCGAACATGAAATGACTATTTTTAAATGCCAAATGTCATAACTATAATCTGTTTCATTTTNTGTCGCTAAAGGCTAGGGTGTTTTTTCAAAGGTTGATTTTCAAAAGTTTCTTCCAGTCGTGAACCGACTATAGCAATACATGAGTGCTTCGTTTCTCTTAAGGTGGGATAGCAATACCTCTGATAATACAGTACCCGAATTATAACTCTTCGCTTAATCGATGCAAGGCAAAAACTTGTTCCTAAGAATAACAAGTGTCGAACATGAAATGACTATTTTTAAATGCCAAATGTCATAACTATAATCTGTTTCATTTTNCTAAGAATAACAAGTGTCGAACATGAAATGACTATTTTTAAATGCCAAATGTCATAACTATAATCTGTTTCATTTTGTACAGCAGCTTAACAAAAATTTGATTTCCTTTCGGTTTTTTTAAAAATAAATAAACATAAGTGTAATAGTTTGAAAATGGGTAAAATATTTACATTTATAATAAATTCACATATTTTTTAAAAATAAATAATGTAAACTCAGTGTCTTTAATGGCACGTGTCCGAAATAATAATTCATTCAATAAACTCAATGTTCTCAAATGCTATGAAAATTTCTCTCAGTGCGCGAATTCATGAAACACAAAAATCAAGAACAGAATTCGAACGAGCTGTTTTTTAGTACTAAAAAAACTGTTTAATTGGCTGTTCACGTTTGATTGAGCAGTTTTGAAAACCCTGCTTACGGTATACTTTTATTGCTTATTCTGTATCCTTCATCCATACGTAAATCTAACATTGCCGTAGGGCTGATCACTTTATTCAATCTTCATACATGTAAAACCGTGGAATTGTTAGTTTTGTATCTATATTACTGATATTCAAATTAATACCATAATACTTATAAAACAATAAATAATAACTTTGGTAGCCATAAATTTGAACATAACTCTCGAATACGTCAAGCATNGATAATACTTATAAAACAATAAATAATAACTTTGGTAGCCATAAATTTGAACATAACTCTCGAATACGTCAAGCATTAATTTTATTAAATCGCTACCAACTTAACTAGAAGCCGCATGCCAGTGTGTAATGCAGTACAATGAGCAGTAATTTTTCTTCAAAGGTTTACTTTAATGTGAGCAACTTATAACAAAGAACTGCTCATAGAATCTGGATATTTTTTTTTTTTACCAACGAATGTAATTAAAAGTAACGGTTCACGTCCCAAGNTAGTTTTGTATCTATATTACTGATATTCAAATTAATACCATAATACTTATAAAACAATAAATAATAACTTTGGTAGCCATAAATTTGAACATAACTCTCGAATACGTCAAGCATAAATTTTATTAAATCGCTACCAACTTAACTAGAAGCCGCATGCCAGTGTGTAATGCAGTACAATGAGCAGTAATTTTTCTTCAAAGGTTTACTTTAATGTGAACAACTTATAACAAAGAACTGCTCATAGAATCTGGATATTTTTTTTTTTTTACCAACGAATGTAATTAAAAGTAACGGTTCACGTCCCAAAACGAATTTTTGTGGATTGTTTCCTGTTTTTAATGTTTTCTTTGTAGATAGAAAACGACTAAAGCAGGCGTTTTCGCGACCGTTTTAGACACCATAACTCCAGGATGCTACAAATAGCATAGGTACGTACAACACACACTCGTCTTTAATATCACACTGTAACGTTGTAGTTAGGGTCGCCGATGAAAGTCTCATTGAGGCGAGTTGGCGACGCTTGAGCGTAGAGAAGCACGCAGTGACAGAGACTATGTTCTGGGCATCGGATACGCTCTATGCGTTCTGCCTGGGTGGCACACGTCAACACTTGCGCAGGGGCAAAACATCTCCAACAAATCAGCGGGCCGCATTTTTAACTCCTTTTACAAATTTCACTTTGAGGGCTACCAACACCCATATGGCATTGGTATAAATTACATTTCGTAATCTATAAGCGAACGTAAATACAAGAATCAAATACGTATCTTCACCAGGAGTAACAGAAAATTTAATCTAAAAATAACTTCCCAAATAATTTATTTGGGATTTAAAATTGAGGAGACACAATTGTTGCATTGGCAATGACACATTTCCCCGAAGGGCAATAGAGAACTATGATACTTAAATTTAAACACTCAACAGGACGTACATCCAACTATAGGCTATTCACGGTAAAGTGAGAACTTTTGAAAGCCCTCTCATTTGGAATGATAGTCAATAAATATATTTTATTTTAGCCATAGACGTTAACTCCCGAGTGTGGTGGAATGTACACACTGTGCTTTTTACTTACATGACATTACTTATTTTAAAAAGGTGGCTAAAGAATAAAACATGGCTGAAAAAAAAGTAACTAGGACCTCTAAAGGGCCCACTTTACCGTGAACAGCCTACATACGCTGTTCATGGTAAAGTGAACACTTTTGAAACGAACCTTTGAAAAATGTCATTACCCTCATCTGCATATATTGCAAGTATTTTAACAGGCACAGTCAGTGTGCCTGTTTGACATGCGCCCAGTAAAATTAGTAACAAAGGAGGAAAAGTAGTTCAATGCTTTAACGTTGAATTAAAAGTATTAGGTAAACAATCGTCAATATTGGATTTATTTATTTTGCTTACTGTTTTTTTAATGCATACGAGTGTAGAGAATTAGAACATTAGTAAAATATTTTTTCCGCCAATAATTTTACAGTTTTACTTGACTGATGCAGGAATATAGTGACCAGATCCTTGGCAATGTTAATTTTACATCTCGCGGAAGAATACACAATGTGCATACAAGTAGGCTAGATCATAAGCAGGATTTTAAAAAATGTTCACTTTACCGTGAACAGTCTTTACTAAAGTAAAAGAGCGTAGACGCGTACAACAACTTTATTCACTNAAAAAATGTTCACTTTACCGTGAACAGTCTTTACTAAAGTAAAAGAGCGTAGACGCGTACAACAACTTTATTCACTACTAGCACCATCTTGGGGCCGCGGTGGTGCAGCGGCTAGAACGCTCGCCTCCCAACAAGGTGAATAGGGTTCCATTGCCGGCGGGGTTGCTTTTTGATTTTCGCACGTGGGAATCGTGGCGGACGATGCCGCTGTTTGGCGGGTTTTCTCGGCGATATCCCGTTTCCTCCGCCATTGCATTCCGGCACTGCTCCATACTCACCTTGCTTCACCGTTATCGGTAGGGGCAGTGATATTTCGCGAAAATATTTCGAGACAAGATACGATCCAAAGCACTATAGGGTCGTCCTGCTATTTGATTGGCTGAAGCATGTTCTGGCCCATGTTAACTGTGTGCGCACGAATCTCAATGGTCCACTTACAATGCTCTGGGTGGCTCGGTCAAATGGGGAAACGGATTTTCATGCAGGCAGCAGCAAATGGAGGTATAAGGTATAACAACAGCTGGTGTGTGTATATTGTATTGAAGTCTACTGTGGGCTCCTTTTTTTTTTTTTCTCTCGAAAAATCGCTGGTCCTAGTCATATGTCAAAACCTCGATGTTNTTTTTTTTTTTTTTTTTTTTTGTAGAAACTACTAAACGTGCCTAAAATACGTTTGCCTACGAAAAGAACGCACATCCCAGACGATGACGGAATGGTACTTTCAAGACATCACGCTTATTGGAAGCAACATTTTTAAGCCCTCCATCGTAGCTGAAAACGGCTTTCTCAGACTGCTGTATCTCCAAATGTACGAACCGGATACATGAAAAACTACGATAGAAGCATGCACAGGACTTTGCTAAAGAGTCGCGTCCTATACAACTATGGGTCACTAGGCGACCGCCTTAAGAGTCGCCCAAACCTCTTCACTGACTCGCGCTATTTTGGTGAGACTGCCTTCAAGCATTACAATGACGTCACAAGCATAACACGAGCGCTAGCAAAACATCTACACAATAAAAAAAATAACAATACCGACCAATAATGGTAAACAAAAAAATTTGAGCGTTCATTTATTTCCATTATTTTAGTAAGGGATCTGCACTCCCTTTCGAGAGATTATGGAGCGAGAGGGAAATGTTCATAATGCCCCCTCCCCCCTCCTTCCCTACATGATTGGTAACCACTCGGTGGTCATAAACCAATACATCTGTCAAATTCACATTGTCAACGGTGATGAACGTGTTTGTTTATATCACAGTTTTCAAAGGCAAACCACTTTATTGGCATTTATTCTTTTTACTAATTTGTACTTAATAAAATTGTATTAAAAATAGGAGGAAGTATATGAACTTATCAAAGCACTTGTCTTGTTTACATAATAAGTTTTCTGACCTCAAGTATTATTCACTTCGTTTATTATAGTCGTATTGACAGAGAAGCAGTTCGAAAATGTTGAGACGTGGAGAATGGTTTTTGCGCAGCTAGTGTGATCACTCTACCCCATATTAACTCTCTAGTCTATTCGCAGTATCTTCACATCTTTTTAATTAAACATTTGAAAAATTACCCCATATATGACGTGTTTGGTTGTTTCCAAAACATGCCATGTGTTAGAAGCGTTTTATACTTGTCAAGATATAAGCATCTTATTTTTGGTTAAAATTAACNTTCCAAAACATGCCATGTGTTAGAAGCGTTTTATACTTGTCAAGATATAAGCATCTTATTTTTGGTTAAAATTAACAGTAACTCACATTTTATCTATAAATTATAATACTTCGTTTTTAATTAATATGTATAAAACATAGATAAAATAAGTTTGTTTTAATGACTAGTAAGATATACTTTTCATGCAAAATATTATTACACTGAGTGCGGACGAGTGTGGTGCGTTGTCCCTTTGGTGTAATTTTCTAGACTTGGTTAAGTTTACTTATAGTACAGATGAGAAGATCAATATTTAAAGTTTGGCAACCAAAAATTTTCGCAACTAGCTAAGCGCTAGTGTCGCATGTGTACCAGATTTTTTCTATTTTATACATTAAAAAACAGGATAATTGCAATNTTCCAAAACATGCCATGTGTTAGAAGCGTTTTATACTTGTCAAGATATAAGCATCTTATTTTTGGTTAAAATTAACTGTAACTCACATTTTATCTATAAATTATAATACTTCGTTTTTAATTAATATGTATAAAACATAGATAAAATAAGTTTGTTTTAATGACTAGTAAGATATACTTTTCATGCAAAATATTATTAAACAATGTGCGGACGAGTGTGGTGCATTGTCCCTTTGGTGTAATTTTCTAGACTTGGTTAAGTTTACTTATACTACAGATAAGAAGATCAATATTTAAAGTTTGGCAACCAAAAATTTTCGCTACTAGCTAAGCGCTAGTGTCGCATGTGTACCAGATTTTTTCTATTTTATACATTAAAAAACAGGATAATTGCAATAATCATAAATCAAATATAAAATAACCTCGTAACTAAGTAAAATTGTTNTAATCATAAATCAAATATAAAATAACCTCGTAACTAAGTAAAATTGTTCTCTTTTATTATTCACTTATATTATAATTTTATTTAAGAGTGTTGGATACCAAAACATTAATTATTTTATTATTGTACCAAACATTGTTCAACTTGTATGCATTGTATGTGTTGACCTTTTCCTCAAATAAAAAAATTGTACATTTCATAGTTTTTGAATAATTTCATCGAATACAAAATTTTTCTGATTCCTGCAGCGATAACAACAAATACTAATTAAGTTCTACAAATGATAAAAAATATATGTTAACTAATGTCTTGAGGGCTACTGAGTGACATATATATAATCTCAAAATAAAAGTTCTGGTATTAAAAATAAATCTTGAAAATATGCAATATTTTTATGTATTTAACATATTTTTTCATACATATGGCCTCTTACATGGTGATTACATATGTGTCACGCGGTAGCTCATGACGTTAGTTTACTTTGTAAATGTTTTCATTCGTACAACTTAATAAGTATGTGTTATTAGCGCTGCAGAAAAACAGAAAAAAAAAACAAAAAAAAAAAATGTATTTGACATCGAATTATTCAAAAACTATGAAGTGTAATATTGTTTTATTAATGGAAAATGGCATTATATACAATGCGTAGGCTACAATTTAAACAATATTTTGTACAAATATAAAATTACTAGTTTTTACCCGCGGCTTCGCTCGCGTGGTTAGAGTAACAAACTTATAGGGAGAAATAACGGTATTTTTTAGTAGACAGGCATTGATCATAAACACAGAACAGAGCACTAACGATGTCATTTTTTGGTGCTAGAATCGCTCTTTTACATAGCCACTGGTCATCATTTATATTTCTTTGTAGATCTGGGTAAACGCTAGCAATCAGTTCCATATCACTCTGCACCAAATTACTAAAATCCCCCATTAGTGACACACAGCCCTCGGCATCTGTTTCTAACCACCCATCTCCAATTTTTAATAGTGTATCTGCATAGTATCCTGTATCAACGTCATTGTAAAGGTGCACTCTCATATTTGTTGTGAAGCTGCATTTCTTGACATTTGCCCATAAGCTTGACGACTTGAGACAGGCTTTGATTTCATCTGCAGGTGTGCCTCTCTGAATCTCCGGTAGAGTTTGGCGGAAGTCACCAGCCAGTATTACAACCATTCCTCCCATAATGTCTGTATTGTTTCGTATAACCAGTAGAGTTCGGTTAAGAGTCTCTATAGCTTTTTTTGTGTGACATTGTGCTTTCGTCCCATATACAACTTACATTGACGCAGCATCGTACCCCGAGCGCTATTTTAACTAAATTTTTTTCCTGAGGGAATGAGATATTTTTTCGGGATAAAAAGTAGCCTGTGTCACTTCCCGGCCCTCCAACTATCTCTGTGGAAAAAATCACGCCGATCCGTTGCTTCGTTGCAACGTGAAAGGACAAACAAACAAACACACTTTCGCATTTATAATATTAGTTAGGATTGATTTTTTGTTATCCAACACCCTTAAAAGTTACCTTTTGGAACACTGCGCACCTATCGGTGGAAATTTTCCCTATGCTAAACTCTCCCAAAAGAAATCTCGTTTTGTTTTTGTCCTGAGTAGAATGAAACCTCTTTAACTTGGTTTAGGTTTTTTTTGCATGAGGCAAAGGAATTAGTGTCTGGAAGTAGAAGTTCAGCAGGGCTTCAGAAAAGTTGGACGTAACCATGAAGAAACTGTACAAACGGCAGTTGCAGCGCGCAGTCTGTTGGGCTGTTACGGAACTACGTCGCGGGCCGGGCGAGAAGTGCGCGCGGTGGCGCGATGAGCAGTGGATCTGCGCAGTAGACCAGGCCGATCCGCGCGCCACGTGCGCGATTGTTCCGAAGGCGACGTCGCCGGGTCGCGGTGGCTTTTTATCAGCGTGTGTGCTCGGTGGTGTCCGGCGGCGGGCGGGAGTGAGTGAGGTCGAGATACGGCGCACTATGGCGGCGGGTATATCGGCGCGCGGCAGCCTCGATGACCGATAAGAGACAGAAGAGCGGAGACGCAACGAGCATGATTCTCTCTCTCTCTCTCTCTCTCTCTCTCTCGTCGCCCGGGACCGTGACGCATGAGGCACTACAAAACCCGAATGTCGCACGACCTCGCCGCGATACCCAGCCACCTCTCTACTAGTTTCTCCTCTCCCATTAATAAAGAGCATGGTACCCACCCATCTTTCTCCTGTAGCATTTTCTCATAATGCATGTAACAATTTTTAATTATTTCCTGTCGAAAGGGTTTTTACCTTCCTCTTCTAGATGTAGTTTAACTATAAGTACATTATGGAGGTGTTTCATGGCCAAACTCGGCCATGGGAAACCCAATCCCTCTTTGCCGCGATGCACGTCTCCTTGCACGTTTTTCCTTCCCTTGTAAGCGTAAGGGGTTAGCCATGAGACGCAATAATCCCGTTCCTACCGCGGACTAACATATAACACTTAGTTTTAGAGTAGGTTAGAAAAAAAAAAAACCTCGCCGCGATAAAACGCTACTAGCCCCGTACGTCGTCTAAGACGCCACAACAATTTCGTTCTTCGGGAACGTTCGTTTGTTTATTCATTTACCGCCAAATTCCAGGCCGTGTTCCAAGGGGCGCCTTTTGTCATAGTCCATTTACGGTAACTTCAAACGTTTCTGAAGTCCTGCTAAAGTTATACTTGCTGGATATTCCTCCGCCTCATGCAAAACGAAGCTCAACCACGTATAAAAGGTTACACCAAATGGTAAAAACGCACCGCATTCGTGCGCACTCAGTGTAATCATATTTTGTATATTACGTGTTACCAACATACGCGTTTTCTCTCTGTTTTCAAACAAATTAATTGTAAATATCTTAATTTATAAATAAATTATAATTAAATGTCCGATTGAATTGAAAATGAGATTATTTTATGTTAACGTAAGTAAGAAAACTTGGGTGTGATACATTGCATACTTAGATAAAAAAAACCAAACGCGTTAAACATGGCGTAATTTTTCAAAGGTTTGATTAAAAAAGTTGAAGAAACAAAACTTTGAAAAATCATTCTGTGTGTGGGGTGTTAGGTTGTGTCCTAAATATGTCACGCNAACCAAACGCGTTATACATGGCGTAATTTTTCAAAGGTTTGATTCAAAAAGTTGAAGAAACAAAACTTTGAAAAATCATTCTGTGTGTGGGGTGTTAGGTTGTGTCCTAAATATGTCACGCATAACAAGCGTTTTTTTTTACCTGTGTTAGCATATCAGTACCTTATTTTTTTAGTTAAAATTAACTTTTACTTATAAGATATCTATAAATTATAATATTTAATTTGTAAATTATATAAATAAGAACAGGGAGAAAAAAGGTGCGTTGGTAACGCTATAGTTCGTATGCAAAATATTATTACACTGAGGGCACACGAATGTGGTGCGTTGTCCATTTGGTGTAATTTTCACTATTTGTTTAAGCTTTGTTCGCACGAGGCGGAGGAACATGCTGGAAGTAGAACTTTAGCAGGTCTTCAAAGAAGTTGGAAGTAACCATGGATAGATTATAACAAAGCGTTCGCATGACCCGATTATGACAACAAAATCGATGACGTATTTTTGTAATTTGCGCTTTGCGTTTTGTCAACTCCGAAGCTGACATATTACCAAACACAAAATACAAAATCACTGCCATATTTGTTTCACTTTTTTAAAACGTTTAAATACACACACAGGTGAGGTTATTGACATAAACTAATGTGTATCCT
Organism: Clitarchus hookeri; assembly: GCA_002778355.1. Taxonomy (NCBI): domain Eukaryota; kingdom Metazoa; phylum Arthropoda; class Insecta; order Phasmatodea; family Phasmatidae; genus Clitarchus; species Clitarchus hookeri. The sequence goes on along the minus strand of NQII01003233.1, from coordinate 36,096 downwards.
ACTCGNTTGTTTCACTTTTTTAAAACGTTTAAATACACACACAGGTGAGGTTATTGACATAAACTAATGTGTATCCTACTCGTAAATATTATTTCAAACACAAGACAAGTTGCTGAAATATTCTTAACAAAATATGTAATTTTCAGACAATTTTTTTGTTTAGCAAAAATTTCCAGACACATCTAATTTATTTTGTTGATTTTAAATTTTAAATGGGACTGTTCCGGGAATAATTATTATATATTTTAAGACTTCATGGAATTTTAGTTTTTGGGTCGTGAAAANAATTTCCAGACACATCTAATTTATTTTGTTGATTTTAAATTTTAAATGGGACTGTTCCGGGAATAATTATTATATATTTTAAGACTTCATGGAATTTTAGTTTTTGGGTCGTGAAAAGCAAAATATTAGGAGCATGGCATGCTAGACAGTTGAATGTCGCGGTGTTCCAACCAATACTTTACAGAATACTAAATACAAATTATGAAAAACGAAACTCAAAACAAATTGAAATCCGGCTTCAGATACAGGCGCGTTTACTTATGCTAAGTGTTCATTTAGGCTGTTAACGGTAAACTAAGCGCTTTTGAAATCAACCTTCGACAAATGTCAATGCCTGTCCCTGCATGTATATTTTAACGGGCATAATGACTTGCGTGCACCTAGTGAAGTTAGTAACGATGTTTCTATTTTAAATACGCATAAGTGTAAGAATTAGCAAATTGGTGCAATATTTACTTTTTTAATAATTCTACAGTTTCACTTGAACGACGCTTCAACAAAGAGATCAGGCCAACGGTAGTGTTAATTGTACATTAAGGCGGAAGAATACACAACGTGCATACAAGTAGATCTTAGGCAGGTCTTTCAGTAGTGCNATGTTAATTGTACATTAAGGCGGAAGAATACACAACGTGCATACAAGTAGATCTTAGGCAGGTCTTTCAGTAGTGCCCAGTTTACCGTGAACAGCCTAAGTTAACATTAGAAATACTAGTGCTGTACTAAATTAACAACAATGAACCAAAATCATATTTCGAGAAGAACAGTTTTTTGAGAGGAAAAGTTCTTCTTAAGCTGGTTCTTAAACATAGACGAGTAACATACCTATTTATTCCAGAACATATGAACCGATATGTTTTTCGAATCGTCCGAAATGTCATTCCAAATGTTGATTCCCATGTAAGTGAAGGAANGAACATATGAACCGATATGTTTTTCGAATCGTCCGAAATGTCATTCCAAATGTTGATTCCCATGTAAGTGAAGGAAAGGTTTGTAAGATGATTTAGTGTGACGAGGCACTTGAAAGTGTTTTTGTTACGTGTATTGTATTAATGCATGTAGACAAAGTTTGCTAGGTTTTTGGGATAAATATTTTGGAGCGCGCGTACCNGTTACGTGTATTGTATTAATGCATGTAGACAAAGTTTGCTAGGTTTTTGGGATAAATATTTTGGAGCGCGCGTACCTGTAATTCTCTTTAACTGAATGGTTAAACTTCTATTTTGTATATTTAGGGCATTTCGATGCGAGGAGCGCTTCCATTATGTGATATATCGCTTTCTAAGATTGAAACCATTTCTTAAATACCTGTTTTGAACTGCCCTATGCCCATATATCCAGGAAAATTGCAAAATAAATTGGACACAAGCTAGAGTGACTAGACTTGTGTCAGTACTCAAGTCACAGTTGGTAGCTTACTAGCTCTACCTTTATGAGCTGCCTTTATTTTTACTTGACTTCGTTGCACGCTATTGCTCGTTGATAATCGCTGGCTTGCAACCATCCAAGGCGTGCGAACAAAAACTAATAGGTTTTATAATTAAATTAACTAAGTAATACGTTTCAAGTCTAACTTTTTATCACAGGAGTTAGAGAAATTTAGGATGCTCTAGTTACACACTTTCAAATATCCACACGCTTGTAGATTGTAATAAAGTAAAACAAAAAATTGCAGTTTATATTTAATTCATTATTACAATTATTTTACACTGTGGCCATGCTACTGATAAATATCACTGTTATTATATTAACAGTACGAAATAATAAATACATTTTTTTTAGGTAATTTATTTAAGAATGAATAATAAACTATTCGAGATACAAGTAATCATCGGGAAAAATCATTCCACCTAATTTAAGAAAAATGTTTCTGCAAGAAACAAATTATTCAGAATGCTCTTTCAGTAACCAAAAGTGAACGACATATTAATACATACTAACAACAAAATAAGGATTAATAAATACATCATATAGATAATCATAATTAAAATAACCATTACATGTGTATGATGTTTAATTCTAGCGTGAGACCAAACGAAAACTATGATTTACTCAAAAACTCTTTTGTAGTTCTGTTATGTTAGTTATTCTCTATTGGTAGTGACGATAATATTACGATGAGAGCAGAGATATAAAGAATATTTCCGATGAGGGAAAATGTTATAACCTAGACGTTCGTCTGGTGAGAATCGTATGATACAGCGAACGAAGCCCTCTTTAAATTTTTCGCTGCTCAAAAACGTGAAACGTAGTTTAGTTATGACACATACATTAAAAATACAAATAACATTTTTACGTCGTCATTAATATTACTGCAATTAATGAACATAGCTAATTTAAATACGTTGACTGTTATTTATAATTGTTTTATAAGATTTTAATTAGCATTTCGATTTCTTTGGTAAATTTTCTACCCTCCATGACTTTTTCTTCAATTAGTTTGACTGGAAAAAAAAATTCGGTAATTTTTTTGCGTTATTTTATTAGTTAAAGTATGTAACAGTTAATGCTGTGATAATTTTTATGACAACACATACAAAATAAACTTTCCGTTTTATTTATCTACATCATGCATATATCAACACGCAGTTTATTTCGTGAATGTTCAATGGAGTTTTTTTGAACGCATATCCTTTGATTTTTGTGTTAATGAGGACCTATGTACGAGGAAAAAATGTAGGTACCTTTCTACTTTACGGCCTTGACTTACGATGAACTTATTTTTTATGCAATTGGTGGTAAACTTGGTCAATTTGGTTGCGTATTATTTAATTGTTAATATACATAACATACTAATCTCGATAATTTAGATTAACGATAAAAAAAAAGTCTGCCACACCCAAAACATGTACGTTTACAGGACCTACTCGAGCAATACATGTAATATATAGTGGGAATCGATGTGTTGGTCTTCGAGATATGGCATAAAATCTCCAATTTTTTGTGAAGATCTTTGTAAATGAAGGACAAGGAGTAATTTATTGGTACATACTAGATTTGTCATAGTTACTGCCAGTATACAAAATTAAATTATAATCGGTTTCACAGTTTAGCAGATATAGCATACTACGCTTAAATGCTGATACAGTTGCCATTCTGAAAATAAGCGTATGGCCCACTTAAAATCCCTAAATTAAAATAACGTACCAAAGTAAAATTTCTTTGCAAAATTTGGTAGGAATCAGTTGATATTTTCCCGAGATATTACATAAAAACTATATTTTACCATGTGGGGCAAGCTTACAAAATGACGTAGAAATGAGGCTCTGTACAGACAGATCTGATGGTTATAATAGATTCTGCCATTATAAAAAGTTACGTTGAAAATTACTGGGTAGTTTATATGGAGGCTATTTTTAAAATAAGCGTTTGACTCACTCAAAACATGCACCTAACATGGCCTGCCCATAGTGATACATATTTGCCAAATTTAGTAGGTATCTGTTGTTTTCCAACCAAAGATATGACATTTTTTAAATGTGATCCTATTTTACAAAATGACAGACAAAAGATGCTCCGTGTAGAAATATTTGATAGCTGTAGTATCTTCTGCAGCATACAAAGTTAAGTTGGAATTGATTACACGGATTCGACGTTCTTGCATGCTAAGTTAAAATAGATATACGGCAGAAATTTTGAAAATAAGTGACGGAACCAATCAAAACTTACTAGTTTATATCACGTGCTGCAGTGTTTGCCAAATTTGGTATGAATCAATCAATATTGTTTCCCGAGATATGGCGTAAAACTTAATTTCTTCATGTTGCGTTAACTTAAAAAATGGTATACAAAAGTGGCTATTTGTTGACATATGATGCCTGTAATAGATTCTTTGAGCATGTAAATTTTTTTCGAAATTGGCTGAACGGTATGTTTGATATACCAAATAAACCTCAAATATTTGCATGGTCGCCCTTTTGTAAATTACGGCCTAATAAATTAAAAAGTTATATGTTTACATGGCCTACCGTAGTATTAATTCCATTCCAAATTTGGCGGTTGTGTAGTTTTCGAGAAATACCATAAAAACAACAATATTCATTAATAAATTCAGTGTTTACACGATGCTCTGTCAACATAACAAATTTGGTTTTAATCGTTTGAATGCTTCCCGAGATATAACATAACGTTCTGAATTATTATAAAATGGCAGCCATTATGAAAGGAAGCTATTGGCGTGGTAAAAAACCAAAGCAGTCGGATGTCCTTACTAAGTAATTACTATACGTGTACTGAGTTTGGTGAAATTCGGTTCACGCATTTGAAAGCTTTAAGGGGGAAGGGGGTGGAGGACAACTCAGACACACAGACAGGAAAGTGATAGGTTAAAAAGAATATTTAGTCTTAGTTGCTGGCATTCCACTTTTTAAGTCTCTGGTTTGATAACACCATCGGTTGGCTGATGATTCTTCTCCTGGGCGTAGGGACTTTTACAGGTGTTATCCATATTTTATTCGCTACCTTCCTGTGCCACTTTTCGAACACTACAGGCGCCGCCGCGGTGGTGCACCGAGGCGAACCTGGTTCCATTCCCGGCGGGATCAGCCGTATTGTCGCGTGCGTGGAAAGTAGCGCGGACGTTGCCGTCGGGGTTTCCCGGGGCACTCCCGTCCCCCGGCTCTTGCATCCCCGCGTCGCTCCATCCCCATACCACTTCATACTCACTAGCGCTTAAAACCTCACTGTCAAGCTCTGACCACAACCTCTCACCTCAACTCCATAGGAAACAACTGTCGGAAAACAAACGTAAAGTAAAATCGTAAAGTCAAATGATAAAGTTTTGAATTGTGTAAGGGCCTCAAGCTGGCGCCAAGCCTTTCCGGAAAGCATAGCCATATGCGTGTCCTCCTAGCATGGAGCCGTCTTTGCTTAGCGCCAGCTTAAGGCCCTTACATACAAAATTGAAAACTTTAGCATTTGACTTAACGATTTTACTTTACGTTTGCTTTACCAAATGCTGTTTCCTATGAAGCTTGACACAATGGAACTGTCAAAGATAAAGTCAAGCACTATTGACGTAATGGTTTCGAAATGTTGAAACTTAAAGTCAAAGTCAAGCAGTCATTTTGCAAAATATCTAACAGGTTATGTGGAATGGATATTTGTGTACTGTACGGCTATTTTTGTCTCGTTTTATTAAACAAAGCTCGTGTAAATTAAAGAAATGGCAAACGGATGTAATGTAAAGAGGAAACATGATGAATTAATACTTATGAATATAGTAAACNAATGAACATAGCTAATTTAAATACGTTGACTGTTATTTATAATTGTTTTATAAGATTTTAATTAGCATTTCGATTTATTTGGTAAATTTTCTACCAACTCCATAACTTTTTCTTCAATTAGTTTGACTGGAAAAAAAAATTCGGTAATTTTTTTGCGTTATTTTATTAGTTAAATTATGTAACAGTTAATGCTGTGATAATTTTTATGACAACACATACAAAATAAACTTTCCGTTTTATTTATCTACATCATGCATATATCAACACGCAGTTTATTTCGTGAATGTTCAATGGAGTTTTTTTGAACGCATATCCTTTGATTTTTGTGTTAATGAGGACCTATGTACGAGGAAAAAATGTAGGTACCTTTCTACTTTACGGCCTTGATTTACGATTAACTTATTTTTGATGCAATTGGTGGTAAACTTGGTCAATTTGGTTGCGTATTATTTAATTGTTTAATATAAATAACATACTAATCTCGATAATTTAGATTAACGATAAAAAAAAAAGTCTGCCACACCCAAAACATGTACGTTTACAGGACCTACTCGAGCAATACATGTAATATTTAGTGGGAATCGATGTGTTGGTCCTCGAGATATGGCATAAAACCTCCAATTTTTTGTGAAGATCTTTGTAAATGAAGGACAAAGGGTAATTGATTGGTACTTATGAGATTTGTCATAGTTACTGCCAGTATACAAAATTAAATTATAATCGGTTTCACAGTTTAGTAGATATAGCATACTAAGCTTAAATGCTGATACAGTTGCCATTCTGAAAATAATGCATGGCCCACTTAAAATCCCTAAATTAAAATAACGTACCAAAGCAAAATTTCTTTGCAAAATTTGGTAGGAATCAGTTGATATTTTCCCGAGATATTACATAAAAAATTTATTTTACCATGTGGGGCAAGCTTACAAAATGACGTAGAAATGAGGCTCTGTACAGACAGATCTGATGGTTATAATAGATTCTGCCATTATAAAAAGTTACGTTGAAAATTACTGGGTAGTTTATATGGAGGCTATTTTTAAAATAAGCGTTTGACTCACTCAAAACATGCACCTAACATGGCCTGCCCATAGTGATACATATTTGCCAAATTTAGTAGGTATCTGTTGTTTTCCAACCAAAGATATGAAATTTTTTAAATGTGATCCTATTTTACAAAATGACAGACAAAAGATGCTCCGTGTAGAAATATTTGATAGCTGTAGTATCTTCTGCAGCATACAAAGTTAAGTTGGAATTGATTACACGGATTCGACGTTCTTGCATGCTAAGCTAAAATAGATATACGGCAGAAATTTTGAGAATAAGTAACGGAACCAATCAAAACTTACTAGTTTATATCACGTGCTGCAGTGTTTGCCAAATTTGGTATGAATCAATTAATATTGTTTCCCGAGATATGGCGTAAAACTTAATTTCTTCATGTTGCGTTAACTTAAAAAATGGTATACAAAAGTGGCTATTTGTTGACATATGATGCCTGTAATAGATTCTTTGAGCATGTAAATTTTTTTCGAAATTTGCTGAACGGTATGTTTGATATACCAAATAAACCTCAAATATTTGCACGGTCGCCCTTTTGTAAATTACGGCCTAATAAATTAAAAAGTTATATGTTTACATGGCCTACCGTAGTATTAATTCCATTCCAAATTTGGCGGTTGTGTAGTTTTCGAGAAATACCATAAAATCAACAATATTCATAAATAAATTCAGTGTTTACACGATGCTCTGTCAACATAACAAATTGGGTTTTAATCGTTTGAATGCTTCCCGAGATATAACATAACGTTCTGAATTATTATAAAATGGCAGCCATTATGAANTGGTTTTAATCGTTTGAATGCTTCCCGAGATATAACATAACGTTCTGAATTATTATAAAATGGCAGCCATTATGAAAGGAAGCTATTGGCGTGGTAAAAAACCAAAGCAGTCGGATGTCCTTACTAAGTAATTACTATACGTGTACTGAGTTTGGTGAAATTCGGTTCACGCATTTGAAAGCTTTAAGGGGGAAGGGGGTGGAGGACAACTCAGACACACAGACAGGAAAGTGATAGGTTAAAAAGAATATTTAGTCTTAGTTGCTGGCATTCCACTTTTTAAGTCTCTGGTTTGATAACACCATCGGTTGGCTGATGATTCTTCTCCTGGGCGTAGGGACTTTTACAGGTGTTATCCCTGTTTTATTCGCTACCTTCCTGTGCCACTTTTCGAACACTACAGGCGCCGCCGCGGTGGTGCACCGAGGCGAACCTGGTTCCATTCCCGGCGGGATCAGCCGTATTGTCGCGTGCGTGGAAAGTAGCGCGGACGTTGCCGTCGGGGTTTCCCGGGGCACTCCCGTCCCCCGGCTCTTGCATCCCCGCGTCGCTCCATCCCCATACCACTTCATACTCACTAGCGCTTAAAACCTCACTGTCAAGCTCTGACCACAACCTCTCANGTCGCTCCATCCCCATACCACTTCATACTCACTAGCGCTTAAAACCTCACTGTCAAGCTCTGACCACAACCTCTCATCTCAACTCCATAGGAAACAGCATTTGGTAAAGCAAACGTAAAGTAAAATCGTAAAGTCAAATGATAAAGTTTTGAATTGTGTAAGGGCCTCAAGCTGGCGCCAAGCCNACAAACGTAAAGTAAAATCGTAAAGTCAAATGATAAAGTTTTGAATTGTGTAAGGGCCTCAAGCTGGCGCCAAGCCTTTCCGGAAAGCACAGCCATATGCGTGTCCTCCTAGCATGGAGCCGTCTTTGCTTAGCGCCAGCTTAAGGCCCTTACATACAAAATTGAAAACTTTAGCATTTGACTTAANAGCATGGAGCCGTCTTTGCTTAGCGCCAGCTTAAGGCCCTTACATACAAAATTGAAAACTTTAGCATTTGACTTAAAGGTTTTACTTTACGTTTGCTTTACCAAATGCTGTTTCCTATGAAGCTTGACAAAGATAAAGTCAAGCACTATTGACGTAATGGTTTCGAAATGTTGAAACTTAAAGTCAAAGTCAAGCAGTCATTTTGCAAAATGTCTAACAGGTTATGTGGAATGGATATTTGTGTACTGTACGGCTATTTTTGTCTCGTTTTATTAAATAAAGCTCGTCTAAATTAAAGAAATGGCAAACGGATGTAATGTAAAGAGGAAACATGATGAATTAATACTTATGAATATAGTAAACAAGCGATATTTTTGTTTTAAATAAAATTTAAATATAAATTTCTACTCATTTTCAAAACCGGTATGTAAAATACATTCTTGCGTATTATATAATGACTGATATAACAAGACAGGCTTACATGTTTTTATGAAAAACTCGTATAAATAATTCGCGTATGAACAGTATTTGTGTCGAAAACAGAATTTGCGGCAAAATGTTTTGTTTTTGCCTAGGTGAACCAAATTTTATTTGTACGTTAAAATTAGTAAATATAGTTCTGATGCGAATAATTTAAGTGCGTGCAGTTTAAAGACAAACTCTTCGATGCCGCATTGAAGGTAACTAAAAATGAAGCAGATAGTAGAGGCAAATGCAATCCAATTATTTTCGGAAACAACAGAATATACAATTTCGAAATACTTCTTCCCTTTACACGACCACGAAAATGTATATTTAAAATACATTCACCCTTAATTAAACCTAAACGGGGAAAACAAAACCGCTGAAGACAAACGCCTTCGAGTCATTTCGGTAACGGAGGTTATCAGGTTCGACAGTGAACTCTACTGGTCCAAGTTGCGTGCTCCACTTACTGGTCGAACACAGTACATAAAATATCTGAACAAAGAGTGAATCTATCTAGTATCACTGATAAAAAGTCATATTTAAAGTACAAAAACTTAACCGTTATGTTTCACTGTCATCTGAGAATATCTGACAAGTGCCATCAACATTAGAAGAAACGATCAGTTTGTAAATACTTTCGCCTGTTTTATCCTTGGTACTGGAAGGTTGTTAATGACGATATCGGGAGGTTGTCACTGATGTAGACTAGTCCAAAGTTCGTCCCATAGTATGTCTCGGCTCGTTAGCGTTGGACCTAGCTGCCTGCGTCCAAGCGAAGCTCTACTCTATACTTTGCATCGTCCATGCGTTTTCTTCCTAAGAAAGGAAAATAAATCACTGGTGGTGGAATCGTTCCGAGTAAGGCGAGTTGAGACATTTTGAGAATACTCGTCGACCATATTTTAGCGCCCAAGAAGGTAAATTGTGATGAAGCACAGACGAAATGCAATGGTTAGGGAAACGGGAGTACCAGGAGAAAACCCGCAGGTTATCGGCAATGTCCATCGTGTTTTTCTGTGAACATCGCTCAGATTTGGTTTTGTTTTGTGTTCTTGATATTTTGGAGTATTCACATTTAATATAAGCAGCCATGGGCGACCCTATGGTGGAAGGTGAGACAGAAAAGGGATCAGACGCCCTCTTAACGAAAATGTTCTTTGGAGTTTTGCAGTTTGCTCCGGCTTCTGAAACTTAGAATTTACATGATGCTATGAGTAATACATGTTCTTAAATTCCATCATTGTTGATGTATAATAGTCATTTAAAATTAATAAGCATCGTAAACCGTGGCAGTTTAAGCGTTTATCACACATGCGATTATAATAGCACTTACGACTCACCATTTCACCAAATACTTGAGCTCCAGCAGTATTTTTCCACGTTGTGCTTTTGCTATTGTCTGTCCCATATAAATTGGCGAGATTATGACAGTCAGCGAGTGGCAAATTGACGTATACGTAACCAACAAAATGTCATTTACAAAATCCTCTATCAGTTGATGCATGAACAAATGCAAATTAATATTACGTTGGCTATTCTGACTCCACTGCGACGCACATCAAACAAGCAGAAAATACACGGATAAGAAAGAGTTCCTAGATTAATTAATATGTATTATTTTATGTGTTCACAAACCAGCTATAATTAGTGTTACAAACTAAACTTTGTGTAAAAGTAGTAATTTATATGTGTTTGATGTTACTGCCACCTGAGTTATACAGGTTGGTGGCTAGTAGGGTACTGAGTTACTGTACTTTGGTGCAGACTAAGGGCACCGATAGTTGTTGCATAAGGGGTGAACAAATACTCTTAGTCTCAGTTAGTTAACAAACAAGTCTTTTATTTGACTGAAAATAACGGCCCCCCCCAAATCTTAGGCCTGAAGGGCGGGTTGGAGGAATGCTATGCGTCGGGGAAAGGTTGCTTGAATGGAGACGTTTTTACTTAACTGTGACTGCAGCTTTTGGTGAGTTGTCTTCGTTGGTTGTTGTAGCTGGGTCAGCTCAGCGTCCCATCTTAGAAGTCCGGGGTTGGTGTGCCAGTACTTGTGGTGTCTCTGCGATCTCGGCTGGCGGTTCCCGTCGGAGACCTTAGCGCGTCTCCTCTCCTGCGTCAACGTCCGCCACGATCCGGCTCGCGCTTCCGACTCCTCCGCCTCGCGTCGAGGCCGCCGAACAACTCTCTTCCGTCTTGGCTGCGCTCGTGATTTAACTCGTTCGTCGCTATATTGAAGCTACCTTTGTCAGCAATTTCTCGGGAGAGAATTAGGGAGTTCCCATGTGTAACTTGGGCGTTTTTGTGCCTGATTTTGTCTCTTGTCAGTGGATTGTGCGCTCCATTCAGGGCGGAGGAAGGGCGAGGGTGGTGTCGCGGGAATTCCTAAGGTACTAATTTCCGAGATGTGGTCTACAAAAGTCTAGTCGGGGGCACCTCCTGCTTCCTTCGTCGTGAGCCGCCTACCTGCCACTTCTCTTGCGTGGTTGAAGTTTCTCCCCCGAGCCATTAGTCTTGGGACTTTCCCTGTGTCAATCGAGCCTCTGTTCATTCCCATGGGGGAATCCCTGGGTTGAAAGTTTCATGGTCAGCTGCCTGCCCTAGATATGTATTAATAAGATGGCAGGGTGTGGTAGCGGCGCTATGCCTATTATAGTATTCAACATGCGTCATGTTAAAAAGGAAACGGACATTAAAATGGTCCGTATCAGAATGAAATGCAACTTAAAACATTGGAAGTTCTTTTTATGTCGTACCCCCACTTTGCATAGCTTCCATACATGCTTGATAATAATTCCAAAAGCCTACAGAAATATCGGAGGCTATAGTTGAATAATTTTTTCAAATAATTTGATGAAATGTATTTCAAACTCTTGTCGTTTTGAGCCAGTAAAAGGAGAAAAGTGAACTTTTACAAAGACGGAATCAAGAGACAGGTTAACGTGCTGCTGCCTGTTGTGGTACAAGCTCGGCTCACAGCAAGCCCTACCACGCCATCTGTTACAACACACCCTTCCACGCAATCTTTTTCCAGATCCCGAACTGCAACCAGCCAGAAACAAAATATAGTTTTCTTGTTTAAAATAACAAATTTACGAACATATACCAATGGTTTTATTTGTCCGCTAGTTCTGTATAATTTTTTAAGTGTCATTTATTTTTCCGTGTGCAGCGATTTTGTTTTCTAGTAATTTCTATTGGGCTGGCAATCGTTTTCGTTACGCTAACGTCCATTGCATGCAAAGTTCTCCCGCAAACCTGTATTTTTATTATTTTCGTGTTGTTACTATTCTGTATTAATAAAAAGAAGAAAATGTGATGCGCGTGGGTAGTTTTGAAGCAATTGTTACGTTATTCCACGCCACATATTTCTAACTCAAGCTGTTTAGTATCAGTAATAGCAGAATAACTGCTTTGCAAAAGTCGTTGGTAAGTTGTTTGTTGGCGAATGAAAAGTGTGTTGTCAAGCAAGTTTCCCGAATTGCTTTTATTTCCAGTCTTAAAATATTAGCTGTAACATACAAAGTGTGATAAGAACTACAAATACCGTCTCGTAAATGTTAACCCAAATTCGTTGTCTGTAATAAAAAAAAAAAAAGGTAGTAAATATTTAATTGTTTGCAAGATTTTCTATTTTTACTTTTAAAACCTACACAATTTTTAGACAGTTGCGAGTCTATAAATATTTAAAAAAATTTCTAATCTTTACAATGGAAAGTAGACTAGCTGACAGCGTGTTAATAAAATAAATATACAGCTGCCACTTGACGCACCAGCTGATGGTGAAAGGATACATAAACGAAAAGTAAACATTGGTGCTACTTTCTTCGAACTGTCAAAATCTTGCCAAGTTACATGAAACAGAGAGTATTTAGGTCATACACCGAGACACATGTGATCAAGCAACCAATACGGGAACTACGCTCGGAGTAGGTGTTGCACCCGTTAAACTGGCATTCCACATTTCATAAACTTTCGCCATGGTTCACTAACAGTTTTGCACATGGTTTCAAGCAGGCAACTCTGTTTATGTGGAAAGTATTGGCTTAACGAACTTTATGCAGAGTTATTGTATACGGGACAATACCATAACACTGCTTCACTCATTTCAGTTAATTTCCTTTAACTTTTTTCTCAAAATACTTCGTAATTACTGCGCTTCAACTCTTCGTAGCTTATTATTCAGCCTTAAGATATTCATAGCCAGCCCAGCTACGATTATTGCCAAAGTTTTGTGTAAGTTAATTAGTTTTTTAATTTTTTTTTCCGGTATCTGCTGAAAGAGAGTGGTCCAATTGCACTACCCCTTCCCACTTAACATAGTGATATGTCCCCATCACTCCGGTTAGACCAGCGCTTTTTAGTCAATGAAAGCTAAGGAATTCCCCTTACTATCTCGCTGCCTCTGTCTGCCAGTGCTTTTGCAACTCCACAAATAAAGATCTCTTACATTCTTCTACGTGAAGAAACCTTATAATTTTTTATGCATGTGAGGAGTATAGATATGGTGTAACATGGACCATTTTTCATATAATTGTATAATAAGTTGATTAAATAATTAAAACTTTATTCAAATAACCTATTAGGAAATAAATTTTTATTAAAAAGTAAAAAAAAATAAAACTTAAATCAAAAAGTGTATAGTGTGATTAAATTTTTTTTTTATTAAAAATACAATTTAAAAAATTTAAAACTGGTTTTGGTTATGAATTTTATAAAATCTTATTTACGATGTATGTTTTTAATTAAGTAAAAAATATTGGAGTTACCTAATTGTTTAATTTAAAAAAATATATTTACAATTTGAATTTAAAATGTTAAAAATTAAAGTTACAAATTAATTTGAAAAAAATATTTAGGCACCGCCTATGATTAATTAAAAAATGTATATTAAGACTACAACCCAAATGTAAAAATTTAAAAATACCGTTGGGAACATCCTTTAATTACGTAAAATTCAGCTACATTTTCATAATACAACACTAAAACAAATTTTAATATTTAAATTAAAATTTTAAATTTATTAATAAAAATAATTTAAATACTAAGTTATTTGAATGTTTTAATTATACGTAAAATGATCTGTGTTACACCATATCTATACTATAATATATTCGCGGTTTCATCACACTTTTTGAATCAAATCTTTGAAAAATCACTCCATATATAACGTGATTAGTTGTTTTCTAAACATGCATTGTTTCACAAGCTTTTAATACTTGCGTTCATAAAAGCAATTTATAATTTTTAAATTGAGATTTTATTTTTATTTTATCTGTAAATAAGAATATTTAATTTAAAATTAATTTGAATGAAACAGTGACAAAATAGGTGTTTTGTAATGTCTAGAAAGAAATAGTTCTTATGTGAAATATTATTACACTGAGTGCGCACGCATGCGGTTCGTTGTCCCTTTGGCGTAATTTTGCAGAATAAGTTAAACTTTGTTTGCACGAGGCGGAGGAATATACTGGAAGTAGAACTTTAGCATGGCTTCAGAAAAGTGTGAAGTAACCGTGAATGGACCATTCTCATGTGACTGCTGAATGGTTGCAGTTGTTCTGCTGAGAGGAATTTTGCAATATCTGTTTCGTTTCTTTCCTCTTCCTCCTTAGATATAGGTTAAGCTACAAGGCGCACGAGGGAAGTGCTGCTCGAAACTCCAAGTGAAACCTCGGGAAGTGTGTGAAACATGAGCACCTCCCCCCCTCCCCAACCTGTTTCTCATAGCTCTTCTTCTTTCGTACCGGCCCAGCAGATTAGGGCCGTGTCCAGATTCGCCTGAAGTATTTACTCATGCGTACCTGTGCCTGGCAGTGACATCACCAGTGATGTTCGAATTGCAAGTGAAGTACTGAAGTATATAAGTAAAAGAGCATGTATACTTCTCGAGCCCTTGCGGCGCACATATGCCGCCAATTTAGAGGCAACTTGTAGGTTACAATTGATTTTCGACATAATTATTTTATTTAACGACCACTAGATCAACGCCACTACTTCGTAGACATAGAATTTAGAGCTAAATTAATAATTATTAGCAGCTAGCTGCGTTTTAGGAAAGTTCTAAACAATGAATTCGTATTATATCTATCGGTTTACGCACTTTATGAAAAATTATAATTTTCTGTACGTCTTCCTTATACTCACTTTCCCCATACAGCTGCAACTAACGGCGCAACAAATGCATAGCATATCAAACTATACTAAAGCAGTTGTCATAATTTTAAATAAAACAAGATGCATTTTTTTTATTGATTGTATTGTATGTAATCTAATAAGAGTTATGTTTTATATATAAGTATAACGAGTGCGCGTAAATTTTCACTGCGTTCACTTAAGTAAGAATATCTCTTTTTCAATCCATAGACGTCTGGCCGACCAAACTGTATTATCCATTCAAAATTCTGTCTGGAAAACTATGTGTACATAATGATTCACAGCACCCATAACAAACCTTGTTCTCAGAGATAACATGACATNACTTGTAGGTTACAATTGATTTTCGACATAATTATTTTATTTAACGACCACTAGATCAACGCCACTACTTCGTAGACATAGAATTTAGAGCTAAATTAATAATTATTAGCAGCTAGCTGCGTTTTAGGAAAGTTCTAAACAATGAATTCGTATTATATCTATCGGTTTACGCACTTTATGAAAAATTATAATTTTCTGTACGTCTTCCTCATACTCACTTTCCCCATACAGCTGCAACTAACGGCGCAACAAATGCATAGCATATCAAACTATACTAAAGCAGTTGTCATAATTTTAAATAAAACAAGATGCATTTCTTTTATTGATTGTATTGTATGTAATTTAATAAGATTAATGTTTTATATGTAAGTATAACGAGTGCGCGTAAATTTTCACTGCGTTCACTATAAACCTTGAGTGAGAATATCTCTTTTTCAATCCATAGACATCTGGCCGACCAAACTGTACTGTCCATTCAAAATCCTGTCTGGAAAACTATGTGTACATAATGATTCACAGCACCCATAACAAACCTTGTTCTCAGAGACAACACGACATTGGGGGTTTGCGAAATTTTTTCATAACTATACCCGATATGAAGCATCGATTGGTAGTAATCCCATTTCTCCGAACATACCGGATGAAGAGGTATTCCCGAGGAGGGGGGGGGGAGCTTTTAAATGGCAAATGGGAATGTGGGTCGTATAAGATATCGTTGGATAGATCGTCTGAAAGGAAACGACATTTACACAGACACCTTTTTTTTGACGTGCATAGTTTACGCACAATAAAATCAATCATCTAAGCATATCGTTTGTGACGAGCGTAGTTTATGCATAATGAAAATTGATGGCAAACGTGTTTTTCTTACTACAATCAAACGGAAATCAACGAAACATGTTGTGTTTCTGACGTGAATACCTAGTTTAGGTACAATAAAAAGTACNCTACAATCAAACGGAAATCAACGAAACATGTTGTGTTTCTGACGTGAATACCTAGTTTAGGTACAATAAAAAGTACGCCGAGTGTACTATAAATACCCCTATGGAGTGATAGAACTACAGTGAACTGGGAACTGTGAACATGATTCGCACACAGCACTCTTCATAAGTGTTCTAAATATCGACCACCCTATATCAGACATGACTCTGTTCTCCGTCTTACAGTCGCGGTTGCTCGGCGGATCTCAGCACTGATGACAGAACCACATGCTGCTCTGATTCTGTCTTTCATGCAATGTAAAACGTACGACTGTCTGAATGATCGTACTTTCGACTGTCAGTTAACTTGAATACAAAACCTGCAGTTCCTGTAACTGGTAGATCGCTTATCTGCTTGCTGCTTAATGCTGCGTTATTCTCCGCTTTTGTTCGGAAACAGTGTAATAATAACAGTTACGTTTATTCACTTATCATTGGTTGTGCATAAACTATGCACATCAAATACACAATGTGCACCATTACGGTATTTCCGGTTGGAGCGTGAGACTCACTTTGATACTAGCAGTGATTTGTGTGCCTTACTGCATGGACTCGTGCAGTAAGTATTAAGAATGTTTCCGAGCGGACGCGGATAATAATGCAGCGCTACGCAGCAAGAAGATACGCCATCTACCACTTACAGTAACTGCAGGTTTTGCATGCAAATTAAATGACAATCAAAAGTTCCTTCATTGAGACAGTCATTCGGTTCACATTGAAACAATTAATCGTGTGTGTGGTTTCAGTGTCAGACATTGTCTGTCTGTGATGTTGCTTTGTGAATGCAATGCCGTTTCCAAACGAAGATGCATTTGACATGCTGATGATACAAGGAAAATGTCGTCGGAACAGCAGAGCTGCTGCCCTTTTGTACACAGAGAGATACCCACAGCGCATCCATCACTCTTACAATGTCTTGCAACGTCTTGCATGTCGCGTGCGCACAACCGGGCTAGTGCAACCGACACGCAACAAACGTCGTCGCATCAGACGACATGTGAGAGACGAGAGGGCTGTTGGTGTACTTACTGCCATGGTAGTTAATCCTCATGATTCTGCAAGAAGGATTGCTCGCGACTCAGGACTATCTCAAAGTACTGTGTGGAGAATCCTCACTGATAATCGCTTACACCCGTATCATATACAGCTGCACCAAGAACTTGGGAATAATGATTTTCCTAAGCGCATTAATTTCTGCAACTGGTACCTGAGTAAGGACCGTGCTTTATATTACAGTAGTTTGTGGACTGATGAGGCCACATTCAAGAGTAATGGTGACGTTAACATACATAATGCTCATTACTGATGCATCTTATGCAGACTTCCTAGAGAATATTTTGTATCAGCTGATCGCAAATGTCCCTCTCGCTCTGCGATTATCCCCGTGGCTTCATAGGATGGCTGTCCTGTTATTTTTTCACGTATATCTCCGCTAGTTGCTGACATGTTATTCCCCAGACGCTGGATTGGACGAATGGTTCCTGTAGCTAGGCCACCACGTTCTTCAGACTTGTCCCCAAATGACTTCTCTTTGTGGGGGCGAATTAAAGATATATTTTACTGCGTGCGTTGAGGTCCGCCGATCAACCACGAACGTAAGAAGGAGAGCTAAGTCGTGTCTGATACAGGATGGTCAACATGTCGAACACTTATGAATAGTGATGTGTGCGAATGAGTGTTCCCAGTTCCCATTTCACAGTAGTTCTCTTACACCATACCCAGTGGCGGATTTACACATTTGTCGCCAGTAGGCTATTAAAATTTTGCCGCCCCTACCGACCTCTACAATTGGATACCATAGCTCACAATTATATTAATTATAATTTGTTTGTCAATGAAATTGTAACTTTATGATTTGTGCACTATCGTCCTAATTACACCACCTGTTCCCCGTAATTAGTATGATTGTGAACTAGGGGATCGATGTGTCAGTTACTAGATTATTTTTACAACCCAACGATTTAGTTAAAATTGCACAAGAAATAGTTTTTGGGTATATTTCTGAGCTAATAAAAACTCAATCATGTACTTCTAATAAGACGGGGTAAGGTATGCCTCAATACTACTTACACAATAATGTAAATTCTGTAAACGTAATTAAATAATTTTTATTGCGCTTACTTACAGTTTAAAAACAATATATTCAATTATCTGGTAACAATCCGGCTAATGATATCGATGAAATTCAATTAATTAAGTTATGAAAGTTTTACAATACCTTTTTGTGCGATTTTCTATTGGCAAAATCATCATTCATATCGTCGGATGAAATCTTGTTCATAAGTTCTGACTCTATGCACAAAAGAGCTAAGGCGTTTAGCTTTTCTTGGCTTAAGGTAGATCTTAGATAATTTTCCACCCGTTTTAAGAAAGAAAAGCTTCTCTCACCCGAACAATTTGTCGCTGGTGTACATAGAGCCATGCGAACTGCTATATCCAACTTTGGATAAACGTTTTGCAAATTCTGTTTTCGCAGGAACGAAGATAGACTTTTCAATGATCCAGAATCTGGTTTTACAAAAATTCTTTCAGAAGAAAGGTGGCATTGAAAATGTATGCATTCTTGAACTAAGTCAGTCTCTAAATCATAAGGATACATTTCTTCCAAGAAAAGGGCTTTTTCCGTAAGGGTTGATGATGACAATTCTCTCATATTGGTCAGAAATGAAAACTTTTCATTGAACCTGTTGTAGGCCTCCTGCCGTTTTTCTAATTCTGATACGATTCTATCAATGAGGACGAGAAATGTGTTAACCCTGAAAGTATCAATCGCAGTCATTCTCATTTCTTCATCGGGTGTTTCATCATATTTTTTTTTTTCCTTTTCGGTTATCTTTTTCCCATTTATTTTGTATACTGCTTCGACACGCTTAATTCCATCGCCTTTTGTTCGAAATACTTAAAAATTTTTCGTTAAGCTACGAAAAACTTGCAAAGAAATTCGTAAAGATCGGCGACAGTTATCAAATCTACGGCAGAAGCCTGAATTTAAACATTCACTTTGTTTATTCTTTCCAAAAAAACATTCCACACAACAACCATTACTGCCGTTTCCAGTTTTTCTAAATTCAAAATTATTCCCGTCACTTCGTTTCGCGTTACAGTCTTTTCGGTACAATCATCCTTGATTGATTCCAAAGTTTTAAGGACTTCTTGCCAACAATCTCTCAAACTTCTACATGCGTCCTCTCAAGCTGACCAACGTGTCAGATTTACTCTCTTTAGCGTTTTCCCTTTCCCGATTTCAATCATTAATTTTTGCCAGCGCTGTGTCGAACTTACAAAAAAACGTAGATTTCTTGAAGCAACATGACGAAGCGACAAGCTTCTGTGCAAGATTCAGCAGCCGCAGTTGCCACTAAATTTAAAGAGTGGGCTGAGCAAGGAACGAAAAAAGCAAAAGGTGCTTGGCTTTGAATTTGAGCCTGTAAGCCATTGTACACACCAGACATGTTCGCGGCATTATCATATGATTGTCCACGACAGTCTTCAATATTTATGCCCAGTGTTTTGAGTTCCGAAATAATGGCAGAAAACATTTCTTCAGCTTTATGTCCCACTGAGGGCAAAAACTTGAGAAATCTTTCACACGGTTCGCCTGTTTCCAAAACGTATCTAATGACGAGGGTAAGTTGGTCCACATGTGCTATATCTGGTGTTGAATCGATGATTAAGGAAAAATATTTCGCCCTTCTTATCTCGTCTCCAATGTGTTTTAAGACTTTATGACCCATCAAGAGAATAAACTCATCGCAAACGGTCTTTGATAAGTAACTGGTGCTTCCAGATCCTTGATTTCCAAATCGTTCAATACGACTGGCTAAAAAAGGATTGAATTCAGCCAACAGTTCCAAAATCATACAATAATTTCCGTTATGAGGATCACCGAACTTTTCATTTTTTCCTCTGAAAGCGAGGCCTCTAGAACACAGTCGCTTCACTACGGCAACAACCCTCTTCAGAACGTTTCTCCAAAGAGTAATTTCTTCATCAATCTGGACATGCAGTAAATTATCGAGTCGGCCATCAATCTCACTTCAAACTTTCAAACTAAGGATACTAGATTTATGACGCACAGAGTTTTCATGCTGAGCTACTCGGTGTTCTGCATTTTTCCAGTCATTAAATCCTTCGTTCTCAAACTGAGTCTTATTCTCCAATGGACCGAATGCCAAACAGGGACCGCAATATACAGATCTTTTACTTTCAGAATAAACCAGCCAATTTTGGTCATTCAGTTCAGTATTTTTCATTTTTCTTTGGAAGATACTCACTGGCAAGAAACGACGCTGATCAGCATATATTTTTTCACTTATAGAGAAGTCACAAGACTTGTTTTGATCGAAGCCGTACCTCGCGATAATCTTCCTTATAGTATCGTTGATTTCCCATAAAGCTGGATTTTTGTTTAGATTTACTGTTGTTTGCACTTGGTAATTACGTAATGTCTGATTGTGATACGCATATTCAATTGTTATACTTATTGATGATTCCTCTACCGCCTCTACGTCAAAAACATAAACATCCGTTTTTTCAAAAGTAGATTGTTCAACAGATGACTGTTGTTGTTGGGCCGCAGAGTTCAAATCCGTTTCATCTTTTCCAGATTGTATTGTGTCAGTGCATGTTGTTGAAGTTCCTGGTCTTTCAACACTACTTCCACTTCCACTTAAAAAAAAAAACTGTAAATTTTTATTGTTTTACGGATAATCTGTTCTTGTTGTTCTTTTTTCATTTTGGCCTTCTTTTTATACTCAGCTCCACTAAGTCGCTTTCTCCCATCACTCATTCCAACAATTTCTTGGATTCCAAGAACTGAAATAAAAAAGATTACATTGGGAGTTTTATTTCTCGTACATCTATGTTCAGACTTCAGACATTGAATAATTACCTAATATTAGTACAAGAAATTTATTTAAGTATGATATAACAAAAAAATCGAAGTTTCTTTGCAAAGCTTCCGAAACAGCTATTTATGAAGTTAAATTACGTATTACTGATTCGTTACGGATGATTTATTGTAATATATTATAATTACTTACCTACTATAAGTTTCTACGCGCCAGTGATATTATTCTATGAAATTATTCATACAATCCACGAAATACTTTGAAAAATTACAGCACACAACCAGAAAAAGTAAATACGGGACGGGACTTGCCCCTTTGTATCGCCGGCCGCCGCTCTATATCTATCTCTCTGGAACTGAATGCCACCACGCGGCGTATGCCTACAACAGCACGACCCCGCTTCGGCTCCCGCGGCGGCCGCGCTGCGCTGCGCTCGTGCAGTCAATTCGGCCAGACACACTTAGCGAACGGTCATGTCACTCGTTCCCGCGCCGCAACCAAACGCGACTACGCAAATTGTAGAAAAATTTATCGAAGTGGTGAAACATATTACATGTTGAATTGTTCGTGTGGACCTAATAACACTTAGGTATATAAATATGAATCTTTTTAATTTCTGTGAGACTTAAAAAAAAATTTGACCCCAAATTTGCCGCCCCTAAAATCTGCCACCCTAGGCTCCAGCACACTCAGCCTCCTGGTAAATCCGCCACTGACTATACCGGTATTTACAGTATACATGACGTCCTTTTGATTGTACATAATCTAGGTATGCACGCCGAAAAAAAACATGTTTCGTTGATTTCCATTTGATTGTAGTAAGAATAAAAATAGTTTTTGTTCATTTTTAATTTTCGTAAACTACGCACGACCAAACCATATGTTTTCATGATTTATTTTATTGTGCGTAAACTATGCAGGTAAGAAAACAATTGTCTTAGAAAATGTTGTTTTCCTTTTCGACGATCTAGCCAACGACCCCAGTTTTCATATGCAATTTTAAAGTTCACCCATACCCCTACCACCGGAATGTTCGGGGGAACGGTATTACTACCAATTGATGATTCCTATAGGGTATAGTTTTCACAATATTTTTGCGAACCCCCGGTGATATGTTACTCGTTTATAAGAAAATATTTGTATAAACAGGTAATCACCATAACGTATTAGCTAAATAAAGCAACAAAATATACTTATCTTTAAAGCGGTTTTCACCTATAATAGAAATAATAATTTACAAGTTAACGCTTATATTCTGGCATTCATTTATTTTTCACGTAACTATCATGACGCTCTTGTAAGTTTCCATTGCATTAAATGTGGTGAATTCACTGCGTCGATAAAATTATACATGACACGTGCAATTTTTATAAACATCTCGGGGTACTAACTGAGGCCAAAAAAAAAAACGTCATTGGAAGAGATACATTTTCGAATAAATAGTCGAAGTTAAATACGTATATCTTTCCTGTTCACATCATGGTTTAATAGCGCAGTAAGTTAGATAACAGTTTCACAACATAATACCTTACAATGTATTCAAATCTCCGTCACTGTGGCTGAAACACTTATTCCATCATTATTCTATAACTAATATCGTTTCGTAGGAGCAGCGTACTGTACTATTTTTCACTGAATCCTGTTAGAGACCCATCCGATTTGTGTTTTTGAGATTGGCTGGGAATCAGAGAGTTTATATTGTTTCTGGTTTATTGTGTTTCTGTATTAATAAAATACGTGTTCATTTTTGCATACATATATTTTTATTTTATCTAAACATTTTACATTTACAATTCACGTCATTGACTTATTTATCGTTATCACGTAAAACCACTAGAATTAGCTTATTTTATATGATGTGTGTGGTTTTAATTGTTTATTTTTAGTGCTTTGGAAAATGTTTATGCACTATTTAATTTATGTAATTAATTTTTAACTTCTTTCAAACAATGATATTTACACGGTGCCTAAATTTCGTAGATATATGTGAATTTTTACGAAAATTCCGTGAAAGAAAATGTCATAGTATTTTAATGTTATTTTCCATTAACATCAACTTCTGTAATAAAACATTTGTGACTGCGATACCAGGAAATGCGCCGAAAGTGCCCGTGGAGGGGTTAAGCCAAATTATATAATAATGGATAACTCCTCAACGACACAAGGAATGATTCTTGAAAGGGATGACATGTTCATTAGGAACATGTTTGAAAAGTGCCATGTATTTTACGACGCTCTTTTAGCACCAGAGCTTATAGATACTAGGAAACGGAGGAGCATGACTCTGCGAAATGTTGCGCAAATCCCGTTACAAAATGTAAATAAAAAGGGTCCTCCTGCTACACGAGACTCACTCGATAAGTGTAACTTAAAATATTTCAGTTTTCTCAAAGTATGCAACGTTTTGTAACATAACTTTTATATGAGTATGCCGAAGAGGGGACAATGTACACTGAAGAGACAAAAAAAAATGGTATACCTGCCTAATATCGTGTAGGGCCCCCGCGAGCACGCAGAAGTGCCGCAAGTGGACGTGGCATGGACTCGACTAATGTCTGAAGGTATGCAGGAGGCAATTCACACCATGAATCCATAGGAGTGTGAGGCGGTGGAGATCTCTTCTGAACAGCATGTTGCAAGGCATCCCAGATATGCTCAATAATGTTCATGTCTGGTGATTCAGGTGGCAAATAGAAGTGTCTAAAGTCAGAATAGTGTTCCTGGAGCCACTCGCTAGCAACTCTCAACATGTGGGGTTTCGCATTGTCCTGCTCGAATAGTCCACGTTCGTCGGAATGCACAATGGACATGAATGGGTGCAGGTGATCGGGCAGGATACTTACGTATCTATCACCTATCAGAGTCGTATCTAGACATATCAGGGGTCCCATTTCACGCCAACTGCACACGCCTCATACCATGACAGAGCCTCCACCAGCTTGAACAGTCCCCTGTTGACATGTAGGGTCCATGTATTCATGAGGATGTCTCCATACCCGTTCACGTCCATCCACCCGAAACAATTGGAAACGAGACTCGTCAGACCAGGCAACGTGTTTCCAGTCATCAACAGTCCAATGGCGGTGTTGGCGGGCCCAGGCGAGGCGTAAAGCTTTGTGTCGTGCAGTCAACAACGGTACACGAGTGGGCCTTCGGATCCGAAAGCCCATATCAATGACGGTCCGTTGAATAGTTCGCACGCTGGCACTTTTTGATGCCCCAGCATTGAAATCTGCGCCAATTTGAGAACGGGTTACACGCCTGTCACGTCTAATGATTCTCTTTAGTCGTCATTTGTCCCGTTCGTTCGCGATCTTTTTCCGGCCGCAGCGATATCGAATATGTGGTGTTTTACCGGATTCCAGATATTAACGGAACACTCGTGAAATCGTCGTACGCGAATCTTGATAACCTGCTATTGTAGCAGCAGTAACCGATCTAGCAACTTTGCCAGACGCTTGTTGTCTTATATAGGCGCTGCCGACCGCATCGCGTTACTCTGATTGGTTCCATACCTCTTTTATTTACATATGCACGCCTATACCAGCTTTTTTGGCTCTCCAGAGTATTTTAAATTGGAGTGTGTGGCTGTGGCTGTGACTGGGAGTCTTCGGTTCGACTCGGAAGTACTCGATAGGCCTCGGAAGATTTGGTGATACCTACTTCGGTTCGACTCGGGATTGCTGGCATACCCGAAGGAGCTCAGTGTTTACGTCCACTAAATCTTCAAGAATATATGTTGGTTTCTGGCAGCCATATTGCTTTTGTAGGTATAGAGTACGCCAAATCGCATATCCGTATTTAATATCCTATTTTAAAAATTATGTTTTCTTCTAACAGCGCACCTATGCATAAAATATACAGAGTGGACATTTTTTACTAACCTTAACCACCGGATTTATTAAGTCAATATACACTGAGGCGACAAACGTCATGGGATACCTCCTAATGTCGTTTCGGACCTCCTTTTGCCTAGCGAAGTGCAGNGATAGCTCCTAATATCGTGTCGGACCTCCTTTTGCCCGGCAAAGTGCAGAAACTCAACGTGGCATGAACTCAACAAGTTGTTGGAAGTCCCCGGCAGAAATATTGAGCCATGCTGTCTATAGATGTCCATAATTGCAAAAGTATTACCGGTGCAGAAGTTTGTGCACAAACTGACTTCTCGATTATGTCCCATAAATGTTCGATGGGATTTATGTCGGGCGATCTTGGTGGCCAAATCATTCGCTGGAATTTTCCAGAATGTTCTTAAAACCATTTGCGAACAGTTGTGTACCGGTGACAAGGCGCATTGTCATCCATAAAAATTCCATCGTTGTAACCCATGTACTTCAGGTACTTACCGACGTATTGGTCTCCAAGTAGCTGAACATAACCCTTTCCAGTCAATGATCTTTTCAGTTGGACCAGAGGACCCAGTCCATTCCATGTATAAACAGCCCACACCATTATGGAACCACCACCAGCTTGCACAGTTCNGGGGTCTGCGCCACACTCGAACCCTACCATAAGCTCTTACCAACTGAAATCGGGACTCATCTGACCAAGCCACGGTTTTCCAGTCGTCTAGGGTCCAACCGATATGGTCACGAGCCCAGGAGAGGCGCTGCAGGTGATGTCATGCTGTTAGTAAAGGCACTCGAGTCGGTCTTCTGCTGGCATAGCCTAGTACAGCCAAAGTTTGCCCTACTGTCCTAATGGACACGTCCGTCGTACGTCCATCGTTGATTCCTGCGGTTATTTCACTCAGTGTTGCTTGTCTGTTAACACTGGCCATTCTGCGCACACGTCGTTGGTCTCGGTCATTAAGTGCGGGCGGTCGGCCACTGCGTTGTCCATGGTGGGAGGTTATGCATGAAATTAGGTATTCTTGGCACACTCTTGACACTGTGGATCTCGGAATGTTGAATTCCCTAACCATTTCCGGAATGGAATGTCCAATGCGTCTAGCTCCAAATACTATTCCGTATTCAATATCTGTTAATTCCCGTCGTGCGGCCATAATCACGTCAGAAACCTTTTCACATGAATCACTTGACTACAAATGAAAGCCCAACCAATGCACGGCCCATTTAAACATTTTGTACGCGATGCTACTGCCATCTGTATTTTTGTCACCTCTATGTATAATAACTCAATGTAATTACAAAGTAATTTTTTTTAACAAATCTAAAATTTAGATGTTTTTTAAATTCTTATTTGCATCGACTTCTGCGAAACCATGCAAGACTATTTCTCCCTATGTCTCTTTCCCTTTCTCTTTCTTTCTCTCTGCCATTCCCCCTCTCTCTCTTTCTTTCAGCTTCTCCATTCACACCATTTACCATAAAATCTATATATTTTAATTCCTTTTAAATCCATGAAGATAATTCGTCCGGTTCTTTTATAAGTAATGATTGTCTGAGAAACTCTAAGTCGACCACCTCCTGGTCTCGAGTAGCTCTGTAAGCATGGCATTGTTCCCGATAACCCTGCTTGTCAAGACATGTGTGCCCAACATTAAAAACATGGAAGGACAGCGCAAACAAAAAAAATGAATAATAGGTTCAATAAAAACTTGTTTTTCAAGTTACAAATTTGTTCTTATTAGGACCCGAAAAATTATTTCCAGGCATTTACACCACATGCAGCGAAATGTCAGTAGCAACCATTGCCTGTAGACGTAATACCATCGATTATTATTTTTTAATCCAAAGTGGAGATAAAAAGTTATTTTCAAATGCTTTGGGGTTGGCACATCCTGTGTAAATGCACACTGAGAAAGTGCAATAATGCTAAAGTTTATGCCTCTTTTCCCATAATTCTATGTTAAAATTCCACGTGTTTGCTTAGGAACAAGCAATGAGCATGGTTGGTTTTCTCCCCATACAGGTGTATATTTTAGAGTTTGACATTTTTTATGATGTGAAAAATTACATAACTAATTTTAAGGACAACTTTACCACAACCAAGTGTAAAAAGGCATTGTAACTGACATATTTTTCAAAAAATAATAATTACAACTGCAAGTGTCTTTCTCGCTCTCTATTTCTCTCTCTCTCTCTCTCTCTCTCTCTCTCTCTCTCTCTCTCTCTCTCTTTGGGCACAAGCAGCAGTAGGGAGCTGGCATCCAGCAGTGCATCGAAGGCCAGCTCCTCAGATGTCCGTTCAGAATATTATGACCTTGCGAACATGCATGCATTCATGCGCACTCACCTCTTTCATTTATAATATTTGCCCGATGGCTACAGTTTCCATAATTTCTAGCTTGAGTGTGCTGGTGGAAGAAATTATTTATTGACGAGATGCCACATTGCTTGATCGTGACATATCAGGTTTCACGTATATGTAAGGCAATTAGGATCGCCCAGCTTCATAGTTTATCTGATGCGAGATCGCTTCCTGACCACCGTAGGATCAATCTGGTAAGTTATTTTAAGCTACACTGCTCGCTCACGAGTGGCTGTTGGTCAAGCAACAATAGGGCTCAGCAGGTATATAAGGCAGGCAGAATCGCGTAGAGTCTCAGTTCTTCGTCTGATGCGAAAGATGACAGATTGTTGTCTCCCTCCTGACCTTCTTATGCCCGGTTGCACCATTGGGTTCAGCAATGATCTAGGATTAAATACCGTTTTTATCCTGATTTAGCACATTTGGATGTTGCACCATTGCGTTCGGCGCGCCAAACTAAGATCAATTTGAACCTCGCCTTGAACCGTGCATTTTGGCGGTTCAGGAGTAAATATGAGTACTTTATTTTTAAATGTCAAAGTTATATTGGAGAGCAAATTTGTTTTAAAAACGGGATAAACATTCAAAGATTCCGTCTTTAAGCTGTGTTTGGAACATAAAAATACATCTGAAGTGTTTATAAAGTGAATAGAGAAAAATAAAAGTATGTGTTGAATATAGCTTATGTGCACATTAAAGCACAGTTAAATATATTTATTGACTAGAAATAAAATTAGTAATATTTATATCGTTTAAAAATGGATTAGGTTGATTTTTACTGTTGTAAAATTTAAACTGAGACCTTTTACAATGTCTTAAGATACAATGCATTTATTTATTTAAGTTGGTATTTATGTTTTGTAAAAATATCATGAAATTCATGCTCATCCCTCCAAGCAAACCAAACGGAAAACTGGAAAAGCCATTCAGAATATTAGAAACTGACCTAATTTTGCGCACAAACTAAATATCTCGTCGAATTTTTGCTCACGAAAGAGCAGCCGTAGCCGACAAATGCAATTTGAAAATACGCTAACATATAGCGCTAAGTACAATTGTTTTTTTTTTCGGAATTCAAAACAACATTATACACTCTTGAATATCATTCAGTAAAATTCGCACAACAAATATTTGACTTAAAACAGATAAAACATCGCATCATCTAGTTCTATAAGAGCCAATCACAAACAGCGTTTCATCTCAATCCCAGTTCCGAACCGAGATCAGGAGATCTACGATCGGAAATCGGCAGTTTGCGTTGGTGCAACACTCGTACATTGGAACTCGGATCCAACTGAAGATCGTGTTTGAACCAAGATCTTAGGATCTTGGTTCAGGGCTGTTAATGCTGCAACCGGACATTAGCGATCATTTTGGTATGTTATATTGCATTCGGCTCTTCCTTCACAGTATGCAAGTTATAATTCGTCGTGATCATAATAATGCAAACATATTTTCGCACGAAAGTAATAATCTGCTCAATTTCACACACCTGCCAAAACCATAGAACCATTATAGCATATATTCGTGCTTTATGGCGTGGAGCATTTACAGCTTTAAATCAAACTTATTGCAACATATTTTATTTTATATTTAGCTTTCTATGCCATATGTGTGTGAAGTTAATTTATAACGTAGTTCCCAAAACATTTTTACAAATAAATTTCAAATTTTTTATATATTCCTTGTAGAGATCAAGATGAAGCACACAGTTAATCGTGTGCCGGCATCTGACGTCCCGACATCGTCTTCGGCTGTTCGATCGCTGGCTCCAGCGGGACTGCTTACATCGTCGGCGATGACATTCGCTCAACCATCGACTGGATCTGCAAATGTGATACATCGACACCCATGTCGCTTCTACTGTAATATTTTCGTGTTCAATCACGATGCAAAAAGGTACGAGAAGTATGGCTGCGCTAAGAATGCAGATTGAATGACATGTAAGTGTGGAAATTGCGACATAACAATTGCTAGACGCGATAGTTTGCAGATAGAGTAGAAAACGTGTAAGTCTACAGGTCATTCACCTGCCAAAATGTGTGTACTGTCTCACTCATCATTTCAAACAATAACTCAAAAATATACTCCGTCATCATGTGAGCATCAGTCACATCCAAGAATCATGACAGGGTCTGGGAAGACTAATACTAATGGTTTCGTGGTGGCAGAAATAGTTTTCCGGCACAATTTTAGGATGTATGTCGCCCAAAACAAGAGCAGTTCCTCAAAAGTTATTTGTACATTTTTGGTTTGCATGGAGAAAAATATCGTCAGACAACTCACCAAGGAAGTACGTGAGCAGGGCCGAATTAAATCTGATATGTGGCTTGAGTGTGATTATGTGTAACCGCATATATCAAATGAAGGTATGGACAAAAAAGCATTCACGACTGCGAATTCACCTGTGCACGAGATTGGTGAAATCAAAACGGTCGTATAATCATGCATAGGAAAAATATGCCCAGAGGAAGAAACTCACAAAACACGTGGATCGGGTTGGGTGTTGTCAAAAGTTAACCACCTATAGCTCCGAATCAACAAGTTGGAACCTCTACATGCCTCAACATACATCTAACTGCCAGAATCAGTCAAGAGGAAAGATGTCACCATCAACCCGAAAAACAGAAGCGACCACATGTGTTTCAAGTGGAGTCTGCTTGCTAGATACGTTGAAAGCATACATCCTGATTGAGTCGACCCCTGCTACGAAGCCCTGGAAACCCAATCTGATTTTAATGGTTTGGAGTTCCCTGCTCCTTTGCGGTAAATAGGGATGTTTGGGAGTAATAATCCTGCTGTATCGGTAAATATGTACTTGCTCACCGACTAGGAGAAGCTCGTGCCTGTACGAGTGGTAAAAGTGGAGAAGTCCGAACATATTAACCTGCTACTGTTGACTACTGAGAGAAATGTTCACTATAGCTTAATCAAGAATTTTTCAAGACTGATGAGCTCACAATAGACAGCCCACATATGTAAGCAGTTCTTTACATTTTACCATGATTTGCTTTGAAATTCCCGGCTGATAGGGCAGAATTGTTAAGAAGAACACGTGAAATACTGCAAGAAAAATGCCCCACTGCGTGCTGAAATGCCACAGCCACGGCAATATGGGCGGTCGCTCATTTTGAAATTCAAGAACTACAATCACATGAATGAATTGCCGATTGTTGTCTATGCAGACTTCAAAGCCTTGCTCAAGCTAGTGCACACCTGTGAACCTGAACCCACCCACTCATACTAGTGCACCTACCAGAAGCACAAGGCATACAGCTGTTGTATATATGTATGTGCAAGTCGATAATACTGTAATTCCTGAATCGCTCACCTCGTCACTGCCTAAAAAACCAGTACTGTATAGGGGGATGGATGCGGAGAAGCACTTCATTGAAGCAGTAGTGAATATTTACAATGCGGTCAAAGATATTTACACCACTTCCAAGCAAATGCTGCCACTCACACCAACTGAAAGGGGAAGCTTCTCATGGGCGACGACGAGATGCTGCTACTGCAAATCAACGTTCACAGTAGAAAATTATAAAATGCATGTCCCTGACCACTTCACAGGGTGGTACAACGGACCTGCATGCATGTCGTCTGTGCCGACGACCGAACAAACTCGTCATTTTCTTCCATAACCTGAGCTATGACGAGAATTTCATCATCAGGCAGCTGGGATACATACGAAAGTCATATTTATTATTCCGCACATGATTGAGAAAACGATTACGTTTTTTAAGCAGCTGGGAGAAATATTTTCGGTGCAGTTTGCCGATATATTCAGGTTCGTGGCCCACAGTCTAGCATCCTTGGCCGAGTACTTGCCACCTTCAAAATTTAACAACACGAAGTTCTTTGGGCCAAACAAACTCACTCTTTCCACGAAAAGGCGTGTTTCCAAATGATTATGTCGACAACTGGGAGAAGCTAGAAGAGCCGCAGCTGCCCTCGAAAGAAGCATTCCAAAACTAGCTGACTGGCACCGACAT
This sequence comes from Clitarchus hookeri, assembly GCA_002778355.1. Lineage (NCBI taxonomy): Eukaryota > Metazoa > Arthropoda > Insecta > Phasmatodea > Phasmatidae > Clitarchus > Clitarchus hookeri. The sequence goes on along the minus strand of NQII01003233.1, from coordinate 4,758 downwards.
CACTGCTGAAGATTATGTGCATACCCAGGTGGTATGGGAAATATTCAACTTTGTGAACCTGGGAAAGTATTCGGACATGTACCTGACGACAGATGTGCTCATCCTGGCCTATGTCTTTGAAAATTTCAGAGACTTGTGTATTTTCACGTACAAGCTCGACTATGCTCACTACATCATCACCCCAGGGTTCGCATTTGATGCCATGCTTCGGATGACCGGGGTAAATATGGAGCTACTCACCGATTATGATTTGCATATGTTTATTGAAGAAGGGATCCTTGGTGGTGTGACACACTGCGTCAAACAACATGCATTGGCAAGAACATCTATGCGCTGGAAACATACGATCCAAGCAAGCACCGGATACATCCTAGAGGTGGATATCGAGTACGCAGCAGCCCTGCATGAAGCACACAAGGACCTGCCATTCCTACCTGTCAACCAATGTCCACCTGGCTCCAAGAATCAGAAACTGATAACGACTCTTGAAGACAAA
>NQII01003232.1:44153-279042 GCA_002778355.1 Clitarchus hookeri | reverse complement strand
GTATCAGGTCTCAATCTCGTGGATTGGGTGCGCCCATAATATGCATTTTCGAATAGAGTGTACGTTGGATATGCCAGCAGGCAATGCTCATTTTCAAAGTTCAAGTTCTTGTCAACGTGCAGATAGCTTTCGCTATTCAAAAATGTTTACTCAGTTTCTGTTTGACATGTGTCGACCTGCGAACACACTCACATTGTGCTGTCTTCCAGTCTGTAGCCCAACGATGATGTACCGCGGTTTCTCAGAAGCAAAGCTGGACTTCACATCNTCTGGCAATCTGGGGTACGTTTTCAGACTCCACGACCTGAAAGTCACATCTATGTTTTTGCCATCTTCCACATTCTTCAATATTCTTATGCATTCTGTAGTGCTCAACTGCAAACGAGGCNCAAGTTGAAGCACTGACTTTCTGGCAATCTGGGGTATGTTTTCAGACTCCACGACCTGAAAGCCACATCTATGTTTTTGCCATCTTCCACATTCTTCAATATTCTTATGCATTCTGTAGTGCTCAACTGCAAACGAGGCGGCATACTTTCGATTGACTCTAGTTTCAGTTTCCTGTATCCAGATTTTCTCCCGTACCTATGATGGTGACTGAATGTGTATTAGCTAGACGCAGCACCAGTTCCGGAATCGAATTGAAGATAATTCGTTTGTAGTCTTTGGCAAATCACAATAGCATAGATAGTGGTATGCACACATCGAACTTGTCTGCAGGGTATATAGGAACACTGTAGTCATCTTCGATTCCCCAGATTGCCATCTTGGCTGCAGACAACTCATTCAGCATGAGCGAAAAGTAAGTTTTGATCCTTGAGGTTATACCCACATAACACGGCTGGTCCACCTCGACACAGTTGAGAAAATACGTGATGCGATCGATCAGGTGAAGAATTCCATTGCTTGTTATTTTCGTCGATGTCAGGTTATACCCATCTTCTTTCGTTAGAGTTCCCATAATTTGTAGAAAAAACTGGCAAGGAAGAGAGCAGATATCATGGTGTTTGACCGTTAGTAGAACTTCCGATGGTAGTGTGTATGGTCCGAGTAGGAAATGCTGATATGCACGAAGTTCCACCTTCGTTACGCTGTCTTAAAAAACCACCGGCTGTTCGATGTTAAGGTAAAATTCCATTAAGGTTTACTTTGAAGCCGACAATGTGGAGAAAAATCTTGCTATTATGTGTTAACTCCCTGGAGACATGTGGCGTACTAATTGCAGGTTTTGCACGACACTATATTTTATTACTTTTCGTAGACGTAAATCTTATTCCCATCTTCTCGAATGCGGGCATAGAGTGATTTATTCGTTTCGAATGTTAACCAACTCTCCATGCTGGTTGACGACTGTCACGTCCACCTACCTCGTTTGCTCTCTTCGCGACGACTGGAATGTTAATGATGCTTTGTGGTACTACGACCGGTTTGAAACCTGAAGGGACCATAGGTGAAAATTCTTGCAGCGTCTTGCTCGGCCTGCCATTGAGGCAAATTGCAGTTTATTTGTATCATGTTGACTGGCAAGATGTTTTCAGGCCGCGACGATATGTGTGTTTTGTCCCGGCTTCCTAGATGCGTGGCTCTAACTCCAGTATCAGGCCGATAGTATCTGGTTTAGCAAAGCCGATATATTTGCTACATTTGATCCCAATACTCCATATAGTATTGGGATTCCCATATAGTTTGAATTCTGTGTCGAGGGGCAGCGAATATTCAATGTACCTTGCAATGTCGTATATTTCATAAGAGCCAATGGGCAGCGATACCTCACGGGAAACATAAACACCTTTCATGTGGTACAGCTTGCAGTTTTTTTTTCATCGATGCTCGGTATTGCATTGTATTTTTGAAAATCAACAAGGCTTATGCACCATTATCCTTCCAGGTAGAGTGGCCGAAAATGTACCGCATGCAGCTAAGTGCTACGACCCGTCAAAGTAAGCGTTATCGCCTTGACTGAATGTTTCCTAACAATGTATAGCAATTTTACACAATTACTTCTACGTGTGAACCAGAAAGCGAAGACATAAATGTCCACAGTTCCACATGTTAGGCATCTGCTCCATTTTGCAACTATACTTTAGTTTGACATATTTCAGGTACCATCGCAACTCGGGTGGAGGACACTAATTTACAAAACAGTCATCATAGTCTGCATATTTACACTTTGATACGTAAGCTACCCAGTGTGTACCTGGCCAGACTGAAGTGCCAATATTAATTATGGCACATTCGTCTGCGTTAGGTCTAGGAGGCAATGCATCACTCATAAACTCTCCCCTGAAATGCGGAGTTTCGAATTTTTGCATGCAAACTCCCCCAATTCCATGTTTCTGTGTGGTCATTCCGGTACAGATTTAATTAATGCCTCCTTATGGTATGTTGCTTTTGCGCACTTCCGTCTCCTAGTGGGTATGGCCTTAGGTAGAGGCCTTGGCCGTTTTTCTACTTATGGCAATAGCTTCCATATTGACATTGTGTCTTTGTGTCTCGGGAAACTGCTTGTGTTCTTCCGATACTGTGTTGACGGCTCAGACGATACCACTCGTGGCTCCGATTAGGCCCCCGAGGGCCCCATATACAGGCAAAAGTAATTGAAATAATCTACCGGTTGATGTTCTCTTAGCTAACATGCTCTTCTCCTTTTGTCATTCTTCCTTTTCGTTCCACTTGCGCCTTTGTCTTGCTTTCTTTTCCTGTTCCCATTTGAACCTATAACTTTCTCTTGCTAATATCACCCATGCCCATCTTCACCTTGGCCTTCATCACAATGGATACACCCCATGCGGCTATTTTTCCTCCGAGTCAGGTGTCTGATGAATTTTCTTAACTCCTCAGCCTTATGTGCAAGTATCTTGTCTGCCTGGTGACTAGCATGCAGATCCCTGCTCTGGGAATACGCGATGTCTTGCTTCTTGCATGCCTCTTCGAGGGTGTTTATTCCGGTCTATAGAAATAGGCTGCTTTTATACCTTTGCTTTTGAGAGATAGAACTGTGCGAAAATAAAATGCCAATGATACATCTTCTTGGTCGTTTCTGTGGTAAAGTATTTACAGATTTGCACAATTTACATCATGAAATAACGGCCAGCAAAATGAAAAGTTAAAGTATCGCATTGCAGTGCAAACTTTGCCTACTTGAGTTTCCTGGAGGCATGCTTTAAAGAGACATTCTGAAATTCGCGGCACTGATTCTGTGCAATCCGCATGCTCCACAATAGTTCCACAATCGCTCCACAATAGTTCCACATTATCCACAAACGCTCCACCTGCTCCATATGTTCCACTTGTTCCATAATCTCTCCACAATCACTACTCCACATGCTCCATAAACACTCCAAATTCCCCACAATCCCTCCAAAATCAATCCGCATGCTCCACAATCGCTTCACCTGCTCTAAATTCTCTACAATCGCTTCGCAATCACTCCACATGCTCCACAACTGCTCCACCTTTTTTACAAGACGTAGTGGTAAAATACAGATAGTAAAGCAAGATGTTGCTCTACCCATATGCATTTATGCTGAAGATGAAGCTATCTCCTACGAATCGTGACATGGATGCCTATTTCCGAATATAGTGAGGTGCATCATCGTGGGACCATCAAATTGCGGGAAAGCATGCATCCTACTGAGCCTGCTGGAAGAACCGAATGAGCTTTGGTTCGAGAACATGTACCTACATTCAAAATTGAAATTCTAGGGATTGGCACGAGTACTGCAGGCCGTGGAAGGTGTGGGTTATTTCCCCTGCTGCGAAAATGAGAAGACGGTGCCTCCGAGCGAAGCTCTTCTAAATTCGATAATTTACTTCGATGACATTTCCTGCGAATGACAAAACTGCATTTATGATTACTTTAGCATGGGAGAGCATGCGAAGGTGGGCTGTGTTTACCGCGGCCAGACACATTCGCGAATTCCCAAACATATGTTCCGCAACAGTGCAAAAATGGTAGTGTTGTTTCACATGGACGATATGAATTTGTGGAATGTTGACGATGATCACCTTAATATGGACATACTTCTATTAGATTTCAAAAGTCTATGTGCCTTGTGCTGGAAATATAAATATGCATTTTTGACGATCATTAAGGACTGGCCCCTATATAATAGGAGGTACCGATGTGGATTAGATCAGTTCATCGCTGACCATTGAGAAACGATGGAACTTATGATTCTGGTAGGTATATGATTCGAAATGATGGCGAACATTAAATGTCAGATGATGCTGTTACTACACATTTCGTCCTCTAACCTTGTAAGGGCATCATCTTGGAACTGCGCAGTATGTTGACCGAACCAAACACATTCTTTCAGAACTACCTGTCCGAGCTCAGGGCGAATGGAGCCTGTGAAAACGGAGATCGTTGGCGATATGAGGGCCAAGGACGAGCACATAACGAGTGTTAAAAAGGCAAATTGTCGACAGTTTAAATGTGGCATCTGCACAAATTTAAGAGAATCTAAAAATGTTTAAATATACCATAGAGTATATATTTGATACATCTATTTCCCTCCTCGCTACGAAACAGATATCTAAAATTACAGCAGGGACATAATGCATGTCTGCAGTTAACACCTCCGCAAGATCGAAAGTGTTTGTTGAGACCCAAAAGTAAACCTTTAAAAGAGAGCAAGAGTAAAAATTTTTATGCAGTGCAATGTTGAACCTTGCCAACGACGTGAATTGGACGATACCGTCTATTTGGTCAAGGTATTTACTCGACGAGAGAGAGAGTAAAAATTTCACGCGACTATTAAAATTGATAAATTTTTAAGCTTATTACTCGTTTTCTCCATGTAGTCAGGGAGAGGGATGGAGCACCCATAGCCATGAAGACTGAAATCGACAATACTGCTGAGTCTTTGAAGAAGCGAGAAATGATGTATAGACTGATCGAGACGATGGATCGGATGCGGATTTGCCACACAAGAAAAACTATGGAAGAGAGTCTTCAAACCCAATGCTCTGGTTCGCCGGTACCTGCGATCGTACACATCACACAATAATGCTACGACTTATGGTGTATACCGACAAAATGATGAATGGTTCCTCAATGCTGATGAAGTAGAGTTCCTACGAGGTGGGATTATCCCAGTTAGCGATCACAAGACTTGTGGAACCCTCAAGCTATATGAATTTTCTATTTTGCAAGGAGCCCAGAAAGTTTACAGAATCCTATCGGTTGGAACACAAGACTTTGCTCTAACTCTCGCATTCGCTTTACCAAGGTAATTATTCCGTGACCAGCACTTATAAGAACGAAGGTCATGAAAGAATCTACATTCTCACAGAACTCTTCAGCAGCCTAGCACTGATAAGTGGCAAAGTTTTAAGAAGATAGACAACGACAAAAACACCGACTGCTTATTTTGGGACCACCCGAACCAGCTAGTCGACAGACTGCACCTACAACTCGCTTCACAAAGGGTTCGAAATTACTCCCACACTAACGAGATAATTTCAATAGCCNCGCTTCACAAAGGGTTCGAAATTACTCCCACACTAACGAGATAATTTCAATAGCCGAAGAACTTAAGGAGGGAGGCTTTATGGAATGGGACGATTAGGAATCGCCAATGAACTTCATGTACATACGAGATGCAACTTCTGCCCCCACATGGTCGTAATGCGCAAAAGACACATCTCAACTAATCAAAAAACCGACTACGGCAAGGAATTCTACAATTCAAAGTTCAAGGCTCTGATGAAGAAACATAACCTNTAACTAATCAAAAAACCGACTACGGCAAGGAATTCTACAATTCAAAGTTCAAGGCTCTGATGAAGAAACATAACCTAATTCATTATTTTACGTACAGCAATTCCAATGCTCAACAGGCCTCTGAAGGGGAAAATGTGGAGGCACTTCGCTGCGCTTGGCAGCTACAAGTGGATGACACTACTGCCAAAATTCGTTCGCGAGTACAAATCTACAGTTCATTCTACTACTCGCATGAAGCCCAAAGACCTGAAAAAAGACTCCCTGCTTCAAACATTGTATACTGACGTGAAAGCGAGGGACCCACGTAAGCATAAAGCCAAGGATGGTGACCTGGTGAGCAGCTCCAAACAGAAAGTCATCTTCAAGAAAAGGGTTCACAGCGAATTGGAGCCCCGAACTCTTTCGTGTGCAACATATACGCAACTATGCTCCAAGGACCTACCTTCTTGATGACCTGAATAATGTTCCCATCCATGGTGATTTTTATGCAGAAAATATCCGGCCTACAAAGCTTACAGATATGAATTGGTCCAGAAGGTGCTGCAACTATGTAATTGAAGGACGTATGTCAAGTGGTTTGGCTTCCTTGTCTGCTTTAATTCCTGGGTCGCTGAAGCGGACATCGGGTGGTGAACAGCGAAGATTGCAATTAATAAACCTGTGCTTTTTTTTACATTACCAAAACAAAAATGGATTTTAAAAATACATGTTGTAGTTTATTTATTTTAATAACCCTCCTCTTTATATAAAAATTATAAAAAATTTTTTTTTTTGTATTTAACATTTAAAGAAAGACTAAATATGACAGTTTACATACCTTGCATGAATGGTCAATGTCACCATCTGGTTCAAGCCGATAGCAGTTGCATAGTAGAGAAATAAATTACATATATGTGTTGANAAAATGGATTTTAAAAATACATGTTGTAGTTTATTTATTTTAATAACCCTCCTCTTTATATAAAAATTATAAAAAAAAAATTTTTTTGTATTTAACATTTAAAGAAAGACTAAATATGACAGTTTACATACCTTGCATCAATGGTCAATGTCACCATCTGGTTCAAGCCGATAGCAGTTGCATAGTAGAGAAATAAATTACATATATGTGTTGATATTAGAATCCGACATGGAGGGTTCTGACAGAAATACCTATAAATCAAAAACATAAAATATATGGCTACTGCATGGTACTAAATCGAAAACTAGCACGGTGGGTGAATTAATTAACTAATACCACCTAGGTAATGAAAACATATGAAATCCAAAATTAAGTCCTCCAGAAATGTATAAACAAATGTCAAACGAAAAATCAAGAGGGTTTCCTCCAGCAAAACATAAATAAGTTACAAACGCAAAAGCTAAGATGGTTGCATACGAAAGAATGAGAAATGTTGGTGTTAGTGACGAGGGGAGTGGATACTGTGTTGGCTGCGGTGCTGGGTAGACCTCAGGAAATGTAAGTTTTTTAAATAAATTTCTTATAATAAATTTTTTATAATTTTAAATTAAATGTTTTAATAATTTTTAATAATTGTTTAAATACATTTTTTTTGCGATGTTATGGGATTTTTTTTATTTGGGTTTTCGAGGTTAAGTGTCAGTAGGGTCAAAGGTCAAAGTTCACCAAAATCCAAAATGGCGGATAAGATAGACGCCGGCAGACTAGAATGACAGACAATGAACAGCTCCTAGCTCCGATACCAGATCCCGTTGCCTCGGACGTCCCTACTACCTTCAACTCATGTTCATGTGCGTCGGCATGTATGTTTCTACAACAGTTTAACACCAGCAATGCAATAGAATTGCTGCATTCCTTCTCTCGACTGAGTTAGGCACTATTCACTTGATGATGGGTCTTTCTCACCATGGGACATTTTTTTATGTTTGTAGATTTAAACTTTTATGTATTTACTTTTAGAATGAGTCATAGTGTGTAGTGCAGGAGTAACATCTCAATTATTAATGTATAACCAATTCACAACATGAGTAATACACATATTAATTTCTTTAAGAAAATAAGGCCATGAGGTCGGTTAAAAAATATTTCGTTGTTTAAGAACTCGTTTCGCTTAACACTTTCTTTTGTGGAAAAAATCCCACGTTTCTCTAAAATATGAGACATTTCAAAAGTTGTATCCAGAAAATTATTTTAAAATTTCCTTTTTTAAATTTAGGTAAGATTAATAAGAATTGATTTTGGTGTTTATTGATTCAAGGAAACTTGGGTAGTTATTAGTTTCACGAAGTAACTGTTAACAAGAAGAGCAAGTATAATAAAAATACGAGCCGCTAGAAACCACTAATTGGTGTAAGGCTACGTTAGATTATTTTAATAATGATTCAGGATTTAAATATAATTAAAAGAGGTCACATTGGAATCGCAACCGACAAATGCAAGAATGGCTTTAGAGCAGTTCAGAAATTCAGAGAAGTTTTAAGAAAACGCACAGAAAAGCCATCATGTCGTGTTGAAAAATTTGTTTGATAAGCACTAGAGAGAGTAAAATAATGTTGGACACTCATCATACGCGAATTTACCCCCTCCCCATCTTGGTATTAACTGCTCCCCTTGGGAATGCTGACGGACCGCTTGCGAGATACTGGATACATGCACACTGCGCACTGCATAGTTCCACACCCACACACACGATATAGTACATGTGAATATACAAAATGCCGCCTGTTGAGACCGACTGATATATTTATAAGTACACACACAAACAGTTATAATATGTACAAAATAACACATTTTGAGAAATGGCGGGCATTATTGGATTGGCGGGCGTTACAGCTTGTGTACCAGTCAGCACAACTGCCTCTTTTTGGTGCACACTTTCACCACTCTGACGATGTTGTCTGATCCAGGATGAAACTTGATGACTCTGGCCATGTACCAGCCTAATAAGGGTATACGTTCTTCATCTACAAGGACCAGTTCTCCTATAGTGAGTTCTGGTTGGTTTGCCACTTGCTTCAAGGTTACAGCAGTTGAATGTTTTCACGATAACATCGTCTTCAAAACTGATTATATAGTGCTCACACCATTTTCCATCTCTTGATCAGGCAGAGTGTTCTATCACTTTTCTCATTACGTGATTCAAGGAAATTTACAAGGGGCCTATCAATAAGAATATGCCCTGGGGTGAGGGCAGCAAAGTCACATGGGTCTGATGATTATGGTGTTAATGGTCTGTAATTAAGGACAGCCTCAACCTTGTACACAATGTCAAAAGATCCTCCAAAGAGATAATCTGATTTCCAATGTCTCCACTGAGGTGGTATTTGATTGGCTTCACAGCTGCTTCCCATAACCCTATTTGATGGAAACATACTGGGGAAGAAAATTAACATTAATGGAGTAAGTCAGAGAGAAGCTTGGAACAATGGGAGACTTGAGAATTTGGAAAAAGGGTTGTTGAAGCTGCCTTGCCACACCTACATAACTGGTCTCACGATCCGAATAGAGACTTGTGCACAATCCTTGTCGTGACACAAACCTTGTTATGGCTGCAACAAAACTGTCAGCAGTTAAATCAGTGACAACCTCAATGTGCATTGCCTTAGTTGCAAAACAAATGAATATGGACTGATAAGACTTCTGAGAAATGTTATGATGTAAATGGGCACAACATAATGCACTCCCGTCTGCCCAAAGTTTCCAGAGGACGTGATTCTCTCTGCCGTAAAACCACCTATAAGTGGAGTGTTCACAAGTCGGCACCGGAAGCACCACACACACTTCAACACTCTAGATCGAATTAGGTATTGGGCTGACAAAATCCAGCATTTCTGTGGTATGAAAGACTGCAGTAATTGTGGTGCTGCATGCAGATATCTCAGGTGGGAATATCTAACAATGCTTCTTCCACTGCTTGGTCTTTCGGCAGCATGATTGGGTGCTTAGTTGCAAACTCCATGTTGGCATTGGACAAGCGACTGCCCACCCTATGCACACAATGCGAATACAGACGATGAAAAATACTGTATTCGTTTTGAACAAAGCTTTCCTCCATTAAGGTGTTTCAGGTTGTCATGTAGGCAAGCATGTTGGATGTATTTGCATACAAGTAGGGCAGCTTCCTCCAGTCCATAACATGTGAAAGAACTACTGTTCCAAGGTTGTGTTCTGGCATGCCTGATGAAACACGTAACATAAACCATAATGCGAACCAACTTGGGCGATGATGAAATTCGTTTGAATACATGGAGCTCTTCAGGAATTTCATGTGTGTTCAACAAGGTGAGTTGAGAAGATTTGAGCCTTGGTATATTGTCATCATACCCCAAAACAGGGAACACTGGTCAGATGAGTGGATAAGCCAACCAGGCCCATGCTATTAGATGTAATGAGAGAGGTCAGGTTGGAGTATGCCACGAGATGAATAACCTGAGGGATTATTTTGAGATCTGGTGGTGACTTTATCCAAACTAGAGCATTATGCATAGATTGCAGAGATATGCACATACTGGCCAAGGACGTTGTATCAATAGAATATCAACTATGCCAGTAAATGAGCCCCACACAATTCAAAATGAGGGAGACACACTATTTTCAGAGTAACTACCCATGCCTTAGCCATTACCAACTGCACACACATGTTCCCTTCAGTATTCTTACTCCTAAGAAACAGGACTGCTGAATTAGCTCTCTCAGATGCAACACAAATACCATGTAATTCCCCACTGACCACATCAGGGCATATGAAGCAAGGCAAGCTAAGGGTTTCGATTGTAGTCAGGCCATCTATGAAAATGATTCCACATTGCCTGAGTTGACTGGGGTAAGGGGTCATACCAATTTAGTCCTTGAGTCCACAACCATTGAATTAGAATGTTAGCTCACACAGTTAATGGAGCAAGTCAACCCATAGGATCACATATGTGTGCAATCTGCGAAAGAACAAAGTGTTGGGTGGATCTGTCAGAGCACACCGGTAGGTGATAAGAGAAAGAGTCCATCAACAGATTCCAGTACATACCAAGGATGTTCACAATAGGACATTGTGAGAAGTCTAGTACCCTAGGACTTTCACGATGTGTCGCAGAGACATCACTGAGAATCTAAGGCTCATTAATTTACCATTTCCGAAGCTCAAACCCACACTGGCATTAAAGTTCAACCAGCTGAATTTCCAACAAATTTACTTCATCTAATGACATTGCGTATGTGATGATATCATCCTCAAATATGTGGTTCTCAAGAGCATTAGCAGCTAGTGGATATTCATCACCTTCATCAGATACCAACTGACGCAACGCACGAATTGCCAAGAATGGAGATGGTGTGAGGCCATAGTTTGCTGTATTGAGCTGATAAACTGTAATGTATAAGGGTAGGTCCTCACATAACAATATGAGTTGTCATGGTTGATCAGCCTCATCGACCAAAACTTGGTGGTACATTTGCTTAGTGTCGCATGAAAAGATTACACTATGGAGCCTAAATCTTAGAATTACATAATTAATGAAATTCTGAAAATTAGGACCTTGGAGTAAAATATGATTGCGTGAAATACCATTGGAGGTCTGTCCCCTGCCATCAAAACAACCCTGTATTCGTTTGTAGAGTTAGAGGTTTTGAGCACCTCATGATGAGGGATAAAATACTCTGTGTTTTGTCGGCCACTTTCTTGTTTGAAAGAGGCTCCATATGACCAACCTGAACATAGTCTGTCATTAACTCTGTACGCACATTCTTCATCTCAGGCTGCGAATTAAGTTTCCGTTCTAGCGAATAGAATCTATGTTTGGCAATTTCGTACGAATCATGAAGAGTTTGGGCATGAGGTTTAAAGGGAAGAGATACCTTGTATCTCCCAGTATCTACTCGTGTGTGAGTATACTTGAAGTGATTTTCGCAATACTCATCTTCAGGTGGGTTTTCATTGACCTGATGAGGCTCTTCAATCTCCCAGAATTGTTTCAGGATGGTATCCAACAAGCTCTCCATTACAAAAAACATAGACAGATGTTCTTGCTTGATCGGTGTCTGTACAGGACTCAGGGTATTCCCCCAATAACACCCATCCCAACTTGGACTCCAATATTACTGACATGTGTTGTCCCAACTCTAACTGTCCACTCACACTACCACTAGCACAGATGTAAGCACCCAGAAGTGTATCGATGGGAGCAGGTTTATAGAAGTAAGGGTCTGCCAAATTAAGGGAACCCAACCAAGCACGAACACAGGAATCAACAGACACAGGTGGCAAGTTGCTAGTAATCTTGGACACAGCTAAGATGAGTGAGATATGGTACACTGAGGTTCCATTGATGACTGAAACTGACACGTTATTTACCCCTTCAAGCTGACAGCATCATTTAAAAGACCCACGACCCTTTCACCGGCTTTGTGTAATGGCAATGAGAGGACTTCCGTAGATGCTTAAAAGATAAAGATGTTTGCGCTGCGCTGTCCAGCAAACACCGCATGCCATGATGCTTATTGTCCGCATGGTAAACCTTCACCAAAGCTGTAGACAATCACACTGATATGGGCTCCCGAGCCGAGACATCTGCAAACGTTTCGACTGGAAGCTGTGGTGGTCCAAAGTTTTGTTTTGGGGAATTGAAGATACAGTGGGCCTATCTATGTGGAGCAGGGTATGATTATTTTGTTGACAGTGATAACAGGAGCTAGTAGAGAGACATGATGCTAGCCTATAGGCTGTCCCAAGACATTTGAAACATAATTTTTTGTTCCGAGCGATTTGTTGTCTGTCTGTAGGTGAAGAATCAATGCATTCAGGACACTTGTACAGGGAATGAGTGGTTTGCTGACACTGCACAAGATCTTGTTTTTGGTTCTGAAATTGTAATACATACTGCATTTTGTTGTAAGTTTGTATGACTTGACTTAGTCAGCAATGGTTTCCGAGACATGTTATTTGCACTAACCTTATTTTCTACATCAAGAGCACAAACAATTTTTAATACACTTTGACTGAACAAAATCTATGAGTTCAGAAATCTTAGGAATAGTAACAGTTCTGTCTTCATATGAGTCTTCGAACTTTGTGAGCATACACACATGCCACTTACACATCAAAACTGTGACCAAAAAAGTGCTATTTTTTATGATATCATGGCCTAAGCATTCCAGAGCACGAGCGTTTATATTGGAGATGTTGACATACTGTTTGACTGATTGAAAATTTGCAGAATTGACAGGAGGCAGGTCCAGAATTATTGTTATGTATATGGTAGTGAGTTTCCTGATGATTTGGTACTGGGATATGAGAAGTTCCCAAGCTACTGTTAAGTTTTCAGTTGTAATCGGCAGATTGTTTACTAACAGAAAAGCTTCTCAGTTAAGGCATCCCAACAAATATTGGAATTTCTGAATATCAGCTAATCTCCAATTGTCGTGGATTGTCTCCTGGTACAGCTGGGAGAACAGGGGCCATTCGTTCCACTGACCTGAAAAGAATGGCAAATCAATTTTTGGAAAAGATACATTTGCAGACGGGGCGGCAAGAGAAGATGTGGAAGAAGCTTGTACAACATGAGAGGAGAGAAATGAGGTTATGAGATATCGTGTGTCGAACAACTGGGCAAACGAGGACTCGTGATTTGCAGTAAACACATTTTCGTCCAAATTCTCAAAGGAGTCTGTTTCCAAAATTCCGTTACACAGAGTGTTTACTGTACCTTCAACAACGTAAGGTTGTGAACCAAACACATTCACTTCGTGAACAACATTCAATGTGGTGTTGATATCCCTTAGCCAATCAGAGCCTCACGCAGCATGTTAGGTAAAATTCCTCCCTGCCCAAAAAAGGAGTCACTACGCTATACTGTGAGATTATCAATGAACAATTCCAATACAAGAGTGTGCGTGAATAAGTTTAACATATGCAAATCGCATTCGCTGCTATCTGACGTCCCATGCTGAAATACTTCTGCATTGTGGACCTTTTCTCACATGCTACGTTGAAACTAAACACCTGGGTTTTGGTAAAGCATCACTTTACCGCTTCATTGTCACTGAAGGAGTGCAATATCGAAGTCCGGCCATTGCTCGTAGTATTTGCGTTACGCATAAGTAGATTGGTTGCTGCAGTGTTTTCGACAAGTGTAACTAAACCTATATTAATATGTTTATAAAACACTCACTCCCAACGTCAGAAACCGTATCTAGTAATGACTGTGCACTTTTTTCCTTTTGGTGTAACTTACTCGGTTTATCTTTGTTTGCTTGCGTTGATGAAATATTTAAAGTTACGTGAGCCTCTCGCAGCCAATGAGACACGTAGTCCTGTCGCGATGGGAGCAAGACCGACAACGGACGAGTCTGCTGTACATGTGTTTAAGAAGTGTGTACATGAATTTGGCGCACTGACACAGTGGGCGTACAGTATATGTAATATGTATTTCTCGGGAGGTGACGCGCAGAGCCTGGCTGTTGCAAAAACTAATAATCATACCAGTTTTTATATTTTTCCGAATCTCTAGTCAGGCTGGAGCGAGTCGAAAGGCATCGCGCATAGTCTGGATTTAGCGAAATATTAATAATATTAAATCTTTATACATATTTCCGATACTCTCGCAAAAGTAAGTGAGTGTGTGTAATACTAATTTGCATATCGAATGGTCGACTATACACCCTATTTAAACATATTATTATTTTCTCATGGCATAGCTGTGATACTTGTGTCTTGGAAGTTCTCGCATGTGTCAGTGTGATAAGCTGTGTCTGACATTTTGGCATGTCAGACTGTAAGTCCTTAATAAATATTTTACAAAGACTTTTACGCTACACACTTACTCGCACATGAGATCGGGGGGACATAGCTATGACGAGCTTGATGTATTTTTTTGGAATCCTGCTCATTGTCTTGGAGAGGTGGAGGCGCGTGCTGTGTCTGGAGATAACTATTTTTTAAAGACGTACCATTAACTTCAAATCTGTCGCATCTTAAGATAATAATATCGTGTCAGGCTTAGTGTAGCAAGAGATTACTTTAAATATATAATTTCCATCGCTCATGTTATGCTGTAAATAAAAAAACTATTTCTCTGGGCTATCGGAGGCTAGCTTCATGGCGGGGGGCCTAGGGCTGCGTGGGAAACATTTATTATTTAAATAAACAAGTTTCATGAATTACTACTCCGCGTTGTGTGTTGGCCCATTTGTACGGAACCACCATTTCTCTCTTGAGGACGCTGATCATGGGGGGCTACGGCTTACACCGAATACACCACAGTGTGGTTATGCTATGCAGATTGTAAGTGGGAAAACAATGCTGCATCAAACACGTGTATGACTTCTTTTGTGTACTGACTGAGTGCATATCATATTTTTTTCTAGCACACACACACACACCACCTTGCTACGATATATTTATCCCAATTCTTTAAATATATATTTCCATCGCTCAGTTCGGGTGGAGTTATGGTAACAACATTGAACGTATTTTCTCTCGACGAGACGGGGACTATATCGGTATATGAACGACTTTTATTGTTTAAACATACGCGGTTTTAATTAATACTATTACTTCTCCCAGGTGGCCCAAGCCTATATGGGTTTTTGAATTTGGGAAGACTCTGAAAGAACCCTCCCAGCTTGGCATACGAGAGCATGAAGTATATTATCACATAGGAATGTGATATAAGTTAATTGATTTGGGACAACATTGAAATAATGCTCCAGGCTTGGCATGCAAGCGTGGGATGTATATCTAGTTAGAAGGACTTAAATGCTAATTGATTTTGGGAGGAACTCTGAGATAATCATCCCGGCTTGTAATGCAAAAGCGTTGTGTATATAATCTCGTAGGATGGACTTAAAATTCAATTTGATTTTGGGACCACACTGAGATAAACCTCTCGGTTTGGCATGTAAGAGTGTAATGTATATCATATCGTAGGAAGGTATTAAATTACACTGCGATAACCCTCCCGGCTTGTCATGCAAGAACGTAATTTATTTCATCTGGTAGGAAGGTATAAAATGTTATCTGAATTTGGGAAGACTCTGAGATGACCCTTCTGTCTTGGCATGCAAGAGTGTGGAACCACTGGGAAGCGAGAGGTCTAGCCTCTTCGTCACTGTGCACCCCTGCCGCCTGGGGCTATGACATTGCCACTGGGAAGCGAGTCGTCTATCCTTTGCATTATTGCGGCACCCCGTCGCCTGGGGCTATGTCACGACCGCTGGTAAGAGAGACGTCTAACCGCTACGTCACCACGGCACTCCGTCTCCTGGGGCTATGTCATGGCCGCTGAACAGTGAGTCGTCTATCCGCTACATCACCGAGGCACCCTGCCGAAAAAGAATGCAAGAGCGTGCAGTTTTTGTCGCATTTGGGAAGACTGTAAGATAACCCCCGCAGCTCGGAATGCAATAGCGTTATGTTTAACATGTGCTCTATCCATTGCATCGCCGCAGCACCCTGCCGATTTGGAATGCAACAGCGCGAAGTTATTATCTCATTTGGGAAGACTCTGAGATAACTCTTCCAGCTTGGAATGCAAGAACATGATGTTTAACATGCGCTCTATACGTGGCATTACTGTAGCACCCTGCAAAAATGGAATGCAAGATCGTGAAGTTTAACATACGTGGAATTCGAGGGTGTGATGNAGCACCCTGCCGATTTGGAATGCAACAGCGCGAAGTTATTATCTCATTTGGGAAGACTCTGAGATAACTCTTCCAGCTTGGAATGCAAGAACATGATGTTTAACATGCGCTCTATACGTTGCATTACTGTAGCACCCTGCAAAAATGGAATGCAAGATCGTGAAGTTTAACATACGTGGAATTCGAGGGTGTGATNGGCATTACTGTAGCACCCTGCAAAAATGGAATGCAAGATCGTGAAGTTTAACATACGTGGAATTCGAGGGTGTGATGTAATAATAATAACACTTTAAATATATTTAAGGAAGGACTTAAATGATAATCGATTTTTGGAAGACTCTAAGGTAACCCTCTGGACTTAGAATAGACACGGAGAAAATCCGTCATGAATCCTAAATCCTCATTGCCCAAAAATGAGTCACTGAGCCACATTGCCCTGTCATAAAAACAAAATTTATAAAAATAAAATGTTTTAAAAAATTTTGGGAAAATTGGGAAATTTTTAGTGAAAAGGGGAAATTTTGACGGTTTTTTTGGGAACAAAAGGGATATTTCGAAGGAAAACAGGGCAAAAACCAGTCATATAATGACGTTTTCTTATCAAGGTTCGGTGTGTCCGTGTGTCCGTGTTACGAAGCTGTGTTTTAAACATCCATTTCTAACTACTCGGTGCACATACAGAAATATATAGTGTATTTCTATAAAATACAAAAACAAGATTATCTTTTCAAAATACATTTTTAAGTCACGCTGTTTCTAATCGTATGTTTCACGATTGTTTACTAAATTTAAACGATACTATGCTATCTCCGTGAAAAATATTACGATTTTAATTAATTTGTACCACTTTTGAGCGTTTCAGTACCTCAGGCTGAATAAATTTTGAGTACAAAATCTTTATGTCAGTCCTTTATTAAAATATTTACATAAATCATTTACGTTTAAATTAAGTTTTTTTTGTAGTTTTATTATTTTACAGTGTTTTCCAGTTCCGTTTGTTAAAATGTTGTACAGTGGGAGACATTAAGAATGTTCATATAAGAGTACAGGTAGGTACTGCAAAATAGGGAGAACTGTTTCCCCGTTTTTTTCTTTAGAAAAAATTAACCATTGATTTTGGTTTTCAATTATCAGTGTTAAAAATAATATCTATGCCAAAATCAAAATCTAACATTCATACTGAAACTTTGGAAAGAGCTATATAATCAGAAAAGCATGAGAGGCACTAATAAAATATTCCTAAAACCTTTTTTTTTAACGTGAAGAGAGTATTTACAGTATACCATGCATAAGTAACCCAGAAAATTCAACAAAATTGCTTACAATAACTGGATATAAATTATATGTATAAGAATTGGGATTTATTAAGTTTTGTACATTACGGCGGCCACCGTCCTGTCCCTACCACCCTCCCTTCTATGACGATTGCTTAAATCCGCCAGCGATCTTGTGTTGCATCAAGCATAAAACTTTCCCCTTCTTTGTCCGTGGAAATTACGTGCACTTTCCGACATAACAGTTCATTCCAAAGTCATACTAATGATCTTCTTTCATGCAAATAAAAATACGTCAAACGACAACGTACTGCATTCGTGAGCGTATTCTGTAACTAACATGCCTATTTACATTATATTTATATGAAATATAGGTAAGCATTTAATTTAGTCAATAAATTAAAGACAACGTATGATTTACGACACACATTCAAAATATCGAAATATACGTGGTTAATTTTCTAAAGTTTGATTCAAAAACTGTGAATAGAACGGCATTTAAGACTGTATTAATATAAATCATTAGATGTGAATTTACGGTATTTGTATAAGTACTATAAAAACATGGTTTGGATATGGTTTATTATTCAGAGATGTTACCTATTAAGGAGCCTGCCTAACTGAACTGTGTAATTTTACATTGCACTAGATTTATTTATGCTCCTGCATACTACATAATTTGAAAATAGAGATGTCGGTTTATCTCGGCAGATGTTATGAGCACGACCGCGTTTGATATATGTACAAGTTCAAAAAAACGTACTTACCAGGAAGCATATATATTTAGGTTACTGTCTCCTTAGAACGTCTAGTGTTTTCCTGCGCAGACTAATATATAGTTCTGTGCACATGATGTATGAATTTTTTATTGTTTCTTTATACTTCTCTTTTGCATATATTTGCGCAAAACCAGCAATTAAATGGAGTGAGCTATTTTCTAATACTCATTGATAGTGTTTTAAGTGAAATCATTTAATATTTATTTCGTTGTGGAGAAGAGCTGTCTCTGACGGTATACTGTGGCTAGCAGACAGACAAGCGGAGTAGTCGTCGTAATACAGAGTGATTCTTAAATCATGGGACAAACATTTAGTTGTGGTACAGCTCACTAAAACAAACCATTATTGTATAGGAATATATGGGCGGAAGTGACGCGTTGAAACACAAACACAAAAACATAACGCATTAACGGAAATATTAAATGTTAACTATCAGCACACTTAACGAGTGATTCCGTACAGAAAATGTTAAAACAGTTGCTGGAAATGAATCCACCAACAGTCACCCATGCTTGGCGACCTTTACATATGGCGTGATTGGCTGACAATGGTGGCGATAATTGAGGGCAGTCAAACGGTGTCAATGGCCGCTGTTATCAGATATTTTTGGAAGAGGTTTTACCAGAATTGCTGCAAGACGTTCCGATTGGCGTTCGCAATCAATTATGTTTTCAGCATGATGGTGCGCCAGCCCATTTCAGTATCGAAGTCCGCAATTACCTTGATGCTACTTTTGGGGTGCGCTGGATTTGGCGTGGTGGGCCAGTCCAATGGCCACCACGATCGCCAGATTTATCGAGTCTCAATTTCTTGCTATGGGGGCATTTGAAAGGCCTTATTTACGAGACTCCAATTGATTCCATTGAAGACCTCGTCACTGGACTATCCTGTGCAGCTGCACGCGTGCATGAAATAGCCGGCGTATTTGAATATGTTCGCCAATCACTCCACCGACGCTACCAAGCTTGCATTACTGTCGCTGGTAGCAATTTTGAGTAATTATTATCAACATTGCTGTAAAAAGGCATTCAGCGGCGACGTTGTAAATAAACAATGTGTTGCATTTCATGTGTTTTTTTTTGTGTTTGTGCCTCAACGCATTACTCCCGCCCATATATTCCTATACAATAATTGTTTGTTTAAGTGAGATCTACCACTTCACAATGTACAATGATTTTAGAATCATCCTGTAGATAAAGCACCCAAGACAGTGTGGTTCACACTGTAACCCGAGAGAAAACCACAGCGGGCAGACAGATAACCGGGTCCACCCGCCTAATAGAAAAGCCATGCACTTGGTCCCTCGTTGAACTGCATTGCTTCTCGTTTGATGCCATGTAAGAACTGACATTCTTATCTGCAGTGACTCTCTCTGCGATTATTCTTCTATGAAAGCTGATATACTAACTAGTAACCAACTGTTGAAAGCCTACAATTAATATTTTTAAACATTAAACATTTTATTGAAACAAAATGTTTATAAATTAAAAATTTTATTGGAATAATTGCTAGAGGTATGTGTTGATANTTAAACATTTTATTGAAACAAAATGTTTATAAATTAAAAATTTTATTGGAATAATTGCTAGAGGTATGTGTTGATAGGAAAGAGGGGGAAATGGTGCCACTGTCTGTGACATCACTCCGTGCCTCCCCACCTATCGGCTGCATTACATAAAGGCTGGAGAATGCAAAATATCTCACTCTAATATAATGGTTTACATTATGCACATCTGAGACTTCTTCTGCTTCGTCGCCATTTGGTTTTTTAGTGAGAGAGTTGGAGGTATCACATTTGCTTTGAGTTTTTACTCGCGAATTTATGTTACTTGTGTTAACTTTTGTTAANTGAGAGAGTTGGAGGTATCACATTTGCTTTGAGTTTTTACTCGCGAATTTATGTTACTTGTGTTAACTTTTGTTAACTAGTTAAATTAAGTTTGTCAATGAGCTGAATAGTTTTTTTATGAATATTGTTTTTAATTGCTTTCTTATTAGTAATTGTTTAATATTGCATATAATTGCTGTCTTATTAATATCTTATGCAGATTACTGTTATAATTGCTTTCTTATTAATATTTTTGCTTATTGTTTATTAATTGTCTTCTTATTAATAATTTTATAATGTCTTTAATTGCTTTCCTATTAAGAATTTCTTGACATTTTGTTTTAAATTGCTTTCTTATTTATGTTTTTTCATATCGTTTTGAATTCCTTTCTTATGAACGAGCTGTTTAGTAATTTTTGTTTTTAACTGCTTTATAAACAAGCTATCTATAGCCTCATTTATTATCTAGTTTTTAGGCAGATTATTTTTTTGCCAGTTGTCTCATTTGCATACTGAAAAGTTATGAACAATGTTAATTTAGATTTGTGCTCTGATTGGTAGCCAGTGCAACAAGTCCGCTTGCCCCAGGTTCGCGCTTGTCCAGCAAACGAGCATCGTAGCAAGTCAGCACCGATCGCTATTTTGCAAAGATTTACAAATTCTTTTAAAAGTAAGTAACAGCACCATCGAGATAAATAGATAAAAAAAGTTATGTTTTTCTTCGTGTATGTTTTGTAAGTTACCGCTGGGAACAGTCGCAGAGCCTGCCAATTCCTACAGTTGTGTCTTCGGTCGGCTTGCGGTCCTGTCTGTACGATCGTAACAAACCCACGAATCCACACTTCCATTCATTGCAGTGTGTATTTACGACTGCGGGACGAAAATTTTTCATATTTTACATTACATTATGTGGCTTACTTCTGTCCAGGTGAAGTGACTTCCGTGGTAGGGCGTCAGCATGTCCCCTTTTGCCCAAGCCAAATCGTCCTATTCATGGGAGTCCCTAGCAACGCAGCCTATCGTTGTTTGGACAGTTACTGCAGTCTTCATTTTCTTCTTTTGGTATTTAACTCCATTTTTTTTTACAAACTATTCATTACTACACTAATAAAAAAAAAAATATTCATAAATAAATTATTAGCCCACAGCTTTAAATGTGTATTGTCATTTGCTACAGAAAGACATACTCATATTTTTTATAATAATTAAAGGTACGGAACTGTTAAACAGTANTACTCATATTTTTTATAATAATTAAAGGTACGGAACTGTTAAACAGTAGTATTGCCTATTTTAAATATATATTGTTATACCAATATTTAATAAGTTTTATTTTGCACAAAGTACACTGCAAAAATACCACCGTCTTGGATATTTCGTCATAAATTAATGGCGAAAATATATATACGATTTTATTTAAAATATCAGTATGTATTAAGTTAATGATTTGCATTTTTTTTAGAGAAAACGTCTCTACATGGAACTGAGGATTGATTTCCCTGTACTTGAAATTACCAATAAATATCCTGAGACAAATCCAGAAGCACTGCACATTTCTCTAAACTTCCACTGTAAATCGGCTGTAAATTTTGGTTTGAAACTAAAAATCATTCAACAATTCTGGTCTCTCAGATAATACATTTTCATATATCGGCCAAAATAGTTGAAATAATTTCCTGTATTCTGTTGTGGAGTACACTGAAGAGCAAAAAAAANATTTTCATATATCGGCCAAAATAGTTGAAATAATTTCCTGTATTCTGTTGTGGAGTACACTGAAGAGCAAAAAAAACTGTTACACCTGCCTAATATCGTGTAGGGCCCCCCGAGCACGCAGAAGTGTCGCAAGACGACGTGTCCATGACTCAACTAATGTCTGAAGGTATACAGGAGGCAANAACTGTTACACCTGCCTAATATCGTGTAGGGCCCCCCCGAGCACGCAGAAGTGTCGCAAGACGACGTGTCCATGACTCAACTAATGTCTGAAGGTATACAGGAGGCAATTCACACCATGAATCCTGCAGGGCAATCCACAAATCCAATCTGCGCCAATTTGGAAAGGGTTGCACGTCTATCACGTTTAATGATTCTCGTCAGTTGTCGTTTGTACCGTTCTTTCACGATCTTTTTCCGGCCGCAGCGATGTCAAAGATGTAATGTTTTATCGGATTCCCGATATTCACGGCACACTCGTGAAATGGTCGTACGCGAACAACCAAATGTTATCACTACCTCTGAGATCCTATGTCCCATCTCTCGTGCGCCGACTATAAAACAACGTTCAAACTCACTTAAATCTTGATAGCCTGCCATTGTAGCAGCAGTAACTGATCTAGCTGACGACCGCATCGCGTTACTCTGATTGGTTCCATACCTCTGTTATTTCCATTCGCACGCCTATATAAGTTTTTTTGTCTCTTAAGTGTAGTTGCCCTACATTAATTCATACGATNTCCATTCGCACGCCTATATAAGTTTTTTTGTCTCTTAAGTGTAGTTGCCCTACATTAATTCATACGATGTGTACTCTTCGTCTACCTTGCCGCACTTATGGCGTGTGACCTTTCACTTATTGTATACCCTTCTTTTTAAATGTCGTTTGATAACATTCTATGAAACCAGATCTTATCGAATCAATTCTCCTCCAGAACTTCTCCATAACCGCTTGTAACATCAGTTCTTACAGTCTATACATTTCACGATCATCAAGGACGTGCTGGGTGAAACTTTTGAAAGTGATTTTCATCCCGTAAAAATAAATGCGTAAATAAAAGTTAGAAAATTTTCACTGGGAAAACCAAATCTGATACGGCTACCTCATTGATCTATGACATATTCTTAATTGTTTTGATAGTATCAGTTCGTTTTAATTTTTATGCGTTTATAGGTTAACATATGGTTGAATTTATTTGTTTAGAAAGTCAAATATATGTAAAATTATAATAAAAAAAATTTTTGCGCATTAATTTACGCAAGATAACAATATCCGCTGGGAATATCGTTTCATGAGCAATCAACGAGTGGTCGGGTGTTTGAAAGATAAAGTAACAATATGTAATCATCTTGCTGTAGGCTAAGTCATTATTGTCATCGTCGTATTCGTGCATTCACCGGAATTCCCGCAGTTCACGAAGAAGTGTTCTCTGGGGCGAGGAGGTACTTCATCCCTGCGGCGGGTGGCATTTAGTTTTCTCTTTGTCGCTGAGGTGCACACATACCTTACCACCTCTACAGCGAGCGGTAAACTTAAACACCTCTACCACATGGCTGTCTCGAGGGCTTCTGGAGCTCTTGCTTGAATCTCGCATCCTCGACCTTGTGCAGGGTTGCAGGATTATCCTACTACAGGGTCGCCAACATTGCAGCCAACAGGTGTCACCAGTAGCCAAATCCCAGCCAACAATTTTTGAAGGTACACAACAGTCTCTTGTATACAGTGCACTAATATAATTTCACATGAATAATTTTTATATAACGTTTAATACACAACGTTTACTTGCAACTTGGTTATATTTTATC
Source organism: Clitarchus hookeri (assembly GCA_002778355.1). Lineage (NCBI taxonomy): Eukaryota > Metazoa > Arthropoda > Insecta > Phasmatodea > Phasmatidae > Clitarchus > Clitarchus hookeri. Next base: position 255,317 of record NQII01003232.1, on the reverse strand, counting down.
AAATATGTTTTGATCAGTAGCACATGTGTTCTCGGACCATGTGTGTCGCTGCCTCAAGACGGGAACAGTTAGTAGTTCCGGAGGAATGTAATGTGATCTATTATTATTGCGAACGTGTGATTTCAAAGGCAATAACAACGCAAGGATTAATTTCCTTGATTTTTGTTTCAAATTGTTAATTTACAGTAAATAATTGAAATGTATACATGACAAGTGTATAACAAGTATTGTCAAATAATAATCTTATATATATATATATGTATATATGAAAAGAAGGAAATTATAACTTGTATTTTAGTAAATATATATTGTCCTCTTTACAATATACTATACCATTAAAAATATTTGGACCAAATATGTCAGATATGGCCGTCAGTACCAAACTAAAACTACTGTGTAGGCCAAATTGGCTCCAGTCCCCCATTGGACCCGAACAACAATTTCCCCCTCCCCCCACCCAAAATACAATTTTCAATTGTATATATTTACATACGGGCAAGGCCGGGTATGAGAGGTAGTATTTTATAAAAGTCACCAGGTGGCCTGGTAATTGTGTTGGTGGCTCCAAGCCAAGTAAAGACGACAGTGTGGCTGCAAGTAGCCATCTCTGGCAACCCTGTTAGCGACGTGCGCACCCACCACGCCTGGACCCGCTGTCTCTTCCCCAGGATGCTGTGGCCGAGCGCTGTAAATAGACGGACAAACACTCTCGGCGCCGTGCTTGCACGACACTTTGTTTGCCCATCTCTCCCCTTCTTTACCCAGAGCACACCACTTGCTCGGGACGTGCTTGCGTGCGTGTGTGCTTTATAAATAACGGACCGCCCGTATCCCGTAATGGTCCCTTGTGGCTGTCACGTGGCGGGTGAACCAACAACAATACTCTGAAAATCTTTACCCTTATTTCTTCCATGCAAATACATTTTTTATCGTCGTATAATTAACAAGATGGTAGGTGTGAAGCTCAGTTTGATACTGAAAGAAATATGAACTAAGAGTAATGCAGTAATCGCAGTTCTCGTACACGGAAATGCGTCTTCTGAATTTGCGATTCACGATTCGACAGATAATTCTTATGTCCAGCCAATGGAATGTTGCGACAAGCTTGTCCTGTTTATATTTGTTCGTTANACGATTCGACAGATAATTCTTATGTCCAGCCAATGGAATGTTGCGACAAGCTTGTCCTGTTTATATTTGTTCGTTATCTTACGTCATATAATACAGCCACATATACACATATTAGTCTTCAGAGTTGATATTTTCCGGTAAAGAAGGTTATTACACTGGACTTAATTCACAAATATTATCATAAAGANCACGATTCGACAGATAATTCTTATGTCCAGCCAATGGAATGTTGCGACAAGCTTGTCCTGTTTATATTTGTTCGTTACCTTACGTCGTATAATACAGCCACATATACACATATTAGTCTTCAGAGTTGATATTTTCCGGTAAAGAAGGTTATTACACTGGACTTAATTCACAAATATAATCATAAAGATATATATACACATACCTTTTTTAATATTTTTGATGTTAACATTGCTATAAATAACATTTTCCCGCTAACAACACCAACTTATCTGTTCTGATTGGCCACTTTNGATATATATACACATGCCTTTTTTAATATTTTTGATGTTAACATTGCTATAAATAACATTTTCCCGCTAACAACACCGACTTATCTGTTCTGATTGGCCACTTCCACAAAACGTTTATTTATGGTTAAAATATAACTCTGTTTTTCCGCGCAAAGAAATGCCAACACTGCGCAAGATCTGTTAAATTCAATTGGAAACCAACACATCGCCCACACTCAGTTCTTCTGTACATGTTATAATGCATAAGTGAACGTTAAATTTTTCCAGTGCGAACCCAACTGAACACAGGCCAGACAAAGAGGAGTAAGATCGGTAAATTTACACTTCGCCACTCAATTCCAGGTGATCCCTTCACTCAGGGTCAGGGACACACAGGATNCAATTGGAAACCAACACATCGCCCACACTCAGTTCTTCTGTACATGTTATAATGCATAAGTGAACGTTAAATTTTTCAATTGCGAACCCAACTGAACACAGGCCAGACAAAGAGGAGTAAGATCGGTAAATTTACACTTCGCCACTCAATTCCAGGTGATCCCTTCACTCAGGGCCAGGGACACACAGGATCTCGCGGAAAGATATATTGACTAGTTGTAATTCAAAACACTTTCGCTCACATTAACTTTCGCAATTGGGTTATTTACTTGTTAATTCCCTATGGTGTCTGCCCACAAATCACAGAAGTTCAGTAGGAGAGTTACTTCTCACCTGATTTGTCAGTCTGGTAAGAAAATATCTTCTTACTAAGACAAAAAGCCAGTAAGCAAAGGAGAACTGATCTAATGTGAGTAGAATATTGAAATCTACCATACCCGAAATTCTTTTCACGAAATTAGTTATTCCCGCTCATGATTCTTCATTTATATCCCCATTACTTTCTGTTGCATATTCACTGACCTGCCAAAAGTCATGGGAATATAGCATGTAAAAGAAATAGTCGATGGCGTCACCGTGCAGTTACGTCTCGGAAGTGCTCAGACCTATATTAGTTGTACTTTGACCTTAAGTGAGTGAATGTATACTGGTAAAGATATTGCATTTCCGCCCTTCATGAACCTCATGTGCCACCACAACGATGCGTGAGCCCAGCAGGATAATGCACTGTATCGTAAATGCAAGTTGTCCATATTTGGTTCGAGGGAAATTCTGCGGAATTTCAACGACTGATGTAGCCACCTCGTTCACCCGATATTAACGCCATCGTGGATATATGGGACGTGATTTGGAGGTCAATTCGTACCGGTTATTCTGCACTAACAAATAGCAGGGAGCTGTGGGTGGGTAGCTATCTGTGCGATATAGGTCAACATTTCTCCACAGGTGTTTCGTACACTTGTGGAATCGATGCCAAAACTTATTGCTGCACTTCGCCGGGATAGAGGAGGGCCTGCACGATACTAAATCTCTATCCCATGACTTTTACGTGGTAATGTACAATGTTTCGTTCCAAACCAATTTAGGGCTAGGAATAGGCGTTTTATGTCAAACAAGTTTTACCCAGTTCGCGTTATCTAGAGGCCGAGAAAATACGGCTTACATTACTGATGCTCATACTTGTAAATATTATGAAACTAAAATCAGTTTATCCGGGTGGTTAGCTGGGTGAGGGGTTGTCCCACTTCTTGTACAGCCGGCACATTGCTGGACAGTCCACGCCGGCATCCCAACACGAACTGCACTAGCCACATGGCATCGCCCTGCCCACACAGGCCACTGCCTTCAGAAAGCACGCGCCCGAGCTCCACCTGGAAACATGTGTTCAGAAACAGCTAATTCCAGGTAGTGCTCCGACCCAGTCGTTGGTGGTCTTTCGGGACGCAGGGGTGAACAACCACACCGCCCCGCGGCAGATATAAAAGGAAAATATATATTATGCGAGAATATCACTCTTGTTGAACAAATGTCGTGAAAACTATGTGGGTGGAAAATGCTTAAGATAACACAGCACTGAAATTATGTTGCAAATGTAATGCAAATTATAAAAGCTTCATAAAAACTGGCTTCTTAAAAAATAAGAAATATTAAAGCCTAAAGGTTTAGTATTACCACATAAAATATTATGCTTAAAAAAATTAATGCAAGAAATTTAACATATATTATGCTTATTATAAACTGAACTAGAGACCTTCTAAAAGCGGCATGGTCGGGGGTTGCAAAGCTCTTGCTTCCCAACCAACGCACTCGGCGCATACGATCGTAGTTATTGTTCTCATACTTGTATTTTTGTTATTAACAGTATTAGATGGCAAACTTTATTTAGTTGTTAAAACGATCGCATAAGGAGTTGACACATGGCGCAAATAGGAAGTTAGAAGCGGTGCTGTCACGAGCACCCACCCCACCCGCATAAACCAATGTAGGGACTTCCGGACGACACGTGTCGCCCATTTACGCATACCGAGTACAAACCGAGAGGTATATGCATGCAGGCCATTACACATGTTGCCACCCTCGGGCCTCCTCCTACTCCGTAGCAGGCCTAGTGAAATTTGTAAACGTCGAGAAATGACGATAGTCAGGAGTATTTCCGCCCGAAGTTTAAAACAGGCACTGAGAAACAGCTGACAAGCTTGAAGGTAGTGCCACGAGAACTCCTCCCCGTACCCCTTTTTAACCAAACTGCAGGGCAACTGGGACACACACTGCAGAAGAATAGGCTTATAAGTTAAGTTTCAGGGTGCAGGCCACCACCTTCCACCCCCAACCATCATGAACCATGGCGCGTGTAAGAAGTATGCTGTGGACTGCGCTTTCCACGCACCCCCCTCCCCACCAAGGGAGACATTTGTAGGAACTTAGGGAGGGAGCCAAGAGAGAATATAAGCCTCTTTGCGGGAGGGTGGGGTTCTGTAGATCAGTTGAAGGAGAGTTTGGTTGGTCAGTTCATTATTACCACAGAAAGGAATCAGTGAGTCAATCGTTATTAACAGACAGAGTTGATCAGTTGGTCATTGCTACAGGTACCAAGGCTGGGATATCGGAACCCGGCCACACCAGTTACCACATCAGTAGATCAGTAGATCATCAGTTAGTCAGTTCGTTATCACCGCACAGAACATTCAGTTGGTGAGTTATACCGGGGCAGTTGGAAGCTGCGATACTCCGTGCCGAGAGAGTATGTAAGGACAACAGTTACCAAGGCCGGGATATCGGAACCCGGTCACATCCGTCAGCTGCGTCATTAAGGGGTCAGCCATATTGGGATGCGAGACACAGGACGCAAAATGCAGGGCGTAATCAGAGACAGTCACCAGAGTTATATCGGACGAGTAGTAACACCACACTGGGATGCGAGTCAGTATGTCAGTTACTGCATCAGTCAGTCAGTCACCAGTCAGTCAGTTATAACACACTGCGAAAACAGAGTCAAGTGGTGAGCTTCAACGAAAAGTGCCATGTTGAACTAGTGGGATTAGTCCAGTGCAGCCTGTAGCCGAGAAATATTTGAAGACGAGGGGGGGGGGGTTCATCCAGGTTCACCTCGCCGGGAAGTGGTAGGGAGGTAACAGTCGGTTACAACCCTATGCCAAGAATGGAGTTAGTGGTGAGCTTCAACGAGAGGCACCACATCGAGAGGAAGTGAGCTGAGTGCCGCACACCAAGAACCACTAGTCCGAGGGCCTATAACAGGGCCATCCAGCTCACCAGATCTCATCAACTGCCGGAATATATCCGGGCCATCCAACTCACAAGACCTCACCTGCCGGAACAACTACCACGCAACATGTGCAGATAAGTAACCATGTCGTTACTCAGAGACCTGTCCTGTCACCTAATGCCCCCACAGCATCGGAAGCATAGCCAGAACAGTGTAACCAGCCCATCAGGCCTTTAACTCACCGGGCGTTAAAGTATGTGTACTTCCCGCAACATTGACGGGAATGTGTGAATGATTTCCCGTTAAATAAACCTGTTGAAAACCAAGACGTAATGAAGTGTTGTTTTATATGCCCTCAACCTTCAAGGCACCCTTAGTCTGTGCCTGTTTATCTTAACTGCAGACCCTACGAACCATTCTGTACACCACAGGTGGTGAGTAGCGTCAGAGTAAAGTTGTGATATTTCACTTAGATTACCCTTGATCATAAACTGAAGAACTACAAAATGGTTCGTGTATGCGAGTATATTCTTTTAAGATAAACTCTATTCATTCTCTGTCTCCGTTATTGATGGAATTTAGTTATATATAAGTGGTAACTCTTTTATTACAAACCTCTGTATTGCACTTGATGTAAGTAAATGCAATATCGGAAAAATTATATCAACGTAGTAAAATTCCATGATTCTGAAATGTTTAAAGTAGTGTTGTAGGAAAACTGGTTAATAAATCACAATAATAAAAAATATCATGGTCGTCAAACAAAGAGTTTAAATATTTTCCTATGTCCTTTTGCAAATAAGAGAAGTTACCCTTAAAAAATCTGTAGCCATTTTAAGTTTGTATTGTCGGTATTACAGATGGAATAGGCTGCAGGATAGTTTGAATTATTATGGGTCGGTCTAGACTGTATGGTTACTTGGTACGCTTGAGTTATAAAGAATATTAGGGTTGTTAAGTATTTTTTCTGGGTTATAGTTTATGGTTGGTTGGTATGCAGATTGAATCACCTTATTCTTGCACTGCAAATATTTCTGAAATGGACGGCACTATTGATGTGCAGGTTTCAAAGAAGTGAAATTAAGACAAGCGCTAATAATTGCAGCACATACATAGTTTTAGATAATTATTAGAATGTGTATTTCTATATTAAAGTTGCATTTTTTTCAAACAGAACAATGCCTTGTCACATCAAGAAAATTAAACGAAAGGAAATTAGAATGCCAATGGGTTTTTTAGCAGGATTCTAGTGCAAATAGTTTACGTGTAACAGTTGTTTGCTTCATTTAACTGCTTGGTTACTAGGCTACGATGTTCTTATGTTTGTGTAGAATATGTTACCTTTACACCGATTGTACTGGGACCACCTTGTAAGTACATTGTGATAGTTCATACTTCCTAGATGTAAGATGTGCTGAAATATGGCATTTACTAATGCTGAAAAAGTAAACATACTCATGGTGTATAGAAAATGTAGGAATAATGCTGTTCGATATTGTAATGCATACGCTGAACGACACCCTAATAGAGGTAAAGCATCTTGACAATTATTTGCGAACCTCTTTAACAAATTATGGGTAACTGGAAGTGTAAAACCTAGAAAACGTAACAGAAACAAGCGGGTAACTGGAAAGGAGGGCGAAATTAATGTTCTAGCTGCTGTTGTAAAACCACAAGTTAGCTCCCGTGTATTCGCAAGAGGGAGTGGCATAGCGCAGACAAGTTTACTACATTTTCTGCACCGTCATAAGTTCCATCCATATCATGTCTCACTTTGTCAAGAGCTACATGGAAACGATTTTGGAATCGTGGTATCGTTTGTGAATGGGTATTAAGGCCTAATACACCAAACTTGTAATGCATCATGTTTAATAATGAAGCAACGTGTACAAATCATTGCCACGTCAACCACAGAAATATGCACCATTGATTAGTAAAGAAAACCAATGGGCTTTGTGAAAATAAATGTCAACGTCAATGTAGAATAGTGAACCATGACCTCGTAATCTATTTTAACCTACTTTCCGAAGGAAATAAATGCTTATGAGATCATATTCCTGTCTGTGTGTGTGTTTGTGTGTTTGTGTGTGTGTCTGCGTAAGTCTCCCCTTTAAATTTTGGAATGCGCAACCGAATTTCACAAAACTTGGTACACATATGAAACTATGTAAGGACAACTGACGTATTTAGCTTTCGACCACGTCGGGCATTTACTTTCAAAATAAAAGGAATTTTTAAATTTGGAGAGGTACGTCATATCTTAGGAAAAATTCAACCGATTTAAATTAAATTTTTTACACTGGCAGAGCACCATGTTAGCATTAAATTTAGAAATTTATAATGTTGTTGTTTTGCCGATTTGTAAATGGCACCAAATGTCGAAATAAAGATTTCATATTATATTTCAAAATTATTAAACAGATTCTCACTTAATTTGGCAGGTAAATAACCCTATGACAGGAAATGTAAACGTAAGGGATAGAACTTGATTAGGTAGTTGTTTTCAAAATGGTGGCCATAACCAATATTTTAGATATATTGCAGGGGTTATCTGTGGCCCCCAGACTGCGTGTGGTCCGCGCTGTTTTCGCCGAAAGTAACGAGCAAACGATTGACCGATGCCCGTGCACCGCGTCCAGCTCCCCACCACCCTCGAACGCTCTACTCCTCACGCCATCACCGTATCGAACGAATACACAAACGACTTGCAAGACGATACACAACACTCTGAATTTTAGATGTTATAGAATTACCTACCTTCTTTTAGTTCACATATATTATTATTTCAAGTGTCGTAAGTGCGGCCCGTGGCGATCTTAGTTTTGCTTAAAATGGCCCCCTAAAAAAAATGAGCACCACTCGTTTAGTAAATCTGCCATAACTTTTAACCAATTTCGAACAAATTTTGTATATTTAAATTATCTGTTACTTGTATCGTATATTTCAATACATGGCCACTTTTGTTGCCTATTTTGGTAGATAGCGCCATACTAATAAAATCAAGTTTTTTGTCATATCTAGCTAAGAAATTTAACCGATTTCTACCAAAATTGGCAACCAAGTAGTACCGATGGAGATGATGGTAAGTGATGTGTTTAAGCATGTCAGACACCTATTTTGAAAATGGCGGCCATGTAGCAATTTTTGTTTAGAATGCTATATTGTCTAAACTATGTCATCAATTCCAAAATAGCTCCTTACACTGGCAATATATATTACAACTATCAACTATATCTACTTGGAGTATCATTTGTTTGTCATTTTGTAAGATAGTGCCATGCCAATAAATAAAGTTTTCATGACATATATCAGGGAGCAATTGACCAAATACTATCACATTTGGAAAACAAGTAGCACTGCTTCAGATGATGTGAAATTGCATGTTTTAATACGTCAGGCTCTTATTTTCAAAATGGCCGACATTTATTTAGTGTTGCTTTAAACCCTATATCGTCAAAAACATCTTATAATTTCCAATTAGTTTTTTTGTGCTGGCAGTAGTTATTACATTTATAACATGTATCTACACAGATCATCGTTTGTCCGATATTTTGAAAGAGAGTGCCATGTGAATAAATAAAGTTATTAAGTCATACATCAGGAAGTAATAGACCGATTTCTATCAAATTTGGCATACAAGTAGTACTGATACAGATGATGTTAAACGGAATGTTTAAAACATCCCAGACATCATTTTCAAAACGGTGGCTATACAGCTGTTCTTAGATAAATATGCAAAATCGTTGAACTCATGTAACAATTTCCAAATTAACTTTGTCATCTGGAGGTAGATCTTACATCAATAAACTGAATCCACAAGGAGCATATTTTGTCCTACGTTTTGTAAGATATGGACATGATAACAAAAAATATTTTTATGTAATATCTCGTGAAACAATAGACAGATCCCTTCCTAAATTTCTTAAACAAATAGTACTAAAGCATGTGGTATAAAATTGTATGTTTTAAGTAGGTCAAGTACACATTTATAAATTTGTAGCTACATAAATATTTTAGTTTAGTATATTTTATTAACGAACCAAATTCCAACTTAACTTTGTATGCTGGCAGTACCTATTACCATAATCAAATTTAGCCGAGACTCATTTATCTGCTATTTTGTAAAATAGCCCCGCCAATAAATAATTACATTTTTTTCTAATATATCCGGAAGCAATCAATCCATTCATGCAAAATTTGGTGAAGATGTTGAACTGTGGTAGGCCGTACTAATTTATGTATTTTTTAAGTATGACATATTTATTCTCAGAATGGCAGCTATAAAATATTTATTTGTGTGAGACATCAACGAACTATGTAATAAATTTAACATAACTTTGTATATTAGCAGGTTATAATCATATAATGTGCTACTACATTACTTTTTCCCTCTATTTATGAAGCTCTCCATACAAAAAATACGGAGGTTTTATGCCATATCTCCAGGATCAATCAACCGATTCCCACGAAATGTTACACTGGAACATTTCAACTAATTTGTATGAAATTGTGCACTCCTTAAATTATACAGAAGGCCATGCAAATTTTCATGATTTAAATGGGTCAGACAAACATGTTCATATTGGCAGCTTCATAAATAATGACATGAAATTCTCCACGTATATTTAACAATTTAACCACATTCATCGAAAATTGGTATGATAACATTAAACATAATAAGCATCGTATATAGAGACTTCTTTTTTTGGTAATTTTGTTCAATAGCATAAAATAAGAAAAAAATTTTCTTTATGCTATATCTCAGGGACCCAACAACTTATTTCCGCCGAATTATTCATACAAGTAGTGCTACGTAAGGTAATTTAAAGATACATATACTAAGAAGCTCGGTCACTTATTTTCAAAACGATGGTCCGCTAAATATTTCAGGTTAGTAAACCCTATCATTCAAAACAGTAGACTGATTAAATCAGAAGTTGATGCTCCAAATCTAACCTCCGTAATGCAATTGATTGCACACTAGCTTAATTAACGAGGTTTTCTCTGTTTAAGTCCCGGGTAGGTCACGTGTGGATTGGTAATTGCTTCACAAATGTTGCATTTGTTTCTGGTTTCATTTCTGATGATATTGATTCTTAATGAAACGACAAGTACTATTTACGAAATGCCAGCTTTTAAGAATTTATATAAGAATGAATTGTACCCATGTTGAGGAAAGTAGGCTCATTAGTTGTATCAGCAACATATTTTTAATTAAAGGTCACTTGATTCCCAAAACTATGTCAAACTCCTAACAGATGAACTTCCACAGATGTTAGAACACCTTCCTCTGCAGAGTAGGAGTACCTTGTGGTTTCAGCATGATGGGTGCCGATCTCATAGTGCAAGATGTAATACAGCTTGTCTTCACCGATTGTTTAAAAATAATTAGATTGGACGAAGTGGGCCTGTATATTGGCCTGCGCGTTCATCAAACCAAACCCATTGAAATTTTTTTCTATGGGGATGCTAAAAGTCACTGTTTATATATTACATGTATTACAGCTGTGTGTTCTAAAACTTCTACTGAAATGCTGCATTATGTGCAGTAGTGTTTATATGACAGACTGGAAGCTTGTATTGTATCTGATGGCAGTTATTTTGAACACAACCTGTGTAGGTTAGTTTTCTCTTTTTTCTTCAGAATTCACAGAATTTGTTTATGAACATTTGCATTTGTTAAGAAAGTTCTGACATATGGTACAGTTGTGGGAGTTGCGAGATTTAGGTGGATCTTAACAACGAGGTCTTGAGAGCTGATACGATAAAGTTGTGGTAGTTACGAGATTTGGGCGGATCTTAACAAGGAGTTCTTGAGAGCTGATACATTACAGTTGTGGGAGTTACGAGATTTGGGTGGATCTTAACAACGAGGCCTTGACTGATACAGTAAAGTTGTTGGAGTTACGAGATTTGGGCGGATCTTAACAACGAAGTCTTGAGAGCCTATATGGTACAGTTGTTGGAGTTACGAGGTTTGGGCGGATCTGAACAACGAGGTCTTGAGAGCTGATATGGCACAGTTGTGGGAGTTACGAGATTTGGGCGGATCTTAACAACGAGGTCTTGAGAGCTGATACGGTACACTAAAATCACATAAATTTACACGATGTAAGAGCTGTTTTCTTGCACATTCGGAAGAAAACCATACACACTTAAACAGAAAAGTAAACATATGAATACCATAGCCTAGTAACTATGCAGTTAAATGGAGCTAACAAATGTACGTATTTATAATTGTCACATTACAATAGCACGTATAATTATTGCAATATAATCCTTAAAAAATCGCAATTGATATTCTAATTTCCTTTAATTTTAGATATGAATGAGTATTTTTTAATTCGAAAAATGTAACTTTAATCAAGTAATACATGTTGAAATAAACACTAATGTCTGTGTCTGGGCTTCTGAGATACCAGCATATCAATATCACCTTTTGTTAAAAGAATATTTCCGGTGCTAGTTTTATGTGATTCAACACTTATTTGTCTGATGGCGTGTGGTATGTAGAATAATATGGATAGCAGGTATCTTTTTTTTTTATGTAATGGTCGATCTGAACTATAGAGTCACTTAATGGAAATAACGGTTAGTCGGTATTTCGGTAGTATAATATCAAGTATATTTTAATAGTGTTAGTCTGTAACCTTGTTTTGGTGTCTAGCACATTCTTCTGGAGTCAGTTGGAAATAACGGTTAGTCGGTATTTCGGTAGTATAATATCAAGTATATTTTAATAGTGTTAGTCTGTAACCTTGTTTTGGTGTCTAGCACATTCTTCTGGAGTCAGTTGGAAATAACGGTTAGTCGGTATTTCGGTAGTATAATATCAAGTTATAAAATTATCACAATCAGACATTGGAACATTTGGTGTCTAGCACATTCTTCTGGAGTCAGTTGGAAATAACGGGACTGTGGAGTTTCTTAATATGTTTGTGTTTCTAATGTTCTGTTTTCTTAGTATGCTTAGTTATTTCCTAGTTTTCCTAGGTAATAGTCAATAATATGGTTGGTTTGTACATATATTCGATTGTATGTTGTCTAGTATACAAGGTGGAACACAAGCCTTTGAGCAACTTTGTAAAGGTATTAATTTTTTTTTAAAAAAAAAAGGTCGTATATATTTTTGGAAGGGAGGAGGGGAGGCCTAACAGCATGGTCACTGCGATGACATGACGTCACACCATCTTACTTCTGGCTGTGTGGCCACATCAAATTAATAATGTATGCCACACCACTTGACACGAGGGTGAGCACATGATGCATATATGGAGAGCAGTTTGACACCATCAATTCCCCACTAGAATCCTTTGCAATTTGCGTCACAACATTTTGCAGCGCGCCGCTGTCTCTGTAGTCAACATACATTATATATGTGATATGTGTATATATATATACATATACTGAGCGTAATCGATAAAATGATAGTAAACACCAGATTTTGTTAGATTAGCACAAATTGACCATATTTCATCCAGGAACAAATTGTGTAGGGTCCATTGTTAACTCAAAATGGCAGTAAGCATATATGCTGGGGCGGATATGCAACCTCAATGATTAATAATTATGCCGTGTAATGAAATGAAATTTGTTTACACATTCGGGCAGTAGGCATGGGGCCCACAGTGTCTGTTTAAAGTGTCGGCCACCGTTGGCCACACATACAGTGCTGTGTTGCAAGATGTTGCAACGCATATATGAAATGTTTTGGTATAGTATTGATGGTATCAAACTGCTCTCCGTATCCGCGTCATGTGCTCACCCCTCATGTTAAGTGGCCTGGAATACACCATCAATTTGATGTGGCCTCACAGTCCGAAAAATTGTGGTGTGACGTCATGTGATCGTGTTGGTCATGCTGTTAGGCCTCCCCTACCTATGTATCTACCGGTTCAGGGTGTGCACTTCGAGGTGCCAGCGAAAATCAATAGTGAAATGAGGTGGTGCCCCATCCTGCTGCAACCACATCTCCTCACGAGCGCCTAAATGAACATACTCAAAGTATTCCAGTAACAAGTTCTCAGGAACTGGAGATACGTAGCATCACTGAGACTGAGACCATGCGGTAATGAGCGGTGTTATCAGGCGTGCAGAACTGCCCACAGACAGGTTACAATGCCAAGTACACAAAGTTGCATACCCACTCCTGCACATTGCCACTGCTATTAACGGGTAGCTATGGACGTTAGACAGTTTGTGCCACGATGAAATAGGCTCCATTTGTACTCATCTACTTCACTCTGGTGTTTATTATTAATTTGTTCGAGTACAACAAAAATGTATATATATATATATACAATATGTATATTAAATATACCGTCCTATTATAAAAGGTTATTCCTAAAGAGGAAATAAAAAGATACAGATAGACAACCAATGGTCCAGGTCAAATAAAAAGGGTGGTAGATGCATCCAAAATTTAAATAAAATTATTAATTATTCTCATATTTCGGAAACTGATTGCGGGGCAGAAAAAAGGAATAGTTTTGAAATATTTAAATTCTAATAATTTATAAACTTAATTTCGTGTACATGAAACCCACTCCCATTATGATGAAACGCTGTGTTGTCACCATTATCTCTGCAAAAGTCACTGAAACTCTATGATTCAAATTAATATAATAAACATCTCCTGTGATGAAGAATAGGATTTTAGGGTCAAGTAAACTTTAAGACATTTCATAAGCAAAGTTGACAATCATTTTCCATTGACCAAAGCTATAGTCGTCAAATACATAATTTATAAATTGCCGCCGACAACGGACAGGATGGTAGTGTAAAGTACGACCTAAGCCCTCACATAAGCAAAGCTGTCTACCATTTCCCACTCACTGGGACTATAGTCACCAAATTCATAACATACACATCACTTCCAATGTCAAAAAAATAGCGCAGGTTTATGTACAACATAGGCGGTCGTATAAGCATAGTTGAATGCAATTTCCCACCTACAGAAGCTATACTCACACAATTCGTATCACAGGAATCATATCCGATAACAATAAGGGTGGTAGGGCAAGTGCACATTAAGCGATCTTATAGGCATAGTTGCCAGATGTTTCCCACCCACCGAAGGTACGACCACCAAATTCATATCACATTTATCACTTCTGACTGCAATCAAGGAGATAGGAGCAAGTGAGTGTTAATACCCGTTAAAAGCACAGTTATTCAGAATTTCCAAACCCTTGAATTTAGGAAACATTTAACAACCATCCACTCATTTAAAGAAAAGAAAGGTATACATTCAGACGTGTCGCAAAGTTACCGTTTCTTGTAGGGATTATGGTCTTAAATAGCACACACATACGAATCGGTCTGCACGCACTCGTCTAGAAAATAGGTGCACACTGATTTCCTTCTACCCCACTACAAATGTACGTCATGTTAGTTTAAAAAATTTTTGCATAGCTAAAAAGCACAGGTGCGATAAGCACACCAATGCTTCGCATTGATGCAAACTGACATAAAAAACAAAATGTTAGGAAAAATTGTTATGTGAACTTACTTACCAGTGCAAAAACATATTACACAAGCGTCGGGTTTTTTATACTGTGTGTTAAACGATGATAGACAAGGTCAGACCATCCAGGTAAGTACGAAGGACTAGCAAACGACTTCCTTACGAACCGACTGAAACGAAACCAACGCATTCCGAGTACAAACAATACTCACAAAACTACCAGCAGAACAACCCACCTGGCCAACATCGCACTGTCAACTAACATTGTGAGAATCAGTAAGGCAGCCAAGGTGGCCAACCAACAGTGCGGAACCAATGCAGGTCTCGACAAGTTGAATGGATGGCACAGAACACTAGCAGCGCGAGAGAGATTCGTCAGGCTGCAGGGTTGCAAAAAAATCGAAACATACTTGTGTGTACTTTTACGAGAGGAATTAAGTTATACAGTAATATATATGTATTTGTTTGAATGCATACAATTTACAGTACCAGAACTGTAACTAAATACAAACAACATACATGTAAACCATTAGTAGTGCAAGAGAGATGACACTGCTGTGCGCTGAGGAAAACACATTAAAAAAAAATTATAAAAGCAAATAGTTGTACACATTTTCTAACATATGCATATTGCACGATTATCGAACCATGTACTTTATGTTAGGCGAAAAATTTCCTTTGTAAGGTAAACAATTTTTAACACTGATGTAGACTGATATAAAAAAAAATGTAAAGTTAAATAGATATAGGCACTTACCAACCATTGCAATCACATATTACACATGCATGCCCATTTACGAGAGGAATTCAGTTACACAGAACAAGGTAACCATTTTTTTTATCGTTTGACTACATCAAGCTGTAAATAATAGCATGTCTCTTTAAAATATCGTTTCGAATAAACTGGTTGGTAGAAGATATTACATTTATTCACCCATGAAGTTAAACTGGCTACACACTGGGATTACAGCTATTGAACGGACAGGTGTGGCTGTAAACACAAACATAGAATTGCAGTGTATAGCATACAAGTCATTTAAAAAGTGAAGTACTCATGTCCCGACAGATAATTACACAGGCACGAAAGAGCGTGACGGTTCCTTTCAATGTGAGCATATCTATTCCCTGACTGACTGCGCGAGATTCTTTAAAGAGTCCCTCTATATGATTGCCTACTGTATGACGCCAAAGGTTACTATCACCATCTTAGTTTCTCCAGTCGACCGCTAAAGTGAACGACCATCGTCTGCTAAGATCGAGATGGTCCTCAACCATTTTCGTTCCCCCTCTTTCCTGTCAGGGGGATTCGAAAATAATTTTTGTTACCAATATCAGACGCTAAGAGCAATGGTGTCAACACGCATGACCAAATTCCGGTGTGCAGCACCCCGAACACCTAACCATGCCTGCAGTGCTCGGTGCAAGTAGCTAAAAAATTGCCAGACGCACGGGTTTCGATCAAACCGCTAATTAGGGATGCAGTTCGATGGTTCCCATAGTACAGAGTGACTGCAGTGGTAGGGTTGGGCTGTGAGGCCTAAAGTTCACAATATACAGCATCAGTCTAACACGTGGGTTCGGGAGAACCTCGCGAAACATATAAAACCATCCCATACTTAAAAAAATTTGGTTACATAATAATAAATAATAAAGAACAACATAGACGCAAGTGCGCTGCGAGCACGATCTGGTATCGAACCTATACCAAAAAAAATAACTGTTAGTTCCACAGTCCGTAATAGCGATACCAGTGTTGCTATAGCGACGAGAACTTTAGTAAACAGCTAGAACACCCGTCAACTGGAAAAAAAGATCTTTTTCTCACAATGAAAAACTGAAAAAAAAGTTCAACAATAATTCAAGTGCAGTACACTATTTACCAGCAGTGATAATTTCAAGGTTCATTACACAACTTGTAAATCCTCTGTTCCTTTGCTTGCCATTAATCATAATGCATTTAAACCAGCGGTCATCCAAGAAACGACATCACTGCTACATATTGATGATTATATATAATAAAAGCCAAGGAAACAAGTTATAAACATCTACCAACCTATGCATATTGCGCGAGCAACGAACACTGTACATTGCATCAGTCATTACTAGACAAGACCATGCATTTGAAAATTTTCATGGTAGCCTTGTTAAGCACAGCAGAATAGCAATCTATATTTCCCACATACACGCTCTGACCGAGCTACACTAGAGTACAGAGGCACACGAATTCCACTACCAACTAACGCATAATGTGCAAGCATCGAGCAACATATGACACATTACACTAAAATAAAATGCTTTTTCTGAGTCGATAAGCAAGGGGTGCGACAACGTCTACACTGCTATACACCAATGCAAAGAGATACAAAAAATTTAAAGTAAATTAAACAATTAATAAGCAATTAACAGCCATCGTTTATTGCACATACGTCAAGCGTTGTACGTCGAGTTAGATTATGCTAATCAAGAACTGGTAGCCCTGACAAGAACATCAGAATGCAAACGATGTCCTTACGAACCGATCGGAATAAAACCGTCAAATTAAGATTACAGCTAACTCTCACAACCCGCATCACTAGCGGTGGAACGCACATACCCTGCCCGACATTATGTGATCAACTATAATCTCGATAATCTGAAAGGTAGCCAGGTTGTCGACCGATGGTGTAGGCACCGTGCAGATCTAAAGGAGGCGAATGGATGATACATACACTAGCCGAGTCGTGTCAGGCTCCAGGGTGGCAGACCAGCCGAGTCACTCATGCACTTCCCTGTACAACAGAAATTACGAGAGGCAAGGTAAAAAAATATATATTTCATTTTAAATACTATATATATATATATATATTTTTTTTTTTTTTTAAGGATGAATAACAACATGCGAACATTCTGAAAAAATCGGTTTGTACCCACTCGCAATAAGTAATCAGTAGCTGTGCAACAGCGGTACATGTGAGGACATCGGCAACAGCCATTTCTGCCACTGCCAGGTTGGCTACACTGGCTCCTAATGCCATGAGCAGATCAATAAGTGTGAGAGGTCACCCTGCTGGTATTTTAAAGGATGTATAAAACACATGCATACACTTTGAGAAAACCCTTTTACTCCCGCTCGCAAAAGCAGGAACCGTGATGTCTCACGAATTTTACCTCTGAATATTATTTCGGACGACATCTACGCTAGCGATGAAGGAGAAAAATCTTATATTTTGTTTACAAAAAATCATGGTATTGCACTGAGAAAATCCATTTGTCTCACTCCCAACAGCAGGAATCATGACAACAAGCAACCATGACTTTTATCTTAACCCTGGATAACTTCAAGTCACCTTTACCTTAATCTGACCATCTATGATGCCATACGACATTGGCCTTGGCTCTTTGACCAGAATCTTAAACAAATATACTGCATAAAAAAACAAAAAAATTACTAAATTTTTTAGAAAATTTTAAAATATCAGAAAAAAATTGTAATACCTTGGCGACTGAAGACTGGGGTATACTCCCACCTTCAGCTTCGTGAAAGATGTATCCGCCAAAATATATTACGTCATAGTGTTTGAAGAATACAAACACGAATATAGCTGTGATAGTTTCATCCAGCGTATTTGTGAAGGAATGTCTGATAGACTGCCAGTAAAAGGTGGAGTGGGTAATGTTATATCGTGGAAAAAACCTATTTATCCTTTGATTCTAATTACAATTCCCCTAATATAGGTTGATTTTTTAATCGTGTGACTGCGTTGAGCTTACACGACCATCATGGAAGTGCGAAGAAGGCCAGCTATAAAGGATGAGAAGTTTGACAAACCTGAGGAGATTAGTTTATGGTCAGAAAGTTCTAATTCATCAGTTAACTAATCAGAATTATTTGAGTTGTCTGCATTACATGTTTTTAATTATGCTGGACCATAGGGATAATTTGCTATTTGGCATCCCCAATTGCTGCTGAGAGACAAGGTTACATGTCTGAAAAAGCCCATAAATAAGCAAGCAAACGGGTTTTCTCAGAGTGTTCGCATGGTTTTCTTCATTCGTAAAAAACGTAGGTGTATATAGTATTTAAAACGAAACACCTTTTTTTTACCTTGCTTGTATAAATGAACTCCTCTCGTAAAGGTAAGCGCATTAGTAATGATCTGCCACCCTGGAACCTGTCACGACTCGACTAGTGTATGAATACCATCCCTTCGACTGGTTTAGACCTGCACAGTGCCAACACTGTCGGTCGACCACCTGGTTACCTTTCAGAATCTCGAGATGATAGTTAAACACACAATGTCGGACAGGGTGGGTACATTCAACCGCTAGGAATGTGAGTTGTGAGTGTTGGCTGTAATCTGGATTTGACGGGTTTATTACTATCGGTTCGTTAGGAAATTGTTGGCTTTCTGACATACTAGTTAGGACTACCAGGTCTTGATTAACATTATCTAACCCGACGTACAACGCTCGATATATGTGCAATATGCGCTGGCTGTTAATTGCTTATTACCAGTTTAATTTACTTGAAATTTTGGTGTCCGTCTGACATATGTCAGGGGAAACAAAGATTGCTGAAGATCATCGCATATCTAGCAGACGATGGTCGGTCACTCTAGCGGTCGACTGGAGAAAAGGAGAAGGCGAGAGCCACGTTTTGCGTCATGCAGCAGCCAACCAAACACAAGGACGCTTTAGAAATCCTCGCGCTGTCAAACAGGGAATATACATGCCCACATTGAAAAGGAGAAGGCGAGAGCCACGTTTTGCGTCATGCAGCAGCCAACCAAACACAAGGACGCTTTAGAAATCCTCGCGCTGTCAAACAGGGAATATACATGCCCACATTGAAAAGGAGAAGGCGAGAGCCACGTTTTGCGTCATGCAGCAGCCAACCAAACACAAGGACGCTTTAGAAATCCTCGCGCTGTCAAACAGGGAATATACATGAGGACTGTCAAGCTACTTCGTGCCCGTGTAGTTATCTATCGGGACCTTAAATCTTCGATTTTTAAATGACTTGTAGACTAGACACTTCAGTCCTATGTATGTGTTTTCGAGCCTATGCTTTCTGTTGAATTGCTGCAATCCCAGTGTGCAGGCAGTTTTTCCTCTAGAAAGAACATAATCGATGTCCCCTACCAACGCCAGTTTATTCGAAGCGATATTTTAAAGAGACATGGTAATATTTACGATTTGATATATTCAAACGGAAAGAATGTAAGTGCTTAAGTGTGTAGCAGTGTTGACCTTATTATTCCAGCACTTCACAATTGTAATTTTTTCGCTCACCTTACTTACAGTGATGGATGATCGCGCAATATGCGTTTTTTGGTAAATGCGTATATCTATTTCCTATTATAATTATTTAAAAAAACTTATTTGCCTCGGAACATAGCAGTGTCGTATCTCTTGGGTGACTAATGGTTTAAATATATGTTGTTTCGTATGTGCTTACAGTTCTGGCATACATAAGTGGTATGTATTGAAATAAGTACATGCATATAAAGTAATGTATAAATTAATTCGGCCCATTAATGGACATACACGTGTGATACAACTGGTCTGCCACCCTGGAGACAGACTCTGCTCTCTCTCGTGGGTAGTGTTTTGTGCCATCAATTAGACTTATCAAGACCTTCACGGTTTCCGCACTGCCGGTCGACCGCCTGTCTGCCTTACAGGTTCTCACGATGTCGGTTGACCGTGCGATGTCGGCCGAGTCGGAAGTGTTCTGCTGCTAGTGTTGTGAGTGTGGGTTGTATTTTGAATGCTATAGTTTCGTTTTAGTTGGTTTGTAAGAAAGACGTTTGCTATTCTTTTGTACTGACCGGAATGGTCTCGCCTTGTCTAGCATCGTTTAACACACAGTGTACAGCACTCGACGCTTGTGTAATACTTAATTGCGCTTGTTGGTAAGTGATTATAACCATTTTTCCCTTAATATTTGTGTTTATTTGAGTTTGCATAAGTGCAAGTCATTTATTCCCTTATCGCACCGGTGCTTCTCGGCTACGTAAACGTTTTTTAGACTAATATGACGTACAGCGTTCGATGCTTGCGCAAAATACATAGGTTGTTAAATGCTTCTAACTATTTGCTTTCGTAATTATTTTCATATCTGTTTACATCAGCGCATACCAGTGACGTCTGTCTTGCACAAGTAATTGTTTAAAATGTTAGTTGTTTTGTGACAAGTAAACAGTGTTTACAAGCCGTGTAATGTGTATCGCACTTGACACAATGTATTAATTTTTGCGGTGGGCTCTTGTTATCGTTTGTTCTTTCTAATATCTTCGTGCATTCTAGCATCAACTATACATTCTGGCGTGATAGCAACACTGATATCAATATTATGGACTGTGGCTCCTTCGGGTATTTTTTATATATCGTGACTAGTTATGACATCTTGCTCGTGATGCACTTTCATATATGCAAGTCCCTTTTTTTTGTTACATGAATGATTTTTAATGTACAGGACGGTTTCATATATTTTGCACTTGGTTTCCCGGACACTTTCGTTGGCTGACGGTGTTTATTTATATTAACACATACACATTTTAGGGTAACCTGTGGCTACGCATGTCTTGTTATCTGTACATTTACATACCACCTTATTTTTTCAGTTTATGACTGGTTGTAAGGGGTTACCCAAGCTAAACGATGAGACAGACCACCGACACTTATGTTGGATTGATGGTGTTAGTCNGACCACCGACACTTATGTTGGATTGATGGTGTTAGTCGTACACATCATTGTCAATGTCACATTGCTGACCCCTCTTTGCTGACTGCTCAATGCTGACTCCTCACTGCTAACCCCTCAATGCTGACTCCTCACTGCTAACCTCACTGATGAACCCTCACCGCTGCCTTCATACAGTACCCACGCCGAGCAGTTCTGTTTGAAAACTAGTCAGTTTTCTATGGTTGCAATAATTTATTTTCCCATCCAACAAGTAAAATACGATTCTATGTTTCAATTGTCTCTGTAGTAGAATGGAGGAAAACCAGTATGCATTTACTTGCTAGACGAGTACATGCAGGCCGATATATATGTGTGTGCTATTTCAGACCCTAATCCCCTACATGCAACGATAACTTTGCGTTGCGTCTGTATGTTGACCTTCATATTCTTTACATGGATGGATGGTTGTTAAATGTTCGTGACCTTCAAAAGTTTGGAAATGCTGAACAACTACGCTTGTAACAGGGCTTAAGGCCTACTTGCTCTTATCTCCTTTATTGCTGTCAGACGTGATTAATGTGAAATGAATTTGATGGCTGTAGCTTTGGTGGGTGGGAAACGTCTGGCAAATACGTCTATCAGATCGCTCAATGTGTATTTTCCCTATCACCCTGATTGTTATCGGATGTGATGCCTATGATATGAATTGGGTGAGTATAGATTCCGTTGGGTTGCAAATGGCATTCAACACTGCTTTTACGAGAGCTTATGTTATACTTGACCCTGCGGTATTTTCCTACATCGGAAGTGAAGGCTATGTTATGATTTTGGTGACATTAGCCAAAGTTGGTGGGAAATAGTAGCCAACTATGCTTATACGAGTGATTAGGGCGTTCCTGACACTACCGTCCTATTCGTTGTCGTTGGCGATGTCTATGTTATGAATTTGACAGCTTGGGTGGACGGTTAATGTCGGTCGGCTATGCTTATAAGACGTCTTAAATTTTACTTGACCCTACAATACTTTTTCTCATCAGAGGAAATGTATATGATATGAATTTGATGCATTTGGCCTTAATGGATGGGAAATAGAGAGCAAATATGCTTAAAAGTGGGTTTAGTGCATGCTTGACCCTGCGGCCCTGTTCATTGTCGGAGGCGATGATTATGTTATTAATTTGGTGACTATATTATAAACGGTTAGGAAATTACAACCAACTGTGCTTATAAGTGGGTTTAAGGGTTACTTGAACCTGCGGTCCTTGTCGCCATAAGGGATTTTACTTATGTTATGAATATGATGTCTCTAGCTTAAAGAGTTTGGAAATAACATCGAACTATGCTTATAAGAGAGCTTAAGGCTAAATTGTCCTGCGTCCCTTTTCGTCGTCTTAGTGATGTGCATATTACGAATTTTGTGGCAGTATTTTAAATGGTTCGGAAATTATGGCCAACTACGCTTATACGAGAGCTTAAAGCCTAAGTGTCTCTACAGTCCTATTCAACATCAATGGGCGTAGCCTTTGTTATGAATTGGGTGGCTGTATCTTAAATGGATCGGAAATAACATACAACTATGCTTATAAGTGTGTTTACGGCATACTTTCCCAACAACCTTTTTCGTTATCAGGGCTGATGCGTATTATATGAATGTGAGGTTTTATCTTAAGCGGTTTTCATATTACTGTAATCATTGCTTATATTTGGGCTTATGGCATACTTGACCCTAGGAAACTTTTCGTTGTCAGGGGTGATACCTATGTCATGATTTTAGTTTTACCTTAAATATTTCAGAAATGACATCCAACTATGCTTATGAGTAGGCTTATGGCATACTTGACCCAGCAGTCATTTTTGTTGTTGGGGTGATGACTATGTTATAAATTTGCTGACTAACTTATATTGTTCGGAAATTACAGCCAAACTGGCTTATAAGTAGGCTTGGGGCAAACTAAACCCTGCTGTCCTTTTCGTATTCGGAGGTGATACCTATGTTATGAATTTGGTGACTGTATCATAAATGGTTCGGAAATTATACCCAACTATGTTTATAAGTAGGCTTAGGGCAAACTTGATCCTGCAGTCCTTTTTTTTGTCAGGGGTGATGATATGATATGAATTTAAAGACTTTATTTTAAATGGTTCTGAAATTATAGCCAACTATGTTTATAAGTGAACATACGGCATACTGGACGCGTGCGCGCAGTGCGACTCTAGGCTAGCATGCGTCGGCAGGCTTCGCTCTGTGTTGCACAGGTGGAATGACAGAGCATGAGACTCATCCACGCCAGGACACCAGGAGAAAGAAGACCAGAAGGAATATGAGAAAAACAAGGTGGAATGATAGACCAAGATGAGAGAAGTTGCATAATAGGTCAATGATCTAAAGCATTCTTCAGGCAAGATGGATGGTTTTGGCATAGATTGATAGCACGGAGAACCCCCTCCCCCCACCCCCTCCGATAGCAAGATCATTAATTTGGGCCATCCAGTAGAGAGGAATGTGAGATCATGAGAAAATAAAGGAGGGTGGGAAGACACTCAGAAAACCCTCCACACCACAGAATCCAAGATCATGAAGTGGAGACATCCAATATGGCCACCATTTGTCAGCAATGTCAGTCCAGGACGCAGTAAGAAGAATGGAAGAATTCTGAGGAAACCCCCTGGGTTATTGCCTGCCGTCGTGGCGTGTATCTGTGAGGGATAACACGGATATCACATCCCCCTACACAGAATGCAAGAACGTGAAGTGGTGACATTGAGAATGGACGAGAGGCAGGAAGGAGACTGGAAGAAATCTGAGGCAACCCCTTGGGATAGATACACTAGCATCCTGGCGGGGACCTGGGAGGGATAGCACGGAGAAAACTAAGGCGTCCTTGTGTATCCCCAGGATGGATAGCATGGATGAAACCCTGATGTTCTGGCACGGACCTGGGATGGAAAGCACGGAGAAAACCACGGCTACCTGGGAAGAATAGCATGCAGAAAACCCTCCATATAGAATGCAAGAATGTGAAGTGGGGACTTCTGGTAGGAAGGATTGAGAGAGTGTGAGAAAATAAAGGAGACATGGAGGATTCTGAGAAACCCCCAGGTGTAATGCAAGAGTGTGAAGTAGGGACATCTAAGATGGCTGCCATTGGCCAGGAATGAGAGTGAGGTAAGTGAAACACAACATGGCTGACGTCGGCAAGTAATGACAGAGCAGGAGTTTGCTGTGTGACATCATTTAATATGGCCTTTGGCTTGTCTCCTTGTCGCCGCCAGGACGCCAGGTGCACCAGAACATAAAATTTATATCTACTTAACTGGTTTCATCTAACGGGTCTTCTAAGAGGCGCGGTATATTGGTGTGCATCATGTTTTTCCCACACTCTCATTATCAGTACACTGAAGTTCCCCTCCTTAACAGAGAAAAAGAGGGTAGAATAAATTCCATACTTCACTGTATGCTGCATGCTATCTACTGAAAGTCGACATGGCAGAGTATACGAACTCAGAAATTACATACTGTACAAGATTGTGCTTTACTGTGAAGTTAAAGGTTATGCACGAGTTGCTGTACGATTGTACTACGAGAGGTTTACAACGCAGCGGTAACCTCATCACATACCTTCACAACTGTCACTCAGAGACTGCGTGAAACAGGCACGTTTAAGGCACGAGGTGGTTCTGGTCACCTAAGGAATGTCCGTACACCAAATGTGGAAGAATTTCTAGATGTTGTGGAGGAGAACCAGTCAAAAGACACCCGCGCCAATGCGCACGTATTGGGTGTGTCCAACTCCACTGCATGGCATGTAATGCAGAAGCAGCTACTGCTTGCCTACCACTTGCGAGAGGTGCAAGCATTGCAACCAGCTCATTTCCCTATTCGGCGTTATTTTTCGCAGTGGTTTCTGCAACAGTGCACATTTCTTACAACATACTTTTTTGCAGAAATAAGGGCGGAAACACTCGCTTTCAGCCAGATGGGGTTGGTTACGTGTTCCTACACGATACTCAGTTTATTAAATATTACGGTTTAAATAATTTGTGCCCATTACTTTGTTTCTGTCCCACAATCAGTTTCCTTAACATGACAATAAATAGTGAATTTTCTCAAACTCTGGAAGCGTCTACCGCTCTTGCTGTTTGACCTGGGCCATGGGTTGCATATCTCAATCTTTCTATTTTGACCTTGCGAATAAATTTTTTTTCGGTATGATCTAGATACACAGTGTATAAACAGATTGCTCGAATATAAAACGCCTAAACTGCGGGAGCTGGTTCCTTAAGAAAAAAAAAAGTCGAAAATTTATAGGAAACCATAAACCTAAGCAAAATATTAAAGGAAAATGGATCGTGTGAATATTGAATTTTGAAAACTAATTTTTGCTGAGTGCCTTGTACTGTCGGCCAGCGGTAAGGATGGTGGTTATTTACCCACAGTACGTCACACACGGTTGAATGAGACACGCCCATTTCGCTCTATGGAGCGTGTTCTAGTGCAGGGCATGTCGTTTATGTGCTGACGTATCACTTCCTCAAGCCGAACAGTGCGCACAGACTGAGGACGGCCAGCATTACGCATGTCTCTCTGCAACATAGGAAGCATAAGTCAGCTACCTGCTGCGGAATTTGAAGGTATTGTACAAGGCATTCGACGAAAAAACGTTTTCAAAACCCAATTTTCATAGGCTCACATCTCCTTTAATATTTTGTTTAGGTATATGGTGTACTGTATATTTTCGACTTTATTTTACATAAGTAATCTACTCCCAGATTTTGGGGATTTAATTTCCGAAAATCCTGTGTATACAGCGTGGTCCGCCTAACGTGGACACTCCAAAAATGTCCGGAACGGTTGAAGAAAACGAGATGTGGTTTACGCTTTGTGAAATTACTTACGGGGGCAAGTAATTTGCGGCTCAGAGAATATTTGTAAAACGTATATGGACAGAAATAAATTAACCAAATATGATTTTTCCCCTGGAAACATCTGAAATAAGTGCAAAGAGGAATTCAATCATATAGCATATGCGATGGAAAGTTACACAGAAGCGCCAAAAAATATTGTGCAAATATGATTTAAGTTAAGTGAGCCAGTAGCATGGGCAGTGGACCTGTACTCACAGCTGTAAGCAAGCAACACGTGCCGTGACTCAACCTGGCAGGACCGCGGTCTAAAGCGCATCCCAATGGCGATACACCTTCTTGTTTTTGAAGCGTATAGATGAAGCAAATGTTAATTCTACATAAAGTATTTACAATCGAACAAAGACCTTCTAGATAAAATGTGATTGGACAAAGATCTGCTGCCAGTGTAACGCTTTTCTCGTTCGACAAAGTAATTCGAAGAAGAAATAATAGTGGCAACCATGAATTTGCAGAGAAGTTTGAGATATCGATGGTTTATTATTTTCACATGAGAGATCACGACTTAGTACAATCCAATAAACGAAAATAGTATATTGTGCGATTCCCCTAAACCCAACTGGTTTTATGAAATTCATGCATCATGTGCCAATCATCCAAATCTTAGTTCAGGTACTCCACGTATTTTATTTGTGATTATGGAGACAGGCATTAGAGTGGTAGCAGATCTTTGTCCATTACCGCATTATCCAGAAGCTCCTGGTTCGATTGAAAATACTGTTTGTTAAATGTGCAATTACCGTGTCTTACTGCTCCAACTTCAAAGGGCCTTATCGCCCTTGGGACTAACTTTAGACAACCGATCGTATATAAGTTTTTGCCTTAGGTTTTCGTAAAGTATATGCAGGCGGAGATTGTACATAAAATTACGTTCAATTATATATATATTATTCCAAAGTTTAGTTACCGCTCTTGAATGCATAGTTATAGCAAATTGTTTATGCTAGTAACACAGCTATAATTTAAGATAAATGTCTAAGTTTCTGGACACTGCATTATAAAATGATGAAGTACTAATCACAAAAGGAATAAGATAGGAACAAAACTTGTTGATTTAACAATGTATCTGTACGACATTTTTTGTTGTTCCTTTGGATTTGTTATCCCTGGTACATGGTGAAAAAAAATTCTGTGATGTTTTCAAGCAATTAATTAATGATTTTCCAAAAATTAATTACATCTGGTACTTAGTAGTACATTTGTTGCTGGTGCATGATGCTGCTGTTTTAAGTGAGGCCATATCATGTTGGAACAAACTGTGTGTCACGTGTTATCCACAACTACCCAAAAGAACCATCGCTGAAATGCAAGTTGTCCCCGTGGCGGCCTAGTGGCCAGACTGCTCGCCTCCCACCGTGGCAAATTGGTTTTGATTCCCGGCGGGATCGACACGAATTTTTGGAGCTGGGGATTCTAGCAGATGTGGCCATTGGCAAGTTGATTTTATCGAGATACAACAAATTCATCACCATTTTATTTTTCCATTGCTCCATCTCCACCCCATGTCACCTTCATCGGCACTGAAGATTTCCAGAATTTAAAGCTGCTGAATCCTGTATCTAACACTATCTGAAATGCAAATGTGCAGTTTCAACAATATCTGCATGCTTTATGGTCACACTTTTAGTTCACCGAAGAAATATTGCTCTGTTTATAACTCATGTCAGACACCGAGTGTAGTTGTGTGACCTAAAGAACATTACAATGCTTATTTTCTGCAGCATCCCACCATGCCACACACATCCATTCATAACATCTACAAAATATTACTTAACTACTACACATGTGTGCTGTTAACTATATATTTCCAGTGCTTTAAAAGCCTGTTCAAGATTTGCAAGGCCCCAGCATGCAGAGATATTCGTCGCCAGATTCGACAGATATGAAATTCGCATATGGGAGGCTCGTGGTAATGGTGGGTCAGCTTGCAGAATTTATTGGACCTGGCATTCAAATCATCGTCATCAGAATAACACAAAACTTTTTCTGCTGTCGACCGACATCTGCGAGAGAGAGAGAGAGAGAGAGAGAGAGAGAGAGAGAGAGACACGAATAGACAGCTCAGAATGAAAGAATACTATTTGTACACCCACGTTTGACGAAGATGTGTTGAAGAGGGTAGAAGAGAATCCTCGCACCAGCTCAAAAGGCATTGGCTTGTAAACCCACGCCTCCTCACCTCTGTGCTGCGTGTGTTACAAGAGCAAGAGCTGCAACACTACAGTCTACAACATGTCCAGGGATTGTGCCCAGACCACTATTTGAACCAACAAGAATGTGTGCAGTGGCTTCTGCATCGCAGCACAGCCAATCTGCGGTTTATTAACTCAATAATTTTCACAGCAGAGATATGCTTTAATCGCGAGGGTACATTCAATTCAAGGAACCACCATTTGTGGGACGAGCAGCGTTATTCACAAATCACAGCAACCCGAAGTAAGGAACACCAGTTTTCTGTTAATGTTTGGACTTGTATTGTGAACAAGCTCGCTTGACTGGTGCGACACACACCCTATTCATACTTTTGGTAAAAGTGCTACTTGACGCTAGCATATATACTTGGTTCCAGCACGACAGAGCATCGCCTTATTTCAGCATTGCTGCCAGAAATCATCTCAATGTCGTGTACTGGTAAAAGTAGATAGGTCAAGGTGGTCCACGAAACCGGCCAACTTGGTCACCAGATTAGACTTTTTATTGTAGGGCCACGTTAAGAGCATGGCAGAAGAGACTCCAGTACAACCCATCGGCCATACTCCTTGTTAACTGAGGAGAGTTCACGCACTTTTATTCATTATTGCCATCTCTGTAAAGACATGAATGGTCATAAATTTGAACAATCCATTTACAGTTGTTTGGCTGTGTGTGGTTAACAATTGTTCCTATTACTTTAATTCAAGTACTGAAATAAATTAATTATTTACCATACTTTAACTAAGAATCATTGTTAGTCTACTTTCATCTGGAAAGATAAGCTTATAAAATCACATGTAGGTATGTCTGGAATGTATATCCCCCCATAATAACTTTTTTCAGTTTGATCTTAATTTCACAAAACTATTTTCACATATGGTATTTAGAAAGGTCTCCAGACTTTTACAGTTTTCGGTAATGCCGAATACTTATTTCAAAAATGTTGGCAAGTTAATTTTAGGGCACTACATCATATCTCCAGAACCATTGAGTTGTTTTAAACCAAATTTGCTATTTTGACAGTGCGTAATGTAAGCATTGAATATAGAATCCCATAATGTTATCAGACCGCAATTTTCGAAGATAGTAGAAATAAAATTATATAGTTTTTACGTTACATCTCGGGAAGTATTGAACCTATTTAAAACAAATGTATTATGTTGACAATGCATGATGAAACCATTGAAATTAAGAATTGATAATGTTATTTGTCCACAATTTTGGAAGTAAGTGCAACATAACAAATAGAGCTTCTACTATATATCTCAGTAACTACAGAACCAATTCCTGACAAATTTGGCATATTAGTTATATTCTTATAAATCATATTACTATATAAAATTTAAAGATATGTGGAACTATTTTTCAAAATGGTGGCAATTTAAATAGTTTAGTATTATTTGAAGTACCTACCATAGAGTTTGGCCAATTTTGACCAAACTAGTTATATTGGAAATATCTTTTACTAGCATCGAATATGCAAATCCACAGCCTTTTGTTACCCAATTTGTAAGAGAGCACCACATGGTGATATAGTTCTACTGCTATATCTCAGGAAACAATCAACCAATAATTCCCACCAAATTTTCGTGTCTATTAATACTGCAATAGGTCATTTAAACTCACATGTTTTTGAGGGTCAGACTATTATTTTCAAAATGGCGACCATATAAACATTTAAGTCTCATAAGCTATATCTACAAAATTTTGTAATAAATTTCTACTTAACTTTGTATTTTGGCAGTATCTATTACAATCATTAAAATGTGTCTAACCAGAGATTATTTTTCCCACTATTTTCTAAGACAGTGTGACACAAATAATACAAATTTTGTAATACTTTGGGAAACAATCAACCGATTCCTTCCAAATTCCGCAAACAATTTATACTAAAGTAGGCCACATAAACTGATATATTGTAAGTGAGCCAAACACTTTTTTTCTTAATGGCAGAAATAAAAATATTTCGTTTTCGTATTTTATAATTACTAAACCAAAAAACAAAACAATTGCAACTTTACTTTATACGTAAGCAGTATCTTTTACAAAATGAAATGTGTCTATAAAGAGCCTCTTTTTTCTGCCATTTTGTAATAAAATGTCATATGAATAAATAAATTGTATCTTATCTCGGGAAATAATAAACCGATTTCAACTTAACTTGGCGAGCAAGTAGTACTGTGGTATGCTATGTAAACTGATGGGCTAAGTTGTAAGTGGGCTAGACACTTATGTTTCCAATAACAGCCATATAAACATTTTGGCATATTAGGTATTCAATATTTATGAAACAATGTATAAATTTCAGATTAACTTTGAATGTCGATGGTATCTATATCAGCATCAAATGAGCTAACACATTAACAAATTTTTTTACTATTTTGAAAAATAGTGCCACATGAAAAACTAAGCTTGTGTATCTTATCTTGGGAAACAATTAACTAATACACAGCACAGTCATACGACATGTTTACTTTGTACTCTATCAAAATTTATGTAATTTAAGGAGGTACAGGTCACAGTTTTCCAAAATAACAGCAATAGAAATATTTTACTTAAGTATGCCATAATTATACAATAAATTTGTTTTCTGATTGTACTTTAATATGTAACAGTATGTTTGACAAACATAGAATGTGATAATTAATAACAGTTTTGTTGTGCAGTAATTAAGATAGCACCTCATAAGAAAATGGAAACATTATATCATATGTCTGGAACCAATAAACCGATTTCCGCCGAACTTTACATACAAGTGATGCTACAGTATGCCATGTTTTAATTGTGTCTGGCTAATTTACAGAATAGCTGGCATAAAAATAATTTTGATATGTTTGTCGTATATATTAAATAATTTAACCAAATTAAATTAAACTTTGTATGCAGAGAATGCATTATAAATATCAAATATGCTTATAGAGATTCTCTTTTGCAGCCCTTTAATAAGGCATTTCCAGCTGATAAAATGTAACTTTAATAAAATATCTTGGGAACCAATAATCTTATTCCTACCCAATTTTTCACAAAAGTAATATTATAGTGGATCATGTAAACAAACATAATTTAAGTGTGTTAGAATTTTTTTTCAGTTGTGCAATATAAATAATTTACATAATTTTATCGTATCTATTTAATGTATTCGCAAAGTTCAATCAAACATATTACACTTAAAGTATATATTAAAAGCATTATATATGCACATAGACATCTTGTTGTTAGGCATTTCAAAATTATGTCCTCGGAAACATTTGAGGTTAGTAAGTTAATTCAACTAATACTTTAAACTGATTACAACCGAAGTTGATGTTAAAAATCCTACCTCCGTAATGTAGTTTGAATGCGAGCGTATGGTGCGAATTTTTCTGTGGTCGAGTTCCAGTTAAGACTCATGAGTATTTTTGGGAATTATCTCTCTAGAATTGCATTTGTCACTGGTTGCATCTCTAATGATATCGCTGTCAACTAGACGTCAAGACCCAACTACCATCTATCCTTTTAAGAACTTCATGAAAAATATTTGCGTTTCTTGTAGGGGAAAGTAGATTCATAATATTACCGATAATTTCTTGTTTATTTTTTAAATAATGGTGTAACTCTTATAGGATGTTGTTACTGTTAAAACCACTCATTACATTTTTAGATAGTGTTATTACAGGTTTTGACGATTTTAAATAGTATAAGTCTTCAGCACTGACATAGGTAACTTGAGGTGGAGATGGAATAATGGGAAAATACATGGAGGTGAAATGTATTTACAACCAAAGAAAACGACTGGCCAATGGCAATGTCTACCCTTGTACCAGATACGAAACCACCAGGAATCAAATCCGATTCGCAATGGTGGGAGACGAGGAATCTGGTCACTAGGCCACATGGGTTCTACTTGTATTTCAGGGAAGTATGAAGGATACATCACACATAACTTGTTAGATCATTTTATGGTTTAATTTAAACAGGAACATCACACACTTAGAGCAAATTGTTTTTCTATGTGCCAAATGCTGCAATTCATTGTTTGAATATTATGAATAAATTTCATGAAAACTGTCACTTTGAGCTTAGAAACACAAAACTGCATTTTAATTCACAGTTGTCAGTAAACTACAAATCCGTAGAAAACCACACACAATGTTGTAGCTGTATTAATGTTTTTCAATGCCCAAAATATGGTGCCAACCCTTCCATTTTCATGACTGGAGGTTGATATTAGAACCAATATATTTGTGCTTTGTGCTTCGTCGTTCGATAATGCATTATAACGAATTCATATATTTATCTTTCTTTCTGGATATGACACCAAATAAAAACATGTTATTCAATTACACTTTCAGAATAGACAGGCTATATATGTCATAGATAAATATTTCCGACCTATTTTTGATGAGGAAACACCTTCTGAAGTTTGTGAGTAGAGTTCACTTCCACTTTGTATTTGCCTGGTGTCTATATGGCATATGGTATGTGCGGCAGGTATATATGTACCATGATATAGCCTGTCTGAACTATATAGTTTGATGCGTGACACTATATTTGACTATTTTTATTTTGTACCAACTTTACATCATGTTCGCGCCATGTGCCCCGAGGGAGTTCAAACCCCAAATGGTTGCCTCCAAGTCCAGAGCAACCAAAATAAAAAATTGTGATGCTAACGCCCTCGTCTACCAAAGTTATGAGAAACAGAGCCTGTGAGCTATACAAACCAAGTACGGCCCTAAGAGAGCGGCAGATTCCGCTCGCACAGCTACCATACCACCCTGCCCCCATCCTGCCGAGAGGCGGTAATACAGTCGCTGCCTGACCCGAAACGAGCAGCCGAAGAAAGAAGACACGAAATACATACTAGCGAGCATTATATATCACCATGCACCCGGTGAATGCCAGTTGCTGTGAGGCAGCTTGCTCCAGCACCATCCAGTGCTAGAGCTCTATGCCTACCCCTCCTCCCCGAGGAGCCAACACCACGAGTTGTTCCGGTAGCTCACTTTGGCCCAAGAAGTGCCAAGGCTCTCTACCCTTAGCAATATTATTGAGGACCCTCTACGAGAATGTCTAGTCCACTCCAGAAACCATCAGAGACACATTCTAACGCCCATTCAAACTCCGAAGAGTCGTCGCTCTCTCTCCTAGACACTTGCCCTCTATCATCACAACATCCCCACACTTACACCTAGTGATGCACCATGTCCCTTCAGGGTTAACCGAATTCAGTTAGAGTTTAGTTGCTGTCATGGCTGTGTACTTGTTGCTCTTCAAGCTACGCCCTTCAGGCTTTCGTTCTTCAAGCTGACAGGCACCTTCACCTGTCTTGCCTCACAACCAATCCTGTAAGTTATCCTTAGTAGTGATAGAAGTAGGATTTAGTATGTGTTACCATGTTATATACTGAAGGGAATATAACATCTTTTTTAATCCAACTACCTCTTTTCTTCGTCTCGAGCGATCTGTGAACCACACCTATCCTAGTAAGTGTTTTCCGCAAGGGAGTGGCAGGGGACAGCAAGATTTCAACCAGTTTCCGAAACTAGAGTATGAGTGTGACTGTAGGCTGTCCATAACCAGGACTACATGTTCATCAAAACACCAAATATTCGTCGATCACCCATACTGTGGACAAGATTTGCAAAGGCACCTGTTGCGCACATATGGTAGAGCCCCAACCATTAGCAAGAGACACACGACGGCGCATCTAAGCCACCCAAGTCATCTAACCTACTCCTTCCATAGCAGATATACCCACCACCAAAAAGAGTGCCAGGCCTGAAAACGACTGACTTCGGCACTTCTTGAAAAACTCTACCCGGGGCTCCGTTGCCTGTCGCTTCATTGAAGGTGAACTGTAGCACCCTACCCATACATTCTGTTCGGTCGCAGAAAATCGAAGGACAGATGTCGTCCTTGCTGCTCGTCATTCCTCAGGGAATTTACTAACACCAGACTTCAGCTGCCTGAACCCCCAGGAACTAGCTCAAGCTGCTCGACGACTAATGAAGCCTCACTTCGCAGTCGAACCTGTTAACCTCTCGGCCACCTAATTAAGCTTCTCAGAGCCATACATCTGGTTAGCTAGCTCCTCCACCAAGGACAGCCTCTCCCCGTGGGAAAAGTGGCCGAGCCTACCAATGAACTAGCCCCACAAGCATCAGTGACCTCGATTGCCACAGGCCGCACCCCAGCTGGCCGGGAACCACATCTGTAGTGGGAAGAGACCAGAGCCACCGCTTATCACCTGGTTCCAAGGCCAGGAGTGTAGGCAGTTCTCCAGGACCAGAGCACACAACAGCCTCGCGTGAGGAGTTCCGGAGGTCAACCTGCAAACGCCCTTACCCCACTCACTCGGAGGCCTCACCTCACACAGTCTGATATTGTGCCCAGTAAATGGCCAATGCTACATACTGTATGTAAGGGTGCAGTAAGAGCACAGTGGCAGATCCTCCAGATGCTGTCCCATTAGGCGAGCTGTGTGTGTTCTCTCTGACCAAGCACAGATAAAAGCCCATAAGCACATTGCCATGCTCAAGTTTCCTAGCTATCTCTCATAAAGGTGCTTGATGGATGCTGTTATTGATTTCTAATAACGAGTTTTCCTGGGGTTATAGTGGATCTCATTGTTGATACGAATGATGAGGTTTTGTCTTGGGGGATATTGGATGAAATGACTATGGATTTCACATTCTGATTCTTCTTCGTTGCTACATATTTCGTAAATATGGAGGGTGCAGCCAAAATGAAGTATGCTTCTGAGATCTGGGATCAAGAAATAACATATTTCATTTTTAAAGTGGTTGAAATAATGATAAACATGTGGAAAATAGGTATAAGTAAAATAATAGGGTTATTTATGATTACATCAGGACTGCGATAGTTTAGGTTTAATTTTTCTGTACTGTAATGAACTAGGTTATGTTTGGATTTTTATGGGCTGTGATAGTTTATGTTAGATCAAGACAATTATAGGTTTAATACAGTAGGCTAAAAGTATGACTAGGATAGTGTATGATTACATGAAAATTATGTATAACAGGAATGAAGAGAATAGGGATATAAATAAAATTTATTATAATTCTTACGTGAAAGCGAAATGTTTTTAAATCTGGCACTAGGGGAAAAATCATTCTTAATGCAACACTATTAGAAATATCTTAAGTTCAACAAAGATGGTGGCCAACAGCAAGTGTTGCCAGATTTTCTGGTGGCTAAATGAGAAATCAAGTTACATATATGTGAACAAGATAGTGGATCTATAAAGACCAAATATATAAGAAATTAAATCTAAGAAGAAATTAAAAGAATGCCATAACATGGGGAATGATAACTAAGATGGCAGACATCGATTTGGTATAATAGAGCAAGAGTACTTAGGAAACAAAATGTCAGTGAAGTGAAAGTAGGTAAGTAGGTAGGAATATGTTCACAAATACCATTAACAAAGAAGGCGGCCTAGAGCAGATGCTATCTTTATCGCAAACCTGAAATGACTGAGCATGAGGTGGAAAGAATGTGACTAAGAAAAAATGAATAGCAATATTATGGACATGGAATAAAAGATCATAAAAAATGACAACTAGGAAAATATTAAATCCGATACTGCAGACATAGAATTACTAGAGAAAATGAAATCCAATAAGGCGGTGCCTACTACCCATCTGGTGGGTAAATCGAGAGAGAAATATTTTACAATATGGCAGACGAGCATTAGTGAGTAATTGGGAAATTAGATGGACGCAAAAAACCGGATGGTGGCCTTTCACATTATATAGGCTAGAATATCTGATAATATCGGTGTTTTCAGCCAATTCGGCCTACAAATCCAGACATTTTGGCACTTGGAGTGGAAAAGGAAATTTGGATCAAAAAGTTAAGTATTAAGTGGAAAAAGAAATTTTCAGGATAAAAGGGTAAATTTTGAATTTTTTTATGGATAAACGCAGAGATTTTAGTGTAAAAAGGAGGAAATAAGATGGTAGACATTGAAACCGAAGACGACTCCCAGCTCTTGCGCCAAAACATATGAAATCATACTACTGAACACAAAGTTGACAAACAGATAATGGAAATTATTACAAGCTATACAATTTTTAAATTTTGTGCATAGTAGTTCCTTATGAAATAAAAAATTGTGTACTTATCATGACCGGGATTGTTATAAAATATTTTCAGATTTTATTTATGCTGAACATGAAAATTATATTATTTATTACTGGAAACATCTCCAATTAAGCTTATAAGTGCATTACATTCAAGTACCTACATTCTTTATTTGACCATGAAGTAAAATATTTCCTTATACAGTTACAAGTAGTAAAGTCTTACTGATACTTTTATTCTATGTGTATTAGTTAACAATAACAGATTTTAACATTTACGAATAAACAGTGGGTTGGCCTTGTGCCAAGCCTGACAATATTAAGGAAGAATTATTCAAATTACAGAAGTTAATTAGACAACATTTTTATACGCAAAATAATCTCACTGCTTTATAACGTGCAGACATTTCCCAGTTTCAATTTTTTGTGAACCATTTTATGAGCTCCAATATTCATGACAATGCAATCTCCTCTGAATTCCAGCGTTGGGTTGACCTCCGGCATTCGGACATCATGACAGCGAGGTTGAGTTCAGGCTTCCCTACAGGAAATGGCAGTCCGGCCGCCTGGGAGCGGTTCTTACACAGGCTGCGAGAGGAAGAAGAATCTCCAAAACCACTTGAAAATGTGACGTCCATTCCTGGGTTTCGTCGATAGATGATGGTGGCGCCTGGTTGTGTTGCATCGAGTAAAGGACGCAATATTCGTTACTTCGTAACGAAATAATCGTGGCTCCTGTGTCGGAGTGAATAATTTGGGGTTGTTATTATGGTGTATATATCAATGAGATCACCAAATTTAATGCATAAGACACAAAGGCGGAATTGATATAAAAGTATATTTGATAATAGGGATTTTTCCTAAATTTTTTTCTGCCTACCGCGTGATAGTATGATAAATTTTAAAACACACGCAGTTCAGTGGCCACTTCTTTATTTGTGCGTGTATAACTTCAAAATAACGTAATTTTAAATAGAGTACAATTTTGGACAGGAAAACAGACGCCGCCATGTTGATGTGACTGTGACGTCAGTATACATGTCGGCCTTTGTTGTTTACATGCAGATGCCCTAGCGAGTTATGTGTGCATTTGGAATTTTTTATCATATTTTGTTGTTTCGGGGGATTTTAATGTTAGTGCTACGTTGCCTAAGATCAGCAAGTATTGTAAAGTTCCACTACGTAAAAATTCAACAAACTCTACTCCTGATAAGATACCTGCGAATAATTTTAAGTGAAGTAAATAAAGTTTGAAATTTGTGCAAATGTAGTTAGAGCCGTAAAACACTAGGCAAATTGCGACAAAAGTAANTTGGAATTTTTTATCATATTTTGTTGTTTCGGGGGATTTTAATGTTAGTGCTACGTTGCCTAAGATCAGCAAGTATTTTAAAGTTCCACTACGTAAAAATTCAACAAACTCTACTCCTGATAAGATACCTGCGAATAATTTTAAGTGAAGTAAATAAAGTTTGAAATTTGTGCAAATGTAGTTAGAGCCGTAAAACACTAGGCAAATTGCGACAAAAGTACATTTTTTGTGCGTGAAGATCGTTTCAGCGTTAAGTATATGCATTGTTTTCCTACCGTTATTGCACTGGCCTAATCCGTGACACGGTAATTTTTTATTGAAGGCGGTGCCTGTACGACATACGAGAAATTTATTTTACGTTTTATGAAAACATACATGATTTACACTATGTGACATATGTATTTTAGCACTTTGATACGAAAACACAAAAACATTATAGTCAGTTAAAAATACTAATAATAATAATTTTGAAAATTTCATCATAATTTTGATTTTATATGTCTACGCCTGTTACATAGGCTAAATGTAAAAATATTTCTTTAATAATAAAAACCGGTATCATGCAATTGAATTCATACAGGCTTGATCTTATTATTAGTTTTTAGAACTAATAAAAAAATAATGGAATACCGAAATCACATTACTAAGTAATATGCGTGCGTAAAAATTATGTTCGACAAATGTGCCCCCCCCCCCTTTTTTGCCATTCAGAAAAAAGGCTTAGCGGTTTTTTAGAATTGAGAGGTATTCGGTTGCAGGAAAACATTTAAACTAAGCATTATAACATGTGTATAAAATAAAAGTGATTTTTCGTGAGAGTAAAATTCTCGAATGGTATTTTGAAATGCTGACTACATTTCCAACGTCAACGAAGATGGCGACAATTGAAACAAAATCAATTTAAAAAGGTCAGCAAATTCTACAAGAAACATAACGTTTCCAAAAAAATTTCATCCCTTTTTCAAAGTTTCTCTATATTCCACCGCAACTGGCCGATATACATTCGGACACATGCTGATGCTAAGATAGTGAAACCAAAACAGGTACATCTTTGTCACATACAAGTAAGCCAATAGTAATCTGTTTTGAATGTTTACAAAAGAGTTCAGCAATTTTACGTTTTGAGAGTATTGTAATTTGAAAAGTAATGTGTGCATGGGAGTGATACTCTGCATGGCATAATTAAATACGGTAACTGTTTTAATGACTTCAGTAAACACGTAGTAATTGATTTTCCAGGAAAAATCCAAAATTCTTAGTACTTATTACTTTAACTAAACCATAGGCGTATAACATGTTATTTGTTATGGTTGTTGACTTCGATAAGGGCGAAATGTTCGTGAAGTTCTGCTTTTGTTAATAGGAAATAACTTTTAAAATTTTGGTGATTTCTTTCTAGATCCCATATNAATGTTCGTGAAGTTCTGCTTTTGTTAATAGGAAATAACTTTTAAAATTTTGGTGATTTCTTTCTAGATCCCATATAAAATTGCAAAATTCACGAAATGTTTACATGTTTTGATATTCCATGCAACCACATACCATTATTATCTTTGCCATCTATCAGTGCTGCTAATAACTAACAGACCTTCCTCTTCCTCACTGCCACTATTTATACCATTTAAAATGTTAAAATTCTCACTGACGCAAATAAATCACAGCAGGTCATGTTATTCGTACAGCTACAAACTTACTAAACCATCAGTTGGATAGCTTAGTGTGTGAAACGCATGTAGACTAGCACATCCTAGCATAGCGTAGTATAGCTTAATGTGTGAATCCAACTTAACAAAGGTAAAGAAAATATGTGAACATAGTACCGTATTTTTGAGTACTAGTGAAGGGAAAGTAAATGCCGTACACCAATGAGGAAATATTTAGATGCCTCTGATTTACGGTGAATGTAAACGAAATGCGACTGCTGCGAAAGCGTTGTACGCTGATGGGCATCCATTACGACAGTGTCCGACGCTAATGACACTGTTAAGAATTTGCAGGAAACTATTCTAGATGGGAACTGGAAAATTCTGGAGAAAAGAAGACACAGGTCGTCCGCAGGGGAAACGCAGGCAACCGACCTTGTTTTGGCAGTTACCCACAAACAAATTGTGAGTACAACGGAACTTGCGAGTAGCTCGGGAATAAGCCAGGCAAGTGTTGTTCGCATTCCACAACGCTNCAAATTGTGAGTACAACGGAACTTGCGAGTAGCTCGGGAATAAGCCAGGCAAGTGTTGTTCGCATTCCACAACGCTACAGATTTCATCCGTACCACGTATCACTTCATCGGCAACTTCATGACTGTGATAATGCCAGGAGAGTGAAATTTTGTCTTGTTGTTA
Organism: Clitarchus hookeri; assembly: GCA_002778355.1. Lineage (NCBI taxonomy): Eukaryota > Metazoa > Arthropoda > Insecta > Phasmatodea > Phasmatidae > Clitarchus > Clitarchus hookeri. Next base: position 215,116 of record NQII01003232.1, on the reverse strand, counting down.
ATTTCAAAATTCGGGACAGTAGATAATTTCTCCACTGACGAAGCCACGTTTAACCACCATATAAACGTGAACTTAAAGAATATACATAACTGTTCAACTAAGAACCCGAGCAGTTTGAGAGAGGTGGAACACCAGATACAGTGGATTGTGAATGTGCGGTGTTTGTTGATCGGTGAGTTTGTGATCGGTACCTACTTCACATATAGTACATTAAATGCAAAGGAATACGCAGAAATAATTTCGGATGTGCTACCTGCTCTCATTGGAGATTGGCCTCTGGTAAAACGTCGGTGAACGTGGCATCATAATGACGGGTGTCTTACACACAACCGTTTGTAGCTGGAACGCATTCAATAACTTTTTTCCTGATGGGGGATTAGGCGCGGAGATATCGTCCCATTGCCAGCACGTTCACCTGGCATGACATTTTTTATAATTTTATCTTTGGGGTACAGTAAAGGAAAACTTTTACCAGTAAGTTCCAACAAGTCCAGATGGCCTAAAACACAGCATCGTTGAAGCAAGTACTATGCCTTTGAGGGCAACGGTTACCTCAGTGTTGCCGTCTTGCCAACCAACTGGACATGTGCATTGTGGTTGATGGTGGTCTTTTCAAGCACATTATGAAGTAAGCACAACCTGGACGCGCTAGTAATTGAACGCGGTCTTGCGAGACGAGAACAACCAGTCACTTCTCCGTGAGCAACTGAATACAACATACTGGAATGATGTTAATTACTTGATTACATTTAATTCACCGAGAAATAGAGTTTGTTTCACAGTCCCCACCAATGCAACAAAAGCATCGATACCTTGCAGTGCATCGCATTTTGCAATGTGCAAATGACTTGAAGCCTTCAANACACCAATGCAACAAAAGCATCGATACCTTGCAGTGCATCGCATTTTGCAATGTGCAAATGACTTGAAGCCTTCAATTTTTCCTCTTAATGTGTGCAGCTAGATATGTGTAGAAACTCTCTGAAGGACATCTCCCAGCGGAGGACGCAACCTACCTCGTCACAGATACAGTAAAATGAATACACCTATGAAAATCCCTTAGGCTATATCTCAAGAATTGCTCATCGGTTTGTCAAAGTAAGCACTTCACTGAACTCACCACTTAATAACATGTTATGCAATTGGGAGAAAAGAGTGTATTCCCATTTAAATAACCGAAGTAGATATCGTTATACCAGTTATTAATTACATCTAACAACAGTGCAATTTACGAATTATAAATCGAAATATCGATACCTTCAGCGATTCGTATAGTATTTGGGGTGAAAATTTTATACGCATAATCGTGTGTAGCGAGAATATAAATTTCAATATCAATTGATTAAATGGTATAGACAATACAGTATACTAAGCTAAATTAGTTATATGGCTGACATTTTGGAAACATGAGTTTTGTCTACCTGAAACATACCAGTTTAAACAACCTGACACACTAATACACCCTTGCCAAATTAGGTATGTATCGGCCAACTGTTTCCCGAGACAAGACTTAAAAACCTTATTGCTCCATGTGACGCTATCTTACAAAATGGTGGATATAAGTGTATATTTGTTGACATTATAGCTACTTTCAGCATACGAAATTNTGTGACGCTATCTTACAAAATGGTGGATATAAGTGTATATTTGTTGACATTATAGCTACTTTCAGCATACGAAATTAGTTACAAATCGGACGAACTGTATAATAGATATTCTAAATATACTAAATAGACCTGTTATATTTGTATAGAACCAAATGTCAAAATAAATACCTAATAAATTAAAATAGCAGAGGTTTAAACGGGTTACAATTATATTACTTTATTCCCTAATTTGGTGAGAATCGGTAAATTAGTTTTAGAGTTATTTCATTAAAGACTTCATTTATTTATGTTGGTGTCATATTAAAAAATGGCAGACCAACAACAATATACATATCAAAATTCAATGTTTTCGTGTTTTACTGCCAAGATAAAAAATTTGGTTTAAATCGATTGAATGGTTCCCGANTGTGACGCTATCTTACAAAATGGTGGATATAAGTGTATATTTGTTGACATTATAGCTACTTTCAGCATACGAAATTTGTTACAAATCGGACCAACTGTATAATAGATATTCTAAATATACTAAATAGACCTGTTATATTTGTATAGAACCAATTGTCAAAATAAATACCTAATAAATTAAAATAGCAGAGGTTTAAACGGGTTACAATTATATTACTTTATTCCCAAATTTGGTGAGAATCGGTAAATTAGTTTTAGAGTTATTTCATTAAAAACTTCATTTATTTATGTTGGTGTCATATTAAAAAATGGCAGACCAACAACAATATAAATATCAAAATTCAATGTTTTCGTGTTTTACTGCCAAGATAAAAAATTTGGTTTAAATCGATTGAATGGTTCCCGANAATATCAAAATTCAATGTTTTCGTGTTTTACTGCCAAGATAAAAAATTTGGTTTAAATCGATTGAATGGTTCCCGAGATACTACATATCACCCAAAAATTTTTAATGGCCACCATTTTTTAATTAAATATCTCACGCGGTCTTAAAATATAGAAGCCAGATATCATTTCATAAAAGAATATTTTGTAAAAAATTTTTCATTTGGTTCACACGTTTAAAATTATTTAAGAGGGAACACACACCCAGACATACGAAGACACACAGACCGGAAAGTGATCACAGAAGCCTTTCTATCCTTCAAAAAATAGACTATAAAATGTAGGTTTACATGTGCTTCTGTATGTGGTGTGTGAAATGAGTTGCCAACTTAATTGAATGATTCTGTAGTTATGGCTAAATGTGCCATTTTTTCACCGGGCACAATCTAACAAAACGGCTTGTAAAAGAGGATTTTTTTCATCATTGATGCTTGTAATGCCTACTGTTAACATACAAAATTGGAAATGAGTTTGTTGAATGAATTAATACATACATTTTAATCTTAATTGTAATAAATACATACAATTATAATACTATTCACTCTGTATTATTTATTATCTCATATATTGATGGCATTAAGAAAATGTATACTTTACTTAAGATACGCAGGTTTATGTGGCTTACTGTAACACTAGTTGCGTGCAATATTACGTGGGTATAAGCTGATTTATTCCCGAGATATCAAATAAAACCTCTCCCGTTCTCATGTGGCGATCTACAAAAAGAATCACGTAAAATGTTTATCACACTCGATGACTATCAAAGATAGTGCCAGCATATAAAGTTCAGTTTATTAACTATACCCTGCTTACCATGGGATTGTTATTACATACATTACAGTTTTTTGAAAATGTGGGACTACCCACTAAAGTCATATAAATTTTGATGGAATACGAAAAATTGGTTGTTATTAGTTAATTTTTTCCTGAGACAGGGAAAAAAAGATAAATTTTCTTGAGATGCCATCATTCAAAATGGCGAATCAGAGAGTTTCTCTATTTGTTAATTTAATGGTTTCATAAATAAACAGTTAAATTTTAATTGGTGACATGGTGTCGTAGATATAACATATTACGCTAAAAAAGTAACAGTATGTATCTAGTTTAGACTGACAAACTTCGGAAGCCAGTTAATTAAGAAAAAACTGAATAAAACAGTATTTAAGACCAATTTTCTAAAGTGAATCACAAGGGCGGTACACATCTTTGAAGTTGGACCTGATCAACTAGTTCATAAGAACTCCTAAAGAAATTATTTCAGACTGAACACCGTGTGTATGCATAATGAGTAATGTTAATTGTGATCTCCTAAATCCCAAGTTTGCTACATCATAGCGACAGGGTCTAAATACAGATAATACCGTTTTTATTTCCATGAAATTATTTGATAACTGCGACGTGCAGGTGTTGGTGTTCTTGAAATATCTTTGTTCCGTTACATATTATCGAGACACTCAGTGTTTTACCTTGAATATTTTCTCCGATATTTATAATAAATTAGTAGATATTGTCCAACTTAAAAAAAATGTGCACCGTCCTTACGATACTCTGTAGCTCATAGGTCGTTTATGATTTTACTTTTTTTTTTTCGCGATTTATCTGCAGCCGAAGATTGCCGGACAAATTTAGAAACATTCTGTCATTACGGCCACTATTAAAAAAAAAACTGCACCTTTTAAAGCTATCATTTGTTTGTCAATGTTGGTAGGGATCGGTTGATTATTTCCTTACATATTGCATGAAAATTGTATTGCTTTATGTGGCGCTATGGTACAAAACAGCTGACAAAAGATGATCTGCGTGGACAGTTTTATGCTTGTAATAGATACTACGAGCCTGTTGATTAAGCATACTGAAACAATGTTTTTATAGTTCCCATTAAAATTAAGTTATTGAACAACTTAAAGCATATGCATTTATATATCCTGCCGTAGTACTACTAAATTGCTACATTATGTAGGAATCTTTTTTTCGCATCTTATAAAACGGCGGATAGAAGAGATTCTGTGTTAACTAATTTATTTGATATAATAGAAGCTGCTAGCATACAAAGTCACGTTTTATTTGGTTACATTGTCTTGTAGATTTATAATAATAAGCTAAAATGCTTGTATCGGTAGAATTTTGAAAATATGTGTCTAACGCACGTAAAACATAAGTTTACATGGCGTACCAAAGTGCTTCTTGCCTGCCAAATGTGGTTGGAATCGGTAGGTTGTTTCTCTACTTATAGCATAAAATATATATTTATTCATTTCACACTATCTTACAAAATGTCTGTCAGAAGCAACTATGATTTGGTTTATATGATGCCAGTATTAGATATTTTCAGGAAGCAAAGTTCGTTCGAAATTCACGGAAATCTATGAAAGATATAGAAGTACAACTAAAACATTCATTATTTCACCATTTCGAAAATATGTGCATTATCGGTTTAAATTGCACANGGAATTCACGGAAATCTATGATAGATATAGAAGTACAACTAAAACATTCATTATTTCACCATTTCGAAAATATGTGCATTATCGGTTTACATTGCACATGTTTTCATGGCCGAGTAGATTGTGAGTAATAGCAAAATTTCATTGAGTACCCAGTGTACGAGTTGTAACGTTAATACTTTATTGTTTTCTTGTAGCGATATCATTCAAAATAGCAGATCAACAATAACAATCTCTAAATTTAATTACTCTGTTAACATATTAAATTTGGTATGCAATAGTTAAGTCGTTCCGAAAATATCGTATAGCATNTAACTAAATTTAATTACTCTGTTAACATATTAAATTTGGTATGCAATAGTTAAGTCGTTCCAAAAATATCGTATAGCATTCTAAAATTATAACATTTCCACCATTTTGAAAAAGAGTACTTAAGAGAGGTTAAAGATCACACATGTCGGATTTCCTTACTATGCGTACCGATTTGGGTGAAATTCGCTACACACGTTTAAAAGGTTTTTATAGGAGCACGCACACACGTACTTACACAGACACACATACAAAGTGATCAAATAAGCCCATATTTCCTCCAAACAGTAGCCCAAAAATATCCCTGTCCATGACTCAAGACATATTGCAATACACGCTTGCATGCAGGTTCATATTTATGTCCTTAGCCCAGACGGAAAGTTGGGTAGAGTGCGCGCCCGAGGAGTCCAGTAGCCCCATATTTGGTTCCCAACACTGGACTACTCACCTGCGAAAACGCGTATCACAAATGACGCGGATAGGATTTGAGGTTACATCGCCGCAGATTATAAACATGTGTTTAATTCCTGTAAACAAAATTCAACGCCATTATATTTAATTCAAATTAGGAGTAGTATTTTATCTTAAAAATGGCGCAACAAAAATAATATATTAACTCTTATGCAATGCTTATATGATGCACTATCGACATAAGATATTTGGTTTAAATCTGTTTAATATTTCCCGAAATATGACATAGCACATTAAATGTTCAAATGGCTGCCATTTAGAAAATAAGATTTCGGAGTTGTCAAAAACATAAAAGTCGGATGTCCTTGCTAAGTACTATAACACCGATTTGGTGAAATTCTGATCTCGCGTTCAAAATATTTTATTGGGGACATGCTGACACTCAGACTCAAGCCCATAATCACACACAGGTACACACAGAAAGGAAAGTGATCTGATACATCCTATTGTTCCTTCGGAAAGTAGGCAAAAAAGGAGGGGTGGGGGGTCGTCTTTGAAAATTATTACATGAAACACACACGTTCATCACCGTTGACCATGTGACTATGACAGTTGTGTTGGTGTGGCGTTGGTAAATTTTATGTTCACGCGCAGATGAAGAAAATCAGTTTACGTCTTTTTCAGTCTATGGTTTTAAAATGCAACAATGTATTGCGAGTGTAATGTTGAAATTAANGAAAATCAGTTTACGTCTTTTTCAGTCTATGGTTTTAAAATGCAACAATGTATTGCGAGTGTAATGTTGAAATTAACAGTCGCTTAAGTTTGTATTTTGGTTTTATAAATATCTGGTTTATAATTTACTTTGCCAGCCATTCCGTGGTGTTATTTGTGAGGTGCATGAATAAAGTTGTTACGTTCATGGTAGGCCTACTGTTTGTTTTACATATGAGTTAAGTGTACAGGTCCTAAGCAGGGCTCTCTAAAATGTCCACTTAACTGTGAACAGCTTACACACAAATTCACNGAGTTAAGTGTACAGGTCCTAAGCAGGGCTCTCTAAAATGTCCACTTAACTGTGAACAGCTTACACACAAATTCACACTAAGCAAGTTTATTTAAGTTTACAGGGTTTTAAAGCCAATATGAAAAATTCAAGGAAGGGCAATCCAAAATAACCCTTCCTTCTTANGAGTTAAGTGTACAGGTCCTAAGCAGGGCTCTCTAAAATGTCCACTTAACTGTGAACAGCTTACACACAAATTCACGCTAAGCAAGTTTATTTAAGTTTACAGGGTTTTAAAGCCAATATGAAAAATTCAAGGAAGGGCAATCCAAAATAACCCTTCCTTCTTAATTTTGTGAGCAAATATTTTGACTGATTAAACAATCCTTTCAACGCCATTTTTTTACGCCACGCTTAACGTGCAAATGTTCTGTGTTAGACAAAGCTTGGCAGCAATATCTACATATTAGTCTACAAAACATAGTATCTAACTTTGATGTATTTGTAGATTTTGTGTATTCACTACCAAAAACTTGTAGATTTTTATCAGTGTGTTTACTCTTTATTATGTTGCACGTTCTGTTACGGAGTGACTCCGTCCACATCTGCTTCACTGCTAGCGTATCTCACACCAAGGACCACTTAACACTCTCACTTTGGACAGAAAAATTACTTAACAAATATATGTGTTAGTAATTGTGTGTATATGAGTATATATATATTATGTATATACACATAAACACACAATTACTAACACATTTCTTCAGTGAGATTTGAGCAGTTTTATGNATGTGTATACACATAAACACACAATTACTAACACATTTCTTCAGTGAGATTTTAGCAGTTTTATACCTCCATTCAAATATACATTTTATCTAGTTCCTTGTTCACATTACCATGCAATTATATATTCGACGGTTTCATACAGACAATTTCTTCGCTCAGCTTGTAAACATGGTCACACTTTAAGCAGACAACTGACTACTGCCAATGTAGCATCTATATATGTATTTAACTACGAAAGTGTGTTTGGATGTTTGGTTGCCTTCTTTCGCGTCGCAAACGCAATAACAATGCATCGTCGCAACCTAGCAACAGATAGATGTAATTTCTCCCGCAGAAATAGTTGGACGGCTGAAAGCTGATATTGGCTACTATTAATCGCGAGAAAATTTGTTAAGAAATTTACTATTGTGAGTCGGTTTACCGTACGCGGACGTGGAGAGCATTGGTGGCGGCGGTGGAAGCGTTGTGGGTGGAGAATAAAAAAGGAATTTGGGGAGGGGGGTATAATAAAAAAAAACCTAAACAATAATTGCCTAGTTCACGCGAGTGGAGCCGTGGGCACAGCTAGTAGACATATATTTTGTAAATGAAAGCTGTTCACGCCTGCGAGGCGTATAGAGAGAAAGTAGACTTGACTACCAGCATTTTTGACCAGTGGAACTTGCGTGAAGAAGGGCGTGGTTAGCCATACCACTTTCACCTTTGATCTCGGGGAAAGACCTGGCGGAGAGCAGGTCCNGCAGGTCTTACCACCACCTTGAGGAGTAACCGCTGTTGAAGTTGACCAAGCTATACTTAGATTACATTAAAGGGTTGTGGGTTAAATATTAAAGGAAATCTTGCACGGAATTGTTGCTATGAAGTTGTCACATTGATAATTTTTTAGAAGTATTCAGTAATTGTTGAAGAAAGATCGATAATATTTCAATCAAGTGATGGCACTGCTAGCACACATTCCTTCTGGGTTCAGTTTACTCGGATGGGGCACGTGGTGGAGGCTGAAGAAGGCCGAAGTGCTTTCTCAAAGTAGTCCAGTTTACGCCGCTCTTGGATTCCTTGCTGCTGCATTTATCCTCACTTGAGTTCTTCGGGAGCTAAAGACTGCAAGTTGTGTTAAGTAATTTTTCTTACCAAATTGAGAGTGTTAAGTGGTCCTTGGTGTGAGATACGCTGACAGTGAAGCAGATGTGGATAGAGTCACTCCGTAAGAGAGTATGCTATATAATAAAGAGTATATACATAATATATATAATAAAGAGTATATACATAATATATATAATAAAGAGTATATACATAATATATATAATAAAGAGTATATACATAATATATATAATAAAGAGTATATACATAATATATATAATAAAGAGTATATACATAATATATATAATAAAGAGTATATACATAATATATATAATAAAGAGTATATACATAATATATATAATAAAGAGTATATACATAATATATATAATAAAGAGTATATATATTCCGTGCTGCCACTGATAGGACTTCGGTTTTTTTCATGAAGATAATGCAATCTAATGATAGTACGATGACCACTGTAGACCTTACTTAAATTGATGTACCTTCTCTTACTGATGGAAACGTTTATGTAAAACAGTGTTGCTGCTGCAGAAAGATCGTCAGCGAAAGCTGCTATGCTCGGCGACATGAGAGAACCGCCTGTATGAAGAGTCCGTTTACGCGCGTTGAATCATTACGACAATCGGAAGATGCAGTTTATGCAAGGTAATATATTCAAGAACCACACTAAGATCTGAAAGGATTCGTCATTTGAGAGCCAGCAAGTGATGGCGTTAATAACTACTGCTACTTCGATGGTTATTGATTCCACAGACAATTATGATGGTACATATAATGCTAATGATGGAATGAGAGACCAACGAGGTTTGTAAGAGTCAGTAGTTATGGAATATATGGGTGCAATACGTTTACTTGGAATAGATGAACTTTAGTATAAACAGTTGTAGGATCTAAATACTGATTATGACTATGCGACCCCTACAAAGAATAGTAATCTTTATATCGTGGATAAAGAAGGAGGTGAAGACATCATGAAGACAGCATTGATCTTAATGACTATGAAGAAAGTGTTGATGAAGTATATAATGAGAAGGATGATGATTCTCACTATGTTCCCATACATTTCACCAACATGTTTTCTTCGAAAAGTGGTATAAATAAGGGCTAAATACGTTAATAACGCACGTCACATATTTCCCGAAGATGCGAATGGAACTGTTGATAGACTCAGATATTTGATTGACAGGCAAAAACGTAAGGATATCTTACTCATTGTTGAGATATCTTCAATCATCGCTGAACTGAAGAATCCGAGTTATATGAGATGAGACTGTTGGCTGAAAAATGTAAAGATTGAATGTTCAAAGTAATTGTAAAAATGGATTGAAAATAGTAACAAATATTGTGTATATAGAAATACGTGTTTAATTTCTTATACAGTCCCTTCTGAAGGACTTCTTAATTGAGTAGTGTAAACACTAAATTAAGAGTTTGTTTAAGTTCATATTTTGTGAGTTTATGCAGTAGCAGGGCTATTGTTCGACTTGAAGTATTATGCCTTACCCGGGTCGTTTAAAATTAACTATGTTCTTTGTTATGAACGAATTAAATGAGGGGAATATTTTTGAGGAATGTTACGCCACTGGTTGATATACTTGGTCAGTTGGTCTAGTACGTAGGCTTGGTAAGTTAGCATGGGCCTTTGGTATGGTCAGCTCTTGTAGAAATGTTTTGAGAAGATTCTGCGAAGTTTTTCTGCGAAGAAGTTAGCTACTAGACACTTATTAGGAAACTTATTTTGGAGATTGTCCGTTGTCGTTTGTTTGTATAGGTTGGTGTATGGCAGGATGGATTAATCGGTTGGTCTATCGTGTTTTGTAATAACTGGTCTCGTCAGGAACTTTTCTTGGGTTAGGTCAGTCTCGTCAGGAACCAGTTATGGGTAGAGTTAGTCTTGAGTGTAGTCGGACTTGAGTGCAGTCAGTCGTTAATTAGTATCGTCAGTCCGCATGGTCCCTTGTCGTGATCAACTTGTAATTGACAGTCGCAAAGTCTGTAATTCTCCTCGATTTTTCGACTACAATATTATTAGGGTATGGTCAAGGTCAACAACCAACATGGTGGCTAAATCAACAGCTCCTCTAGCGAATAAATCTATAACTGATACACTGGCGTCACCAAGGTGTTGTAAATTAAAACAAATGATAAACTAAAAAGGAAGATGGCTGCATACGACGGAATGTGAAAAATAGACGGAGTTGGGGGCCTGTCGACTAATTAACCAATGAGATACATTGGTTACGGGTCGAACAAGCATGAGTAATCAACCAAAGGAAACACTTTTAGGGGGTGAAGCAAGCACAATTAATAAACCAATGAGAAACATTGGCGAGGATCAGTTATCAGCTGGATGTGATGCTAAGGAAACCTCTGAAAAACTGAATTTTTAAAATAAACTTTTAATAATACTTTTTAATAATTTAAAATTAACATTTAAAATTATTTATTAAGTTTTTGTAAGTTTTAATTATTTTAAATTATTGGTGTTTTTGTAATTTTTGGGTTCAAGGTCATACAAAGACAAAGGTTTAAGGTCAAAGGTTGAGTTCAAGGTCATTTGGATTCAATATGGTGTGGTTGGGTGACATCATAACAAGGCAGCCAAAAGACCAGAATGACAGTGTATGATGTCGGCTTTGGCTCCGGGCCCTGTTATGTCCAAACATTCGGAATTTTTTTTAAATTTAATGCCAAGTGTTTTTCGCCAAGGTCTCGAGTCTTGAGTCTTGGCTCTTGAATCATGAGTCTTAATTAAGTGTTGTGTCTTGAGACTTGGGTCAAGGGTCTTGAGTCTTTAACCTTGAGTATTGTGTCTAGGATCTTGAGCCTTGATTGAAGGGTATTGAGTCAAGGGTCTTGGGTCTTGGTAGAAAGGTCATGAGTCAAGTGTCCTGGTTCAAGGGTCTTGTGTCTTGGGTCCTGAGCCAGGAGTCTTGAGTCTTGGGTCAAGGGTTTTGAGTTTTGGGTCAAGGGTCTTGAGTTTTTAGTCTTGAGTCTTGGGTAAGAAGCATTGAGTCTTAGGTAAAGGGTCTTGATTCATGAGTCAAGTGTCTTGAGTATTGAGGTTTGAGGCTTGAGGATGTGGTCTTGAGTCAAGTTTCCACAGATTTTTGTGAATTTCTTGGTAATTTTTTGGGAATTTTCTATATTTAAAAATTAATTTAAAAAAAATATTTTTTTTGGAATTGTTTGGATGTTAATAAGTTTTTAATTTTTAAAGATTATTTTAAAGTAGATTTTTTGGGAATTTTTTAAAATTTTTCGGTTTAAGGTCTTTCAAGGCCTCGGGAATAGCATCAAGGTCAAGATAACGGATCAAGACCAAGGTCACTTACATCCAAGATGGTGTTTGGGTGACGTCACAACATGGCGGCCCGCCGGCGCGTGGCTCCTATCCCAGGTCCCTTCTCCCCGATTTCCACAAATCATTCTGCTATAACTATATCACCATCTATCACAACACTTATCACACCCCGACTTCCTGACCATCACAGCATACTGTCACTTATAGCGCAACTTGTCGTCCAGTAATGATGAAACGCAACCACCATAAGCATGTCCATAGGTCACAATCAACGAGCTAAAAATCGGTTATCACATATTCAATGACCATTGCATTCGTTCAGCCAGTTTTCTTTATCAGTAAATGCATTGACGTTGCCATTCCATTACGAATAATAATGTCCAAATTTAAGTACATGCGGTTAATTATGAATCGAATCCCCCAATTAAACTCCAAGATACAATATTATTTGTTTCGCTTGAAGAATAAAGAGGATAAATCCCAAAACACAGGCATTAACACTTTCATTGTTAAAGATGTCACTACCAACAATATCTTTACCCTGTCAAATTCGAGAATAATAGTGAGTTATTTCCAAATGTTTGATCTTTTTGAGCAAAACCTCTGTGCTTAACGCTAAACACGCGTTCACTACATGCTCTCAAAAATTATCTGCAGTCAGTTTCAATTTATTGTCACTGATGAACCTAACAAGACCGTCCAACAGTCTCACTCACATGCATTCCTAAATATCGTCCCATTACTGTATGAAATGTTGCCATCACTTCTGACTTTACCACATCTGTATAATAAGTCCCGTTGAACAAGACTGTCCTACTAACAATGTAACTTGAAGAAATTCTTAATAAACGGAGAGCTTGGTCTCCACAACAAAAGGTACTGTTTTGAAACCAGAAGGAAAATGTTCCTATTTTCCTTCCTAATTTGCGGTATTATTTNACATGCTCTCAAAAATTATCTGCAGTCAGTTTCAATTTATTGTCACTGATGAACCTAACAAGACCGTCCAACAGTCACTCTCACATGCATTCCTAAATATCGTCCCATTACTGTATGAAATGTTGCCATCACTTCTGACTTTACCACATCTGTATAATAAGTCCCGTTGAACAAGACTGTCCTACTAACAATGTAACTTGAAGAAATTCTTAATAAACGGAGAGCTTGGTATCCACAACAAAAGGTACTGTTTTGAAACCAGAAGGAAAATGTTCCTATTTTCCTTCCTAATTTGCGGTATTATTTNATCCACAACAAAAGGTACTGTTTTGAAACCAGAAGGAAAATGTTCCTATTTTCCTTCCTAATTTGCGGTATTATTTTCGAAATATAGTTATTTAATAAAACATAGGTATACACAATGGAAAAAAAATTGTTTACATACAAAATTTCTTTTAAAAATATATGTTTGCAGAATAATTAGCTAAATTAAGACGAATTTTATTGACAGAGATGTAAAAAAATAACGCCACTAGTGGAAAAAACTCATTCCATTTCTCGGCACGAATTACACAGGCTAACGTTAAAAAAAAAGCTTTTATAACGAATTTGCCGTATTCTAATGTTTTTTGTGTGCTGTGTCCGAAAATAATAATAAAAAGTCATAACACCCACCATTTTTCACATTTGAATATACGAAATGTGAGAAATTAATTTTATATCTAATATGCATGCACTTTTATATACTTTATTAATATTTTTATATACATTTATATACATTTTTATAAACTTGATATACATTATTAATATACTAAAAAACACAGTAAATCTAAATGAAATAAGGTTGGGAGTGGTGATACGACTGTTTGTTTTCTTTCAATCAACATAACCTCACTTTTCAGCTTTTTGCCCATGTGCTCTAAGAATGGCTAACCGTGGTTGTAAAAACTTTCCTAACATATTTTGTTAAATATGTGGTGAGTTTGTAATTAAAAAACATCAAAGAAACATTACAGAGTTTGTTAAAAAAGTGTACTTGGTATATNATGTGGTGAGTTTGTAATTAAAAAACATCAAAGAAACATTACAGAGTTTGTTAAAAAAGTGTACTTGGTATATTTTCGAATAAAACTAGGTGATCAAGAAAAACCTTGGGCTCCACACAAGGTATGCTATGTTTGTATTGAAGACCTTAGAAAATGGTAAAAAAAAAGACGACTTTTAGATTTGCAGTACCCATGATATGGAGAGAACCAAAAACTCATTCACTAGGTTGTAATTTTTGTAGCATTGATGGTTATGGATATTACTCCAAAAATAACAAAGTAATTGTCTACCATAATCTTCCTTCAGCTATTTGGCCAGTCAGTCATGGTCCGGGACTTCCTGTCCCTGAGACACCACAGGCTATTGATGACGTTTCACTTGATCAGTCCAGTGAACCTGGATCTGATGAAGGTAAACCGGATGATGATGANCACAGGCTATTGATGACGTTTCACTTGATCAGTCCAGTGAACCTGGATCTGATGAAGGTAAACCGGATGATGATGAATAGCAAAGTTCTCCAGGAAATTTAGAACCTCAGCTGTTTACAGAGGCTGAGTTAAATGATTTGGTAAGAGATTTTCGTTTGACTAAAGAGAAAGCTGAATTGCTTGGCTCAAGGCTAAAAGAAAAACATTTGTTGGAANCACAGGCTATTGATGACGTTTCACTTGATCAGTCCAGTGAACCTGGATCTGATGAAGGTAAACCGGATGATGATGAGTAGCAAAGTTCTCCAGGAAATTTAGAACCTCAGCTGTTTACAGAGGCTGAGTTAAATGATTTTNAGGAAATTTAGAACCTCAGCTGTTTACAGAGGCTGAGTTAAATGATTTTGTAAGAGATTTTCGTTTGACTAAAGAGAAAGCTGAATTGCTTGGCTCAAGGCTAAAAGAAAAACATTTGTTGGAACCTGGAGCATCTGTTTATAAATATAGAACAAGAGATCAACAGTTCTCTAAGTTTTTTAAGCAAGAACAGAATTTGGTGTACTGACATGATATTATTAGTCTAACAAATAAATTGGGTTTTGAGTACAACAATGAATAATGGAGGGTTTTTATAGACTCATCAAAAATTAGCTTAGAGCCTGTTATTTTACACAATGATAATACTTATGCTTCACTGCCTGTGGCTCATTCAGTCCATATGAAGGAAATTTACGNCCTGTTATTTTACACAATGATAATACTTATGCTTCACTGCCTGTGGCTCATTCAGTCCATATGAAGGAAATTTACGAAAATCTAAACATCACTTTAAAGTAAATTAACTATCCTGCTCACGATTGGATGAAGTGTGGAGGTTTGAAAGTTGTTTGTATGCCAACAAAAGGGATTTACTAAATTTCCATTTTTTATACGTGAGTAGGACAGCAGAGCAAGTGATCGACACTGGTCCACAAGAAAAACCTTAACACCTGGAAAGAAGAACGTTTTGCATAAAACTTTAATAGATCCTAAAATAATTCTTCTACCGCCTCTTCACATTAAATTAGGTTTAATGAAACCGCTTGTAAAATCCTTGCCTAAGGATTGTGCAGATTTTAAGTATTTATGTGAAAAGTTTCCTAATTTATCAGGAGCCACACTGAAAGAAGGNTGCCTAAGGATTGTGCAGATTTTAAGTATTTATGTGAAAAGTTTCCTAATTTATCAGGAGCCACACTGAAAGAAGGGGTTTTTCGTTGGGCCTGACATTCGTAAAATGATGTTCGATTCCAAATTTGAAACAAAAATGACTGCAAAGGAAAAGGAGGCTTTGATATAATTTAAGCAAGTTATGAATAATTTTTTGGGTAATGTTGAAGACCCAAACCATTAATTTATCGTATATAATATTATAGCCAAGTTAAANGTGTTTTTCGTTGGGCCTGACATTCGTAAAATGATGTTCGATTCCAACTTTGAAACAAAAATGACTGCAAAGGAAAAGGAGGCTTTGATATAATTTAAGCAAGTTATGAATAATTTTTTGGGTAATGTTGAAGACCCAAACCATTAATTTATCGTATATAATATTATAGCCAAGTTAAAAAAATCTGGGATTCCTGATGAGCATTAAAATTCACTTCTTACAAAACCATCTTGACCTTTTCCTGTCAACTTGGGTGATGTGAGTGAAGAGCAGGGGGAGCGGTTTCACCAGTATATCAAAGTGATGTAGAAACGTTACCAGGGACGGTGTAATGTCAGCATGATGGGTGATTAATGCTGGTCACTTCACCGAGAACATGAAAATGCACCACATCGGAGAAAAAGATACATAAGAAGCTTCAAAGAGAAGAGAGAATGTAAATACAAAAAAAATTAAACACTTCAAATATATGTAATACATTTTTTTAAAATACAGTACCATACATCATATTTTTAAATACAAGTGCATTGTGTGAGATAACCAAGAGTGATACAAATAAACCTGACGCCAGATTCGGTTTCAGCATCCAAAAATACATAAAACTTAAATGAATCTATTTAAAAAGTTTAGACAAAATATATTTTGTTGGCATTTGTGATTTAAGCATAATATTTCAGGATAAGGAATATCTGCCAACGTTTATTTATATACTGGAGAGCCAAAAAAATTGGAATAGGCGTGCGTATGCAAATAACAAAGGTATAGAAACAATCACAGTAACGCTTTGCAGTCGGCAGCACCTATATAAGACAACAAGCGTCTGGCAAAGTTACTAGATCGTTTACTGCTCCTACAATGGCAGGTTATCAAGATTTAAGTGAGTTTGAACGTGGTGTTATAGTTGGCGCATGAGATATGGGACATAGCATCTCCGAGTTAGCTATAAATCTTGGATGTTCGCGTACGACCATTTCACGAGTGTGCTATATATATCAGGAATCCGGTAAAACATCACATTTTCGACATCGCTGCGGCCGGAAAAAGACCGTGAACAAACGAGACAAACGATGATTGACGAGAATCTTTAAACATGACAGGCGTGCAACCCTTTCTCCAATTGGCGCAGATTTCAATTCTGGGGCATCAACAAGTGGGAGCGTGCGAAATATTCAAAGGACCATAATTGATATGGGCTTTCAGAGCCGAAGGCCCACTCGTGTACCGTTGTTGACTGCACGACACAAAGCCTTATGCCTCGCCTGGGCCCGCCAACAGCGCCATTGGGCTGTTGATGACTGGAAACACAATGCCTGGTCTGACGAGTCTCGTTTCCAATTGTATCGGGCAGGTGGACGTGAACGGGTATGGAGACATCCTCATGAATCCATGGACCTTACATGTCAACAGGGGATTGTTCAAGCCGGTGAATGCTCTGTCATGGTATGGGGCGTGTGCAGTTGGCGTGAAATGGGACCCCTGCTACCTCTAGATACGACTATAATAGGTGACAGATACGTAAGCATCCTGTCCGATCATCTGCACCCATTCATGTCCATTGTGCATTCCGATGGACGTGGACAATTCCCGCAGGACAATGCGATACCCCACACGTCTAGAGTTGCTATCAAGTGGCTCCAGGAACACTCTTCTAAAGTTAGACTCTTCCATTGGCCACCTAAATCACCTGGCATGATCATTATTGAGTACATCTGGGATGCCTTACAACGTGCTCTTCAGAAGAGATGTCCACCTCCTCACACTCCTATGGATTTGTGGACTTCCCTGCAGGATTCATGGTGTTAATTGCATGCCTTCAGACATTAGTCGAGTCCATGCCACGTCGTCTTGCGGCACTTCTGCGTGCTCGCTGGTGCCTTGCACGATAGTAGGCAGGTGTACCAGTTTTTTTTTTTTTGGCTCTTTAGGTAGCAGCTCCATTAAACAGCGAAGTTTTAATATAACTTGGTCATGTTGTGCGGTAAATATTGACATATAACTTCCCTTTTGTTAGCCTCCTGTTTAGACTGCATTTAAATTTTTTTCTCCCACTGTTCTACATGTTACGAATATTCTTCGTCTTCATCGTATTTAGATATTTATTCTTGTTTAAGGACAAAATATTCTTACACAGTTATGAAAGGTTTGACCATTTTATGCTAATAATAATTATTTGAAATAATTTTTATTTATGATTATTGCCTTGTTTCGCAGCATGTCCGTCAAANTTAAAGAATTTTTATTTATGATTATTGCCTTGATCGCAGCATGTCCGTCAAATCAAACGCCGAATATAAACTCAACCGAGGAGAATAAACATACCATGAACCCAGAGATATTCAATCTCTGAAATACATATTTCTTACAGTATTGATCAGAGTGAAAAAAATTTCACTCTTTTTCATATAAATTTAGCTTATCACTAGCAGTTTTTTTAGGAAATCTTGTTACNTTATTCTTGTTTAAGGACAAAATATTCTTACACAGTTATGAAAGGTTTGACCATTTTATGCTAATAATAATTATTTGAAATAATTTTTATTTATGATTATTGCCTTGTTTCGCAGCATGTCCGTCAAATCAAACGCCGAATATAAACTCAACCGAGGAGAATAAACACACCACGAACCCAGAGATATTCAATCTCTGAAATACATATTTCTTACAGTATTGATTAGAGTGAAAAAAATTTCACTCTTTTTCATATAAATTTAGCTTATCACTAGCAGTTTTTTTAGGAAATCTTGTTACNCAGAGTGAAAAAAATTTCACTCTTTTTCATATAAATTTAGCTTATCACTAGCAGTTTTTTTAGGAAATCTTGTTACGTTAAATGTTGGCTCAATGTCTACAAGAATCCCTTTTTTTTTGTGTTATATGTGTGAAGAAAGGTTGTATAGGTCTTTAAACGGTACAGTCTAGAATCTGTGCTCTGTTTATATTTGTTATTAGAGAGTAATTTATTGATGTGTCCGGCTTTTATAAATGCACAGGGTTAACCGTGTCACTAGTGCTACGTGATTTTTAATATTTGGTAGCTCTTTTTATTACTGCAGAGAACAATGTGTTGCAGGTTGACCTAGTGTTATATGACTTAAAATGTGCCACTGTTATCACATATGAAGAATTTTTATATTGGTTACCCAGTTGGGATTTCGGGTATTATTAAAGTGACGCTTAGGCGTTCGGAGTATAGATTTTAAGTTATTTTCTAGTAAACGCTATCTGTGCCTGATAAAAATAAGTTTCATTCATCGTTACCTATTAGTAAAATTTACATTTATTATAAAATTAAGTACATTAAAATAATTGAGATACTCGTAAATTCTTGGTAGTGAGACGAAAAATATAGCGTTGCAAAGTAAAAATAAATTATTACTATAGGTTTACATAGGTGTGAACACACTCCAGCTAGCAAGTGAAAAAGATCAAAATTTTTAAGTTATTGCCATTACAAAAATTGTAAGTCCATTTGTTTCCTTACAATAACCTCAGATAATCAGTTTACGGGACTAAAATTTCTAAATCTTTCAGAAGTGAAATACATTTTACAATAGTAGGAACAACTTGGCATCAATATAACTATGTTATTATAATAATACGTGTTGGTAAGTTTTCATATGGTTAAAAATATTACTTCCAAAGCAGACCTGGAAACCAAAAATATAATTATTTCAGGAGTGTAATATATATATATATGTGCATTAACATGCACTGGTGACCAAAGAAACGTTTTGTAATATCATCAAGGGAACGTGTTACAGTATCATTCCTAGCAAATCAATTATTTGTTGTGTAACTTCCAAACTCAAACAGTAAGGCGCGATGATGAGAAAAAGTGACTACATATCTGATTGTAAATTTTAAAGAAATCCTTGTAATAAGTATTTTTGCGAGAATAATTATGACACTCATGAACGACGTGAATGTGATAAAGTAAAACATAAGGAGTAACGAAACCATAGCGAGTTTGAGCGTAGTATTCCTGGAGTTACTTATCGAAGACAACACAAAATCGTAATAAATAGGTTGTCAAGGAAAATAAGTATTATATATATATATATATATATATATATATATAAATAAATGTTGTGTTAGTTTTTTACGGATACGTTTAACACCCAAACAAATTCACCAATTTTCATTATGTTTTTTATAAACATTCCTTTCGTTCCCACGAGTTTTTGTACACCTTTCTTTTTTATCTGTATTACCTGCAAAGATACTAAAATCTGAAAAAAGCTAATTTTTACCATGCTTTCGGGCCAGGAAGCGCCCTTGTTGATAGCTGTCTGTTTAAACATTTCAGTTTATTTTTCCCAATTTTTTTTTTTATTGTTTTCAGAATGCCACGCGNGTTGATAGCTGTCTGTTTAAACATTTCAGTTTATTTTTCCCAATTTTTTTTTTTATTGTTTTCAGAATGCCACGCGTAAGACCAAACATTGGACGTCGCAACCGCCAGGCTGCAGCACGACGACGAGAAGTTGCGAGTCAAACTGAGGAGCAGCGTTTGGAAGCAAAGGAATGAGATCGGCTCAGAATGGCTGAGAGACGTGTGCATGAATCGCTGGAGCAACATGAAGACAGAATCTCTTAACAACGTTTGCGAGCAAGGCGATCGCGGGCCGCTGCTTCAGATGAACGTCGTCAAGAATTAAGGTATCAAGTAACAATCGGTAGAGTTCAACGATGCCAAAGTATATCATCAAGGGAAGTCAGTTATTATAGTAGCCTAGCCTTTCGGTACTACCCGAATAAAGATTACAGTACAAAATCTCAAGTTGTCATCAGTACTATATGGATGAAGNGTTGATAGCTGTCTGTTTAAACATTTCAGTTAATTTTTCCCAATATTTTTTTTTATTGTTTTCAGAATGCCACGCGCAAGACCAAACATTGGACGTCGCAACCGCCAGGCTGCAGCACGACGACGAGAAGTTGCGAGTCAAACTGAGGAGCAGCGTTTGGAAGCAAAGGAATGAGATCGGCTCAGAATGGCTGAGAGACGTGTGCATGAATCGCTGGAGCAACATTAAGACAGAATCTCTTAACAACGTTTGCGAGCAAGGCGATCGCGGGCCGCTGCTTCAGATGAACGTCGTCAAGAATTAAGGTATCAAGTAACAATCGGTAGAGTTCAACGATGCCAAAGTATATCATCAAGGGAAGTCAGTTATTATAGTAGTCTAGCCTTTCGGTACTACCCGAATAAAGATTACAGTACAAAATCTCAAGTTGTCATCAGTACTATATGGATGAAGTATGACCTCATTACAAAGCATTGAAGTTCCATGCTGACACGAAAGGCATGTGTTGCACCTGTGGGAAAGTTCAACTGCCTAAACTTGCTGACTCGTCGCGTCGTTCCGTATTGCCCACTGCTATATGTAAATTTGATATATAATCAAATATATCTGCAAATATGTAAATATAGGTAGCGACATGGCAGTATTCGCGGTGTCGAAAAAATAGACTGCAAGAGAAGAAATTACTCAGTACCAAATTGGTAGATATATAAGTAGCAACGAAGCAGTATACAGAATTCTATATTTTCCAATACACGAACGAAATCCAGCAGTACTTCATTTAGCTGTTCACATAAAAAATGGCCAAAGAGTATATTTCACACAGGCTAACATACGAGATAGAGCAATCAATCCACCAGCAACGACCCTCACAGCATTTTTCTCCTTATACCAAAATAATGACATTGCGAAAACTCTGTTATATGCATNAATAGACTGCAAGAGAAGAAATTACTCAGTACCAAATTGGTAGATATATAAGTAGCAACGAAGCAGTATACAGAATTATATATTTTCCAATACACGAACGAAATCCAGCAGTACTTCATTTAGCTGTTCACATAAAAAATGGCCAAAGAGTATATTTCACACAGGCTAAC
This sequence comes from Clitarchus hookeri, assembly GCA_002778355.1. Taxonomy (NCBI): domain Eukaryota; kingdom Metazoa; phylum Arthropoda; class Insecta; order Phasmatodea; family Phasmatidae; genus Clitarchus; species Clitarchus hookeri. Next base: position 193,548 of record NQII01003232.1, on the reverse strand, counting down.
ATACGAGATTGAGCAATCAATCCACCAGCAACGACCCTCACAGCATTTTTCTCCTTATACCAAAATAATGACATTGCGAAAAATCTGTTATATGCAGAAGTTCCTAAGTATTACACGTGGAATGCAACCAGAAAATCCTTTGAAAGAAGAAGGCGAGGAAAACGAGTTAGGTGTCACAATGGTATCTTCGATGAAAATAAATTAGGGAGAGTTTAATATGTGCATCCTAATCAAGCTGAATGCTTTTATCTTCGTCTTCTATTGGTTAATATTCGTGGACCAACTTTATTCCAGCATTTAAGCACTGTCGGAGGAATTACTCATGACACGTACCGTGCCGCATGCTAAGCACTTCGATTGCTGGAAGACGAAAAACACTGGGAAGATTGCCTAGCTGATGCGTGCGCAACATCGAATCCTCATCAAATACGTCTGCTATTGGCAATCATACTAACTACTTGGTTACCTTCATCCCCATAAGAACTATGGGAAAACTACAAATCGCATATGGCTGAAGACTTATTGCGACGGTTCAGAGAAATCAATATGGATCAGAACCTGGATTTGACACCAGATATTTGCAATCAAGCATTCATTCTGATTGAGGACCTCTGCTTAGAAATAGCGAACAATCTTCTTGCTCAATTGGGAATGCCATCACCCATCGTTCTGCTTCTGCTACGTTGGAAAGGGAATCGCTTCGCGATAAGAGCTATAACACAGCCGATCTACTGTCATACGTACGATCGAACGTTCCTAAAATCACAAACGAACAAAAAAAACATCTACGATCAAATAATGAATGCAGAGAACAATCAAAGAGGAGGACTCTTCTTCTAAGATGCACCAGAAGGTATTGGGAAAACCTTTTTCCATTACGCTAATTTTAGAGACGGTTCGATCGCAGAATGAAATTGCGTTAGCACTAGCGTCCTCCGGAATTGCTTCTACACTCCTACTTGGATGCAGAACGGTACATTCAGCTTTAAAGCTGCCATTAAACTTGTATGCAACTGAAAATCCCACGTGGAACATTTCCAAACCATTTGGAATGGGAAAAGTGTTACAAAATTGCAAGATCATAGTATGGGATGAATGCACGATGGCCCACAAAAAATCTCTTAAGGCTCTCGACAGAACATTGCAAGACTTGCGGGAAAGTATTCGCTCATTTGGGAATGCATTAGTATTGCTCGCAGGAGACTTCAGACAAACATGGCCTTTGTATTCTTTGCTCTACACCGGCAGATGAAATATATACGTGCCTTAAATTTTCACCTTTATGGCACCATGTTAAATCATTAAAACTAACTACAAATATGCGCGTCCAATTGCACAACGATCCAACTTCAGGAATATTTTCACTCCAATTGGTGGAAATTTGAAATGGAACATTGCCTGCAGATAACATCACAGGACAAATAACATTTCCACAAAATTTCTGTACTGTAGTTACCTCTAAAGGTGAACTTATAGATCACATATTTCCAAACATCGCAACTATGTTGATCACAATTGGATAAGTGAGCAAGCAATACTTGCTGCAAAAAACAAAGATGTTTACGAAATAAACGACAGTATCCTCGAGAAAATCCCAAGCGAGCATGTCACATACAAATCTGTGGATGTAACATTACACGAAAAAGAAGCGGTAAATTATCCACCAGAATTTCTAATTCCGCTTGATGTTCCAGGATTGCCTTCACATATATTAAAATTGAAAATAGGATTGCCAGTAATTTTCCTTCATAACATCAACCCACCAAAACTTTGCAACGGCACACGCCTTGCAATAAAAAAAAATATGGGCAATACTATAGAATCTACCATTTTGAAAGGTGCTTTCAAAGGAGTTAATGTGCTTTTTCCCAGAATTCCATTTATTCCATCAGAAATTCCCTTTCAATTTAAAAGAACACAGTATCCAGTCAGATTGGCATTTGCAATGACAATAAATAAAGCTCAAGGGCAGTCATTGCAAATGTGCGGAATAGATTTAGAAACAGAATTTTTTTTCGTGTCGTGTTCTAGAGTAGGACAACCATCCAACTTATTCATACGCGCGGAAGATGGTAAAACTAAATATATTGTATACAAACAAGTACTTGAATAATAAAGATTTTAAAATACACATACTTCTTTCAATTAATTTCACAGAAATGAATTGAACCAATATCTTTTATGCCATAGCAACGTGTGGCCAGGTAAGCTAGTGTATTATATAAACCAAGGAGAAGAAAACAGTTAACTGATTGTCAAGCAAGATGTTACTCTAACTATACGCATTCGTGCTGAATATGAAGCTATTTTCAACGAATCGTGACATGAAAGTCTATTTCCGGATACAGTAAGGCGCACACTCGTAGGACCATCAAATTGTAGGAAAACATGTGTCCTACTGAACATGCTGAAAATGCGAATGATCTTCGGTTCGAGAACGTTTACATGTATTCAAAGTCGCTTCAGCGCAGAGTTCGGTACCGCCACACCAGGATGCTCACGTAGTCAGGATCGAGAGCCGGAATGTGGACGTCAGCCAGGCGGGAATCACAACATTAAGGAGTCAGTCATATCTCCGCGCCGAGAGAGTGGTTCGGTCAGCCAACGCCGAGGTTTTGGGCCCAGCAGAATCAGTTAAACAGTTACCAGAGTTACACCAGACGAGTAGTTTCACCATGCCTGGATGCGAGTAAGTTAGTCTGTCAATCAAGTCAGTCAGTCACCAGTAACAAGTCAGTCAGTTACAATTATGCACCGAGAAGGTGGAGTCGAGTGGTGAGCTCCAACGAGGGGCACTACATCGAGAGAGTGGGAGTACTCCAGTGCAACCCTGCACTGAGAGCTGGGGTAGGGCCGGCCAAGGGTCTCTCACCTGGACGTGGTAAGGAGGAGTGGTGAGCTCCAATGAGGAGCGCCACATTGAGAGGAAGCCAGCTGAGTGCAGCATGCCGCAGTATGCCAATTACAACCAGTCTGAGGGCCTGAAATAGGGGCCACCTAACTAACCAGATCTCATATACTGCTGGAACAACTACTCCGCAACAAGTACAGATAAGTAACAATGTCATCACTCAGGGATGTGTCCTGTCACCTAATGCCCTCACAGCGTCGGAAACTTAGCCAGAACACTGTAATCAGCCCTTCAGGCCAAGGACTCGTAGGGTCGATAACATTTGAATAAAATTCTCGGCACAAGGTTCCGAGAAAGTATGTGTACTTGCTGCAACAGTGCCGGGAATGTGTGTATGCAGTCCTGGCAAATAAACTTGTTTAAAACCAAGACATAGTGAAGCATTGTTTTATATACCCTCAACCTTCAAGGCATCTTATAGTCTGTGCCATCTAACATTAACTGAGGACCCTAGGACCCACAGGTGGGGAATAGCATGAAGTTAAATTGGCACCCTACATAGGCATAAATGTGTCTGTAGAGACCGAATCAAGAATGAGACTATACCTGAGAAAAGGGGTCGCACCCTTACCGAATTACCGAGATAGTCAGGCTGAACCAAAGACTTCGGGGAGTCTCAAAACCCTGTGGTGTCCACTGCAGGATTAATTAACCTACCATGAGTCAAAATTACGAGACCAACAAACTATAAATTAACGAGGACGCGCAGAATTAGCGAGTTCGAGTGAGCAAGGCGGGAGAACAAAGGGCATTTAGCGAGGAGCCATTAAGGAAGAAGTAGGCCACTGCCTACTGGATAGTTGGGCAGTAGTGAAAGCGGCGAGAAAGGCGAGAGCCGACGAGAAACGAGAGAGCGAGTGCGAACGAGAGTAGCGAGGGGTGAACGAGAGAGCGGGCAGAAAGAAGCGAGGAGCAGGAATGGTAGGAAACGAGAGGTCATTTCCACTGAACGGTGGGAAATGACGTGAGAAGTAGGCAGGTGGACGGAGATAAGAGATAAGAATTGTTTTCTTAGGCAGCCTGTGAAGTCGTCCTTACCATTAGAATGAACCATGTCACCAAAACGTAAATGTTGTCAGTCAACTGTGCTAATATACTGGCCATATGCCACCTGATTTTTTTGCATATATCAAGAACGTCTCCGCCTTCCAGGAGACAGAAACAAAGAAGAACAACTAAGTTAGAAGTGTAATGGTCTGGATATATCACAGTAGGGCATGTTGGGTAACCCTGTAAAGTGTGACAATATAAAAATGTTTCTAACCCAGTAAGAAAATTACTGTAAGGTAAGGTTGTCCGAGATGTGTATCGCCCAGTGTAGTTTTTTTTCGTTGTTTTGTGCGCGAGTTCAAATATGTAGCCAGGAATAACACTGTACAATAATGTGCAGTCCACAGCAGAAAAAGAACACAGGAAGAGTCAATCAGTTTTTTGTGACAACCCCTAATGCCATGGACTAGTAGATGAAGTGTTTAAACCATCCCAATTAACCTAACACTTNAAGTTTTTTGTGACAACCCCTAATGCCATGGACTAGTAGATGAAGTGTTTAAACCATCCCAATTAACCTAACACTTGAGCTTTTATTCCCAGTGTATGCAGCCTGCGAGGTATTTGAAAAATATTGTATTATGTCAATATACGCCTTGTTTTGCTAATCGCAGAGCCGGATTGTTAGGTCCATTTTACATGTGAGGCACGCCCGTCAACTATGGAGATACAATCCCTTGAGTAATAGCCAGATTAAGGAGGCCACGAAGGGAGAAAGAGTCGCAGTGGAGGGGGAGTGACCGCTGTCATGAGTCCACGGGACAAGCTGTGCGAGAAAAACACATCGCGATAGCCACGCGGAAAGCAAATTGCGCGAGACACGGAGTGCACTGCATAGACAAGGCTACAGAATGGGAACTACAGAGATGCGACCAAAACCGAAATTTTTACATGGATTGCGTCAGCACCGAAGCGACAGGGAGGGAATTGACGCCTCATGCATATTAGTATCATTGGTCCCCTGGCTTGCGACAACATTTCTTCCTTATTCTGAGTGCATTCGGCCAATATTTGTTCCATTAACTCGGGAGCCGACTCCTTTTAAGCTGGGAATTTCTATATTAAGCTTACTATCTTGTAACTCTCAAAAGTAGAGAAACCATTTTTCTTTTTCTTTTCAGAATGCTAAACCCGAAAACATAATAATCTTGTAGCAAAGTGTAATTCAAGCACTGTACGGGTGCTTGCATTACACTTTGCTATAAGACTAGTACCAGTATTGCCTCATCAAGTGTTGAGTTACTCACAAGACAACGAAAATGCTACACATCACTTCACTACTGTGTGCAGTAGTGGTGACGAGGCAATGTAATATTTATCGGTGTCACCATCGCCGCTTGCTCCCTTGTTTCTGTGCTTCGAACATCTTAGATAGTTTCAGGTAGGTGGGCACATGGATTNTCACCATCGCCGCTTGCTCCCTTGTTTCTGTGCTTCGAACATCTTAGATAGTTTCAGGTAGGTGGGCACATGGATTCTTTTTGGAAGCACCTTACCTGGGTTCGATTACTGATCTGGCCTTTCTAACGTCTGGTTTTCAGGATTTTCCGAAATCACTCGAGGAGAACGCTAGGGTGGTTGCTTAATACTGACCCCAGTCGATTCCTTTCCAATTCCTGAACTCAGAGGCACTCAAAACACCACAAGGGAATATGTGTGTACATATATATATATATATAGAGAGAGAGAGAGAGAGAGAGAGAGAGAGAGAAAGAGAAAGAAAGAGCACTAGAAAACCAGTTTTAATAAAAATAGGGGTATAATTCAATTTCCATGCCTGACCTCCCGTGACTGTCATTAAAGTATTGCATATATTTCTTCAGCCTATATGATACGAGATTCTTGGTTCTAATCCTAGATTAAACTGGTTAACGCCTGATTTTTTCAAAATAATGAAAACTTAAATAGCGTGCAATCTGTTCACTAGTTATTCAACNTAAACTGGTTAACGCCTGATTTTTTCAAAATAATGAAAACTTAAATAGCGTGCAATCTGTTCACTAGTTATTCAACCGGTAAAGTCATAGAACGTGATTAGAATAAAAAATATAAATGTTTATTTGATTATAATGATTTAACTATTTTAAATATTCAAACAATTAATAAACTAATAATTCATTTACACCTACGTTAAGTTTAAGATTACATGAATAAAATATCAATAATTATTTTACGAGTTTCAACTATATTGAACATTTAAAAATATTAATAGGTTTTTTTTCTTATTATCAGAGATTTTGAACTAGGTCGTAGCAAAAGCATATCTGCACGTAATTATCGAATCAAATGACTGTCTGTTCTTTGCCATTGTAATCTTGCTTCTTCCCCTCACTGTACTTCTGTTTTCAATATCGGACCAAATTAACAATACCTGGAGGTAATTAACTTTGCCAGTTCCCGGACCCATTCGGATGTTTAACGACATTTCTCACCGCCGTTGTTCTCCGAGCCATTAAACGTTGTTTGCAAACCTAGGTAACGAAATATGGGGCCATACCGGATCTGGTGGTGTCTCCGCTAGAAGGGAAGTTGTGTATAATCAATGAAAGGGACGCAAATAGCTCAATATTACTCCTACAATTACAGCTGAACATTCCTGCAGACTCTGCGAGTAATTAAAAATCAGTGGACCTGCGGGAAATGAATTCATAATAAACTGAAGATCTCCATGGAAATTATAAAAATAATTTATTAATTTTACAGACTTTAATACTGGTCAACAATGTAGAGCTTACAATTATATACGACTGAAATAACTAGCACAGGCGAACAAAACATTATTATCAAGACGAAGGAAAGAACACTGCTAAGTAATGCCAATGTTTAAAATTTAAACGGAATAAAGTGGAATAAAATAACAGCGCATCAGTGTTATTCTATATAATTCAAAGTTTTAAATGTCAGACATCCAATTACTGCGGCGTATTAACGTACTGTGGTTAATGTTAACACGGTTGATATTATTACTCATCTCAAGGATTATTTAACACGTATTTATTCGCTACTCACATTGTATACCCATAATACTGCACATTATTTATATTTATGATACATTTATTCAGAGATAAATAAGGTCTATTTTTTGTTATTTTGGTTTTAAGCCTCTACAAAATTCATCGCGTTTTGTATTTCGATTGTTACTTTTTTGTCATACCGCTTTTTAGCCAATAAGGCTGTCCATTGGGTGGTTTAAAATTTTAACTGAACCTAATCTTAAGTCATTGACTGACACAATTGTCCATCCGGATTTCAAGTCTGAATCCCCTCGTACAGTAAATTGCCTAGTATATTGAACTTGCAAATACGAATTGTAATCTTTTCTTAAATGCCAAAGAATAACACGAAATAACTGAGTTTTTAAATGTGCTTAGTGACAATTTTCAGTTAACTTGGGGACTGCGTCCTACACGTCACGTAAATCTAGGAAGTGAATGGTAACATCTGACTACATGGACTAAATACAGTAGACACATATAACTAACAACATATCAATGCGTACTCTCAAATAAAGCTAAACTAATGCAACAAAAGAAATTAAAATCATTTATTAGAATGTGTGCACGCTCTTCGAAAGTTGTCACACACACAGCACCCACGCAGTATATTGAGGCCGCAAATAGACCTGTCACAACAGGAATGGTTAAAATATTAAAATATACATTCGTGTGATATCTTGAAATTTCGATGTTGCGATCAACTATAGGAAAATCTTCGAGTTTTTCGAAAGTTTCAAAACAGCTATTTTAAACTCTCACAGGCAGTGCATAACTGCAGAGAGATGTTCAGTTAGAGTGTTTGCCAGACAAGCTGACATTATTACATTACACCGAAAATTAACAGCTGTAAGCTTGAGTTGGAGACGTCTCTAGTATCTGCTGATGATGCCGTAGAGACTTATAAATGTCTCAAAGAACTACATTTCAACAAATTAAATATTTTCTATGTTATTTAATTTTAAAATCTTAAATAATCGAGATCTATAATAAAAAACTAATAATTATATAATGTGTTATTTTTGTCTAAGTGCTTACTAAATATTAAAAATGGAAGACGTTTCAATGGGAAAATCTATAACTTTTACGGAAAAGAAATTTAATTGAGCTTATACTTTTGTTAACCAAAAAATAAACGAAATTGTTTCCACGTAATTTAAACAAATGTAATACAATTCTATAAATATTTAACCATAATCACTCATAGTAACATATATGTTTTTAACGTTTTTCTTCATATTTAATTTTTAAGAATTTTAAATATTTTGAAATGCACTTATACAATTTCTTATATTGTTGGATGGACTTTTACTGATATTTATTAACATGTTACTTTATTTATTTAAGTGTTTATTTAGTTTTATCTTACGAACTACGTCAACAAGTAGAAGTTAACAAATTTTTTTAATTTTTCCAAATTTACCATTTTTTATCAAAAAACATACCTTTAGCTTTAAATATTATTTCATAATAAAAACTGAAATTAATATAAGAAAACAAAAATATTCTCATCAGTTTTAATTATTTTTAAAAGTTCTTTAAAAAAATTTTGTATACATTATTAACATTTGAATGTAATTTTTAAATTAAATATAATATATTTTGTTATTTAATGAACATCCGTTTGCATTTTGTAAAAAATGCTGAATAAAATATAACAAGACCATATTCATCTTGTGGGAGCAGTTACAATTATTGTGATACTATTGTAGAAATCCACGTTGTAAGTAGCAAGAAAATTTAATTACTTAAATAAAATACATGACTTTTCATCTCACTATTAAGTGGCCTCAAGAAAAGTAAATTCCAGAAAATTGGTGATAAACATATTGCTAGGAAAATAATGTGGTATAACAGACTTCAAAGACAGGCTCACTCGGTAGAAGTGTCACAAGACCATAAAAAACGGATGATAGGCAACATGTTCTTACTCTTAATATTAAAAGTCAGAATACTCACGAATCTAACACTCCCCCTCCCTCCAAGACATCACATATTAAATAAAAAAATTTGATTGAGATAAAGGGATTTATTCTCTCGTGTGCACGGAAGATCCCTAATAATATACACACAGAGTCTATAACTTAACTATTTTGAAACATGCGAACCCTACATGTAATATATATATATATATATATATATATATATATNTGAAAGGCAAAATGGTGTAATTCATATTAATGTCATTTTGAGAAATAAAATGTTTTATTAGAGTCACTACACAAAATTCGAAAGCATTTTTGTCAACTAAATATTTTACAGTATGATTAACACATAGTAGGTATAACTTACCATAAGGATTTAGGTTAGAAAATATTTTTACAGCGGTGAATTTTCGGTTTTTTTTTTACTTACACAACCTTGCCTGTAAATTTATGTTTCTTTCGGGTAGATTTGGGGCGAAGAAACCAAAATTACAACAAATATCATATTTTTTTACAGACTTATACAAGAAAATAATTATAATATGATTATAGATTGTCATTAGAAAACCTGACATTCTAATGGATTTACTTTATTTCTTCTTCATTATCAGCAACATATTCGGTCTCTACGTCACCCTCCATTAGTGGTCCAACTTCGCTAGCTTCATTTACTTCTGTATAGTTAGATTGTTAAAATACCAGTGATGGATAGGTGGGATGTATGGAAGTAAATCGCACATATCCTGCTTTTTCATAGCCGTCACTGGTCGAGGTCCTTTATAAAGAAAATCTTGAACTATATTCTTCAGTTCAGTGGTTCTTCCGGATCTCCCTTTTCTCACGTTGACTGTACAGAAGGCAATGTCTTCATTGAGAGTTTCTTTGAATTGGATTGAGAAGGGTTCACATTTTACACAGCGAATCCACTGAATGCTAAGCCATGATAATTGTTTGTTCTCAGTATTCTTTTTCCTCTTTGTAATAGCTTTCTCAAGATTGAGTGAACACTTTAAGTCTTTTCGTGGCATCTTTGTGAGATGGAATGCCTTCTTCTCTCTGGACTGTACTATTGCCAAGCACCACTAGTCTGGCACAAAAAATGGTCTTATTTCGAGCTTGTATTTCAATCAAACAAAAGTCTGAGTCATTTGGAAGGAAAGAATTGCCACTTACCATAAATTTGAGGTCAACTATCTCGACGTTGTTATCACTCAGGGGCTAGCTTCATTAGAGCCAGAGTGGAATTCCACTTTCGATTTTGGCCAGTGCATGTGTCACTATACATGACAACATGCCTGGTCTCACTAGCTCTTTTTAATATGTTTTTTTTTTTCAGTTTTTCGAACATGAACTTCATGCTCTGCCTCCAATATTTTTAACTGATTTCCATCATTCCGATTTTCCTTAGCAAATTTATATTTATCACACTTACTGCAAGAATCTTTATTGGGGCGGAAAGTGGAGATTAAATTTGTTGTTGAATACACGATGATAAATATCCTCACTCAGAGGAAGTACATCCTTTTTACTGCAGAAAGTTTTTGTAGAAGTTGTACATCATGCGAACGTTAAGGTCAGCAGATAGATGTCACTAGTTAGGATTTTTTGTCCTTGTGTAGTGGGACTGATAAGACGGAAAGGTTTTAATGTGCTCACGAACAATGATCCTCCTTTCATCTGGCTGTTTTCCTTTTTTTACTTTCTTAATAGCTCGGGACATCCTTCCATCAGATATTTGGAAAGTATTTAAAAAGTATTGTTTGCATACATTGACTGTGTTTTCAGTTGATTGAATGTAGTATTGAATGCTTGTAGATTTTGGGGCCTTGAGAAAGATCTTGGCGTTTTAGTTTTGGTTGGGTTTTGTTTAATTAGGCCACAAACATAAGCGTCATGTGTTGTAAATGACCCCAATTTCCAAAAAGATTCAAAAGCATGTTTTCTTGACTCTTCTAAAATATTCTCTGAGCACTTTTTTTTTTACAAAGGCAGCTACTGTTGTTGAATTTTCTTACCGTCAACAGCCTTCCCTGACTTGATCGTATATTTATTACCTGAGTTTTGCATTTTATTTTTCGTCTGCCGTTTACTTTCTTTCCTTTGCCTTTTGCGAGTTCGTTTAGGTTTTTCAACCACTTCAGTGATTTAACCGGCAGTTTCTAGTTGAACAGTGGTAGGATGAATTTCTTTCTCACCACTTCCTAGAAAAGAAAAAATGTATATAGCTACTAAGATTTAGCAATACATTTTACTATGAAGATAAAATAAACACAACTACAATGAAAGGTTATGTAAAACAAATCAACAGTGAAACCAAAAATTACGGTTATTACACAAGTATTGAAGTTAGGTTTTAAAAACCTGTTAATGTAAAGAATCAATGTTACCACATATTCTGAATCATCAGATATATCTGAATCAGACGGTTCCCACTCATCAGATCCTGAGTTATCAGGAATGCTGGGTTCACTAATAGATGTATCGCTCAATTCACTCATTGAAACTATGTTCAAATCACTTTTAGAAGTCAATACAAGTAAGCTTGGTTGTCAACAACAACAGAACTACGTGAGTAGCTAGATATCGTTGTTTCGATGCCATCGTCGTGACAAGGAGCCCGGGAGCCAGAAGCCGGGTAAGGAAATTACAAACTTCATGCGTTTGCATTCCGCTTCGATGGCGGCCATCTTGGCAGCCTGTGCCAAAATTTGCCAAAAGTTGCCAAAATTCCAAAAAAATTTCAAAATTTTAAAATAGTTTTTCAAAAAAGATATATTTTTTAAAATTCATTTTCAAAAAATTATTTTTTTCAAAATAAATGGTTTTAAAAGATTGTTTTAATATTTCAAAACATAAAAATTTTTTCTTAACATTTAAAAAGTTCCAAAAAATTAATTTATCTCGCTCATTCCCTTGAGGCAATGATTGTTCATGGCTCCTTAAGCCAACGCCAAGGAGGTGGCCATGTTGGTTGTGGCTCCCAAAGAACCTGTCCAGTCGTTATGTCATGCTCTGGCATTCAAGCGAGGTGGTGCAGCGGTTATGAAATGGATAGAGCGCAACTCCATGCTCTTGCATTCACACACCGACGGCGGCTCCCAACAGAGACGCCTGCCATGACATAGTTTCGGGCTATGGGACTTCACGCTCTTGTATTCCATAGTAAGGGGAGGGTGGTGCCGCAGCGCCGCAATGTATAGAGCGCAACTTCATGCTTTCGCATTCACAGGGGGAGGGCAGGCATGTCCCAATAGAGATGCCTTAATTGGCAAGTTAAATGTCACGCTCTAGCATTCCATTTTAATGGGGGCTGCAGTGGCATAGGGGATAGAGTGCATGTTAAAACATCATGCTCCCACATTCACAGGGGAGGGCAGACGTGTCCCAAGAGAGACGCCTGCATCGGGCTACGGGACTTCACATTCTTGCATTCCATGCAAGGGGGGTGGTGCCAAGGTGATGCAGAGAATGAGCGCAACTTCACGCTCTCGAATTCACAGGGGAGAGCAGGCATGTCCCAAGAGAGACACATTAGATGGCAAGTTAAATGTCATGCTCTAGCATTACATTTCATGGGGAGGGGGCGCCACTGTATTGAAGTGGATAGAGTGCATGTTAAAACTTCATGCTCCCACATGCGCAGGGGAGGGCAGACGTGTCCCAAGAGAGATACGCCTGCCATGACATATACCCTAGGGGAGGCTTCTTACAGCAGCGCACCCACCACGATGGTGCCGCAGTGATGCAGTGGATAGAGACCAGCAGCTCCCAAGAGAGAGACGCCGGACATGAAAAATACGCTAGAGCCTTGCACATGTTAAAATAATAATGATAACCAGCCTCCTATAGCCCCACCCGATGCCCCGCCCCAGTCGAGAGAGAGAGAGAAAAAAAAAATATTACATATATAATTTTTAACATCATACAAACTCCCCCCACCCCTCCCTGGAGCAGCAGCAGCAACATACATTCATAAACATGCGCTCGCGTCCACGTCCAAGAGCGAAGTGGCAGACTGCATCACACACATCCAGGTTTATCGACTCTTACCTTATGCCGCGTTGTCCTCCCAATTACCATCGACATGGCATAACCATGTAGATGGGTCCTGGGCTTGCAACCGGGCAGTACACTATTCCTATGACACTACACTATTCCTATGACTTTACCAATATATATAACTATATTTTGGTAACATAACAAGTATAGTGTACTGACTGGTTACAATGCTGCAGACAGTTGAAAAGCGAGTGCTTTAGACAATGGGAAAAAAACAAAACATTTATATATATAAAATTTAGAGAAGAGCACTACAGTCTGATACCAAGACAGTGCGAATAAAATAGTTTACCTGAGAAGCCATCCGGTCTTGCACGGGCTCCAGTATACTGCAGGAAAGAAAAACAAAACTGATAATATACCTTACAATGTTAGGAACGTACCTCTTGAACGAGCTATAGTAGACTATCAGGCAGCACACCTCACAAGCCTGCAACACACTTTCACGCACTACAGCATGCTTATCGAGAAATATGGCTACCAAAAAAAACCCCTCAGCAATATACCTGACAAGGGGAATACGAAGACATCTGTAAGTTCTCCAGTACACGCTAGGAGAAATAACACTCTCTCCGAGACGACATTCATAACTGCATAGGCCTGACCCAGAGCTTTTTTTTTCCTTTTAGGGCTGATAAGGATAGGGGAAGGTATGAATGGCATCATGCAGGACTTTTCGCTTCTCGTCCATCCACAAAAGCGCTAGTTTGTTCGCACACTCGGTGTAAACTTGGTGATGGTACGAGCTAATACTACCGACCTGTACTCTCATGCTCCGGTGGGCCAAAAGGATGCGCCGAAAATCGTCAAACGTTAACGTGTTTTCAACTACACACACCTGTATTCCCTTCGCACATTTCACCACTGTATTCTGGCAACAGTACACATACATCTTCGCCCGCAACCCGACGAACTCAACCATATTGTTACCCGCACTCTCATCCTTAAACTTCCCAATCACCTTTGCATTGACCGGAGAATAGCAGGGATGAGTGGGAGGGTAGCCGCTAGTGTCGAACTCCGACATGAGCATCAGATCAGAGTAGAGGCCGCTGTAAAAGTCAGCACAGTCGAGCTCCATTATATAGTAATCGGTGTCCATATAGGAGAGACCCACACTACTCCCATACCGCGCTCGCATAACATCGTAGTAAAAGCGATACATGAGTGTCTTTGACAGGTTGAGTATGGCAAACCAGGCGTTTAATGACTTGTCAAACGTTAAACTCTCTTGGCATAATTTGACTAGGGACAACGATTCAACATATATCGTTCTGCATTTAACTGCAGGTTTAGCAATTAATTTCTTCTCCCTCACTTCTCTACACACGAGTTCCATACACTGTCGTTTACATTTATTTTCCATAAGTTTGCCATACGTTGCATTATTCATTAATTTAAAAAAGTCCTTCTCGAAGGTTTTTGTGGCTGCCTGACATTTCGTCGTATTCATGTCTATATACTGCTTTAGCTACGCCTTCTGCTTGAATTGAAGGACACGGTGAACAGCCTTCAGCCACAACCCATGATCCAATGCATGCTTCAGAGTTCAGTAATGTACAATATAATGAAGCTTGCTCTCCAGGGTCGTCATGAGCTTAGCGTGTTTGAACCTGGGGAGATTCTCGTTCACTGGCAAGAATGAAAGATCCATGTGCTCGTAGCGAAGAGCGGGAGGGTATTCTATATCTACTACCAGTATGTAGCCTACATATCCATCGTCCGGCACGCTCATCACATCGATGTTCATGGCAGTCCATTCTAAACCACCATATGGGAGTGGCAGAGACATCGCCCACCTGTATAAATTATTGGCATCTACGTACTGGAGGTAGGTGGATTGATTGCTGGCATCGTACGTGGCTGGTAAATACATATTGTTGGACACCATGTGCGTCTTAACGCACTGTGCCACCCCTCCTTGGATATCAGCTTCAAGGAACAGGAGGATGTCGTAGTCGGTAAGCAACTCTAATTCCACCTGTGTCTTGCGCAACATTGTGTCAAACGAGAATCCGGGCGTGCTAACGTAGCACACACAGTCGAAACTGTACATGCATAGACAGAACCCCAGAAATTCTCGATGACGTCGCACAGAATCAACACGTCCACCTTCAAGTAGAGCTCCGAATAGTCTCGGAGGGTGCGGCAGCAGAACACGTCCAAGACGGTTTGTGCATTCTGGTAGTCTTCCACACTGATGTTTCCCCCAGTAAGCCTATTGTAGAATGACTCTATAGCAGGTAACCGCGGCTCTGCGAGCCTCTCCCACGAGTTAACATAATCATAGGGGAAGACGCCTTTCCGTGTTACCAGCTCTAGCTGGCACTCTACCGTGAAGAAGCGAGATGATGTGTGGAATTCGCCGGATGGCAGATTCTGCGCGAGAGTTAAAAGGCTGACAGACATGAATCTAAGCGTGTCGATAAATTGAATGGTGAATTTGTCGCCCAAACTTTTACTGAAGATGATGAGTTTTTCCTCGGTAAGTGGAATAATAAATATGTCCTGGGAATCGTAGCCAAGCAGCTTAATAATTAAATTTGCATTATACATCAAGTAATGGAAGAGTATCAGTAATCTCTGAGGGTGGCGACGAAGCATGTTGCAGTTATTACAAGATGCCCCGATAAAACTGCCGGTAAAATGATCATGGTCATGCACCTTTTAGTTGTCGTAGGTAAACACGCCAAAACAGTGGCAGCAGGTAGCGGCTAGAGCATAGCCGGCCTGTTCCCCATGCGTTAGTGCTCGCTTAGGTTCAGACTGACTATATATATCTTTCACCAGGAGACATATCCTAACCACCTCTTTCATATAGCGTTTCGACGCACGTTCGCCCATGTAAATGGTTACACCCAGGTGTAGGCTGGTCGTCTTGGGGGCCGGAATAATTGGGTTGTCTACTTTGACGTATATACTATAAGAATAGGGCTCGTGTTTTGGGTACCTTTATGTGTAGGATGCGTCCCAGTTCGGCTGACAAGTCTGCACAGGCTCCAGCATCGCCTCGAAGTCTGCATATACTACGATAGCTACCTTATCACAGTTTTGGTAATTCTGGAACTTGAGCACAGGTGGCTTGCCATCCGCGGCAGGCTGTGGCATGTCTGCGCGAACAGCACTGTGGTCATTACAATACCTCCTGTGCTCGGCCATAGTTTTGGAACATGGCAACCCGGTTCACACGTTGTTCATTATCATATGCTTTGAAGCAGCACTTACAGGCATCAACATGAGCAGCATGTGTTTTCACCTGGGAGCATACCAGTCGCGAGAAATTCTTTACATAACAATAGTGTGTGGTCTGGTCCTCCGCAGTGGTGAGCAGCAGCAAATCAAAGTGCTGGGCCAGTTCTACACCTGTCACCCGTATCGGCATTACTTTCTTATTCTCGTCGAGTGCGTAAATATTAACGCTGACCCCCGGGTAATCACAAACCTATCTATTTGAAGGAGAGGGGTAGGGGAATCAACAGTTGAAAAGTCTAAGCGTGTCTCCAGTGTGGTGTATTGGTGGTTGACACACTGTGTATGTCCCCCCTCTACAAAGTGTGCCAGTATCACCCATTTAAAGCACTGCAGGTCAGCATTTGGCGGGTTGATAATCACCCCTTTCTCTGCAAAACCTGCAGTCAAGGGGATGTACGACGAGACTCTTAGGGAATCGAGCTAATTAATGCATAACTTGACGTGTTTCACTGCAGTGAGGGTCCATCCGCTGCCCTTCCCCATATAGTCCGTCTCCTCGTGACAGATCTTTGCAATGGCTGCCGACACCACCTTCTATATGTCGGCCACATTAAATACAGGCACATTCTTCGTCTTAAATGCAGGACGATCTACCTCGTCGTCGTGCAACTCCGGTTTTCCACAAATGCATTCGAGAAATAAATTAATTTTGACCGCCCCCTGGTTCTCGACTTCCTGCTCGAGTTAGTCAATGATATTTGCTTTCATACTCTCGAGGTAGCCCCAAATGTCTACGGCCACCCTCGAAGTATTCTCCGCGATGTATGTTCTCATAACGCCGTTGAATGCACTTTCCACCTCCACGAACCCATGTGAGTTGCCTTCGCCAGCCCCAGTGGCAGTGAAGCCTCGACGAGAGCTACCCTCGCTCGCAAGAGCCGGAATTGCGTGGGAAGGCCCGGGCTGCGGGCTTGCACTTCGTGCATGCTTCGCCGACTGTAAGGTGGGGTTAGCAGCACCAAAACAATTTGTGGTATTTGCACGAAGTCGATCGGCTGTGGCAAACTGCCGGCCGCAGGTCCCACATTGTAAAGGTTGAACTGTGAGATTCGCCCAACATGCATGTTCATGGCGACGGGCATCGCAAGGACGCCTGAAGCCCTCATTGCAGAATGCGCAGTTGGACGAGGCATCCTGCCTGATCACGCCTGAACAAATCGGTCCATGCCCTATGAGATGTTCGGAACGTGCGAAGGACCGTCCGCACTGCTCGCACAAATATTGGGTCGGCTGCCGGAATGAATTGAGTGCGCATTTGCTCTTGTGGCGCAATCCATACCGACGAACTGTAAACACCCGGTCACAAAAACCTCACTGTAGTGTGGGCCTACATATATTACGAGGAGGAGGGGGAGTAGTCAACACAGCAGAGGATGGACACAATGCTGGTGACGATGAACTGGTAGATTCCATATCTTGATAAATTACAATGGAATAAATGTCTTGGTGGAGGTGGTGTTGGTGGTGGTGCACGATGCTGGGGAGATATCCTATAAAACAAACCCCACTCCATTTCAAGGTTAGTTCGCAAAAAACAAGTGTATGTGTATATATATGACAAAGCACTGTATGGAAGGGGTGAACAAACCTCCAAGCGACGTTAAACACAAAACAGCAAGGCCTGTACACGTACATAACACTCTAGATATAATCCAAATAAAAAACTGTGTGTTTATATATATAAATATATATATTTATATATAGAGCGGGGAAAAAACATGCAAGTGGATTCGCCGGGGGCCTCGACCCACGAGTACAACGCCTAGTGGATGCGTTGAACAATGGGAGGGAAACAGTGAAATAATAGGCATCCTCCTCCTCCGGAGTCTCGAACCTGGGTGATATGCATACATTGTAGTAGTATCCGCCGAGGCCTAAACCCGCAGGAGACGCATGCAGTATATGATTATAACACAGTCCTCGTGCTGGAAAGTATACACAAGGCCAGGTAAGGGACCGGTTTGAAGCGACCAGCCAGTCGTCCATCACCGACTAAGGGCTGTGTAGTGGGGGAAAAAGAACACACTGCGAGAGTGTTTATTAGATATAAATCTAGTACCTCAGCACTACATGTGGCCCCCCGACGACGAGTGAACAACTCAAATAAATGCTCTGGAATAGAACACTCCATGTTCACGAGAGCACTGTTAAAACTCCGAACATAAAGTAGTTACTTATACTAGACACACACACAAGGGCGGCCATGTTGGCTGTCATGTGTGAAGTGCCCAAATATTATTTTGCAGTGATATGAACTCCCATAATGCTAACTCTGCAAGGATACCATTGAACAACAACCATCCGCACCACACACGATAGATCGGTTACCCGATGTATGTCTACTTACCAACACATACGATGCAGAAGAACACTTACCCAGAATTGACGCTTGGTAGTGGTTAGAGTGGTAGTAGATGCCTGTGAACCGTCGTGGATCATGAGGACACGTCTTGTGTTACGTGCAGAGCACTGCAGCATATATATATAAACATACACTATATGCCAAGGTTTTGACTGCTCGCAACTGGCACATACAGTTCAGTGGTCTGGCTACAAGTGAAAGTGTAGCGTTCGCGAGGTTGTATTTATACGCCCCTATCAGAATGGGCCAGCACGGAGAATCTTATCAACCAGTTATGTCACTGGCCTTGTGCAGGCGGAGGACACAGCTACGGCTAGTCACACACACACATAGTAGGGCGGTACTTGCGTGTATCATAACTTGTCCTTTACTGGTGTGTGTACAACTTGTGATTTCAATATACTAGCAAGTCTTGTTATTGCGGGTCTCCACCCACAACATACATTTTTGCGTGACTTGCACCTTGGTGATAGCCAAGCAGCAATGTGTTTGTGTACTGCGTTTTGCGGTTACTGTATACTAGCACAAGGTTGGTTTTGTTTTAACAGTTCACTCTCTACACTCAAAAATAAGAACACTCAAGAGTTTCAGAACACATATCTATTTTCACATAAAAAGAATACATATTGGTGTGATTACACACAACAACAGAATTTCTCCCACCCTACACCAGAAATACAACCATTGTCACATACACCTTACAGGAAAGGTATTGTTTGTGATTAAAAAAACTGAACATACACACACAAGATGTGTTTATATTGCGCTTATGCGTAAGTTTCACAAAACAAGTAATTGTCAGATGTTACACAAAAAAAAACCAATCAAGTACGAAGAAATATGTATTACAATTCCCTTTTTTAATTTGCAAACAAACAGTTGTGATTAACTAACACACACATAGTCTCTCAAGAAGTATGTACATTGAGCCTTTGCAGAAGTACTACAAAACAAGTTAGTGCTAGTTGCATTGTTAACATAATCATATATCAAGTATGAAGAATTATATATAAATATTCAATTCCTTTTTGCGAAACACAAGGCACGTTTTCAATTACATGAACATATCAAAACAATAACGATACCTATACAATTTAAGCACATGTTATTGTAAAACACATTACAAATATAACTTATTGGGTAACCCCATCTGCAAGTGCAACAGTAAGTAGTTTTAAGAAAATATCCATAACTATACAATTAAAAGCAAAGATTGACACACACACAATACTAATTGTTGTAATGCACATTTTTTTTTGTTAAATATATTGCAAATAAAACCTTTGAGCACTAGACCTTTGGAAGCAGTGCATTGAAGAGCTGTATCAGTACGGTTTTCCGCTCTGCAATAGTTAAATGTCTCACGTCACGTAGTGAAGAATTCCCGCAATTCAGGCTGCTGGTGGCGGCAGCAGCCGTCTTTGTCTTATGGTCAGGGAGTGGAGCTCGCTGGCGAGGCACCTTAACATTATCAACCTTCTTCTTACGTTTGGAGGCGGCAGTGTACGGCTAGATAGCATCTTCGGTGATGTCAATCATGGCAGCAGCACCCTTCTTCGTACGTTTGGAGGTGGTGGTGGCTACATTAGGCAGCTGGGTGACAACCTCTGAAATCGGTGCACAGTCGGGAAGGTCAACACGAATCGCATCGTTTATCAAAGCGGTCATATCACCTAGTCCGTGCCACAGGGCAAGGGAGTGTCTGTTCGCATATTTTGAAATACACATCTCCCTAATACACGGCAGTCGATCATCTGCTGACATGGCTAGTATGGAACAGGAGTGTGGGCAAACAGCCAATGTGCTATGCCGTCGCACTGTTCACTATACGAGTGTGCATCTGGAGTGGTGGTGGCTGGATCTCCTGCGGCAGCAAGTTCATAGGTGATGGCGCCATCCCCAGGCGTCACACTGCTGTAGGTGGTTTCCGAACGAAATGGTACGTTCATCTTGAGGTCACTGAAGTCGACTGGTAGGTAAACAGAGCGTTTATATACCATCTACACAGCATCGACACGAACTTAAACAAATAGCAGGAGAAGGCGTGCAAGTAGATCGTACACAACCTGGTAGCATTTGCACTTGCTGCGACAAGTCAGTTCACCCTCGACCCACGTCGTACCACTTTCACTCTTCATTATGAACTAAAAAAACAGCTGTTGGTTTTGTTAAGGCATTACTTATATACAGCCTCCCACACACACAGGTACATAAAGCAAGTGTAGCACTTTTTATTTCAATTGAAGACACAACATACCTTAGCAGCGCATGGTAGAGTCCATTTACTGCCACAGTCTACCAGCGTGGTCGTATGTATATGCCCTGTACACTCTTCGGACCAGCAGTAGGTAGAGCCGGTATTGACGTCGCGCAAGACATAGTTCAATTTCTTGCTCACATGGAGACATTCATGATGTAGTTCAGTAATATCTTCAATTTCGGCATGTGTTGCTAGTATGTGGACAATTTAAGGCAGCTCGCTGTTTGGCCGGAGATTGAAGACGGCACACTGTTCGCACTTGTAGCAGGGCAGAATGTCCCAGTGGAAGTTGTCCCAGGTGTCGTGATATCCACACAAATGATTGTCACCATCACAGATCTGCACTTTCTCGTGTCCCAGCTGAGGTTTAAATACCACTATTCTATAACCAATAAAGTAACCCGTGTACAAGATCACATCTTCCGGTAGAAACGTCACACAGTCATGTAAGTGAAATGTATTACACATGATGGACTATAGTTCTCTTCTGAATGATACACAAATGTCTACTGTGGCAGGTTCCAAGACTTGTCCCTCCTTATATTGTAGCCAAGTACGCCTCGCAAGTTAACGGAGAACACATAGTCGTCGAAGTAATATTACCTCTGTTCATGCAGGTCGTATGACTGTCGCTAGTACAGCACTCTGTACAGCGGGAAATTACACTGGCAGTGGCAGCTTCGCAAAGTTTATACGCTATTGAACAAGTAAACCAAACCTGGCGTATATACTCGGTGCCTGCTTGTGTTAACAGAGTACTGAGTGGGCACGGTAGCATAATTCCGGGCCTTAGGTGATATACAGCACATAATGTTACATTACACGGTACCGAGAGAAAACTATCCGCATTGGTACGACACGCCCATTGTTCGAGTACGGTACAGCATTCTACTTGAGCGGGCTGACCGGGAGGTTTGAAGTGAACTCTCCTGTAGCCAAAAGTGACTTCGCCCTCTTATATGACTAGCGGGTTGAATGTTGCATGCATGTTTGCGGACAGGCGTCCGCGAACTAAGTGCAGTGGCGCCGGGTTGACCACCATGTGAAATATATGAGACAAAATTAAAAAGTTCCGAGACGGTGGGGTTATGTACATGACCGAAACATTATCCATATGTGCTAGGAGCGTCTTTATGAGAATTCTGCGGCATGTATAGACAGTGTTTGGTCAATGGCGTTAATGCCCGCCTAGCTAAACCTGGTTGTGGACATATTCAGCTTGGCCATTACGTCGTCGGTGATTAGTGATATGTACCGAGTCGGCAGTCTGATGCGGAATTCCTCAGGTAAAATGCAAGTGACACACTTGCCATATGCAGTCTCGGTCCTCCGGAAATCGGAGGCTAAGTAAAGCTTCGCTATGACGAGGTCTGACTATGCTGTGTACTGCCCCANGTCTCGGTCCTCCGGAAATCGGAGGCTAAGTAAAGCTTCGCTATGACGAGGTCTGACTATGCTGTGTACTGCCCCACCCTGTTAATCTTTGCGAGGAGTCCTTCCATTTCCGCTGCAGTAGATACTGGATCAGTACTATAGTTTCCCTCATCGCAGGCTTANGCTTTGCGAGGAGTCCTTCCATTTCCGCTGCAGTAGATACTGGATCAGTACTATAGTTTCCTTCATCGCAGGCTTACCTATCTAGATTGGTCCTGGTGGTGTTGTTTTGAACAATTTTATTTGACCCTAGCAGCAAGTCTCCCCACTCCTAGACCTTAACAGCATAGCATTCAGGCACGGACTCGAACGGCCGAACATGCAAGCAGCGCACACGTGGATAATTTTTCTTACATATCGTTCTCGCAACCTTCGAAATGAAAGACAGCAAGCNCGGCCGAACATGCAAGCAGCGCACACGTGGATAATTTTTCTTACATATCGTTCTCGCAACCTTCGAAATGAAAGACAGCAAGCCTCCACCATTTGGAGGTCACAAATTTTACGTGTTGTGTCACAATAGGTGCTTAAATGATGCTTCTGCTCCGGCCCAGCCACAAAGACCATCTCGCTCCCATAAAATAATGAGCTAAGTACATCGCGCATTTTATGGTATTCTACATCACCCACGCTCCAATTGATACTGTGAAAGTATTGTTCCAGCCATAAATTTGTTACTTTGCTTTTAACGTATAGCTCGTGCCATAGCAATGGTGGTAAGAACGTGCATGTTTCTATGCGCCCATCAACATACGCCATGCAGATTCTTTTTATAACGAACCTGCGCTGTGAGACGAAGCCCTGAAAGTTCATGTACATTCTGCCGGTCAGGGAGTGACTGAAGTATAGTCACCACTTACGTCAGTACTTTAACTATCCTGTCTCGCACCTTGTACGTTACGAGTCTGCTGTGAAGTATTAACGCACAGGCCCGATATAATTCTATAATCCTGTTCACTAAAGTCAAATACCATTAGGGGCACCGTGTTCATAAAGGAGTTTGATTCGAGTGTGAGGGGCCTGTGTTTGTCTGTAGTTGACCTCTGGAAGTCCGCGTACATATGATAAGGTACAGGAAATGCACAGTTTGTAAAATCAATGTTAAAATTGCCGTACGGGTAAGCCTCGGAGTAAAAAAAAATTTTCACTTTCTTAATATTGACGTGATCAAAATTCGAGCACTCTGTATTGAGGGCATATCGCTTGCTGGTCTGAAATGCAACAGTTATATATCGCGGTTTTTCACTCGTGAAACTAGTTTTATCATTCCAATTTACGCTCTTGGGGGAAGGAATACTCGAGTGCATCTCTAAACTCCATGTACGAAATGCAATATCTACGTTCCTTCCTTTTTCAGCATATATAATTAATTTTACACATTCAGACATGTTGACCTACACGTGCAGTAATAACCAGTCTATTGCGTGTATTGCTAGCATCGCAACTCCTGCTCCCGTGTCCTAGAGCACGTTCTTCTGTGTGTTAGCCATGT
Organism: Clitarchus hookeri; assembly: GCA_002778355.1. NCBI lineage: Eukaryota > Metazoa > Arthropoda > Insecta > Phasmatodea > Phasmatidae > Clitarchus > Clitarchus hookeri. The sequence goes on along the minus strand of NQII01003232.1, from coordinate 169,810 downwards.
GACAAACTTACTCTTGCTTTGAATTAATAATAACATGCTTGTGATCTTCTGCGAACCCCATCAGCATAGCTAGTGGAATACATACTTCGAATTTCCCGTTCGCATAGACAGGGTACCTTAAACTCCTCGTTGATGCCCCAGCCCGCCATTTTGGTGGCAGGAAATTGGTTATGCGTTAATGACAGATAGTTCTTTATGGTGGCCGTGATTCCAACATCTCGCGTGGCGTCTACCTCGCACCCGTTTAGTTCATACGTGATTCTACTTATCATGTGAAGTTTATCAATTCTAATGATTTTAGTCGTCGCGGGAAGCGCGTTGCCTGGTTTCGTCACTGTTCCACTGAAGCGCAAATATGAGTTACACTGCGCAATTGTATATATCTTGGTTTTTTCACCGGGATCCGGACCTCGGACAAGGGTACATAGTGGCCTGGCAGGTAGGGTGAATAAGTGTGGATTTCAGCCTTGGTGATCGCGTCTTCGAACCCTGCCGGCTCCGCAACGTTTAATATTTCCACATCAATTCTTGATCGTCAGGCCCAATCTTCTAAGAAAATGCACATATTCAGGTGTTAGCGCTCTGCATGCTAGGCTCATACTGACTTTAGATTTGGTATCATAGGCGACTTATATTGCATTCTCGCTCTTAATTTTCAAACCCATCTTCCCTTAAATGCAAGCGAACCGTTTTCTTCTCGCCTCGAAAATTAATCAATCGACTCTCTTGGTCCACTACGGAAACTACGACCTCCTGTACGTTCGCCGTCACTACCGGGATATAAATGGGTGTTTTCGGCCCATTTACGATCTTAAATCCCGGTGGTACCACCGCTGAAAATTTGTGCAATGACTGGCTGGGCTTGCCATTGAGATACGACTCGTTAAACAAATTGCAGTTTATCCTTATTATATTTACAGGGAATATTTTTACCGGAAGCGAAGATTCGTGTGTTTTATTAGCCTCGTATGTAGCCTTTTCGAATCCTAGCATTGAGGCGAGAGTATAGCTGCTCGAGAAGTCTACCTGCGCACTACACTTCATCTTGCTTTGCAGGGTGTTCGCATTACCACGCAGAACTAATGTTGCGTCCTATCCCAGCTCTCGCATAAGATACTCGCCCATGTTTTCGATCTCATACGAACCCATGGGAATAAACAACTCCCCTCTCTTCCCGCCTCCCTTAACCTAATGGCACATACAATTTGGGTCATCTATGTTCGGTACCTAGAAGTATGTTTGAAAATAAGTTACCGCCACAGACTATACCCCCTCCAGGGAGAGTGGTGGGAAGTGCACGGAATGCAATTCCGAACTGTTTCCCGACAAGATCAAGCAAATGGACATGATTGAGGTCGGCAACTAGAGCTTACTCGTTAAGTATCTATCTGGTAAGGACGCACAGACAAAGGTGTCCGCAGTTCCATGCTCAGGGCTTTTGCTCTGCTCCATGTTTATAATATATTCGCGCTCCTCTGAAATACATTTTAAGTTCTGGCGGGGTCCTTAAATTTCCAAACCTGTCAAAGTAATGGACCGGATCGCCATTCTTTTTATATGCTGTCCAATAGTTTCCCGGGCCTGTGCTACTTTCGAGGTTTACTATGCCGCCCTCTACCCAGCAAGCGCGACAGGGTAGTCGATCTCGCATGAAGACTCCCCAGAAATAACTTATTTTAAATTTTTGTGCATATTTACGTATTTCAAAGGTGGTAAGCGGGTGGGCTGGCAGCCCCCTTAAGATCGCCTCGTTATTTTGCGTTGTCGATTTCTCTTTCTGCCTTCTCCCCCCGCTACTTGTTTGTAGGGACCTAGGTACAGCCCGCGATGGTTTTTTGCAAGCACCTCCATATGTCTATTGTGTCTCAAAGTCTCCGCCAAGCGTTTGTTTTCATCTTTGGCCATATTAACGGCCCTGGCGATGGGGCTGAAACCTCCGATAAAGCTTCCTAGAAATCCATGTTCAGGCGAGATGGAAGGTAGAATTCCACCACGTTTCACTTCTACTCTATGCGGTTTCCTGCCAGTGCGTAACTTTTTCTTCCTTCGATATTTTAATTCCATGCTGCGTTTCACCTTCGTCTTTATAATTTTGGACACCACCCACGCTGCTACGAGTCCCTGAGTTTGGCCTGTGACAACCCTACTATTGACATTGCTTTATCCGCAAGAATCGTATTGGCCACTTGTCTATCTGCTAACTTAGTACTTGTTGCGTATGCAATATCGTGTTCCTCGCAAGTATTATCTAACGTTTTAATTGGTACGTCGCTACGCTGTAATATTCTCTCAAGTCGAGTTTCCAGGACCGCAATACTTATAACCCAGAATATGTGTCTCGAAGGGGAGGGGTCAATTAAAGTATTTACCAGTCCACTTCCTTTTTTGGCGATCTTACAACACATACCTATAAACTGACTGTTAAGCTACATTGTGTTACTGCTTTATACATGTTGTGATAGAGGGTGGCTATGAACCTGGGCATGAACTTCACACTTATTCCGTGCTTCGCCTGGGGAGACCTGTGTGTGTGTGCATGTCGACATGTGCCGGCGAATGCAGGTCGCTTTGTGCTTCAATGTTGTCCAGAGACTGGGGGGATCTACTCAGGCGGCGGGCCACAGCCCTTGTTATTGTGTAACTTCACCCAAACTGTACCCAGCATGCCGAGAGCAGCATCTGTCAAGGCCTCTCGCTTCTGCCATCGGCCGAGAGGCATCTTGTGTGAAGACAGAATCGTATTTTCAATTGCTAGTTAATTTGGTACCAGGGGTTCGTCCTGGTATTACACAGGTGTAGAAACAATTGTATTTTAATCAGATCTGATTTTAATATCCAGCTGTTATATCTGTAGTCGAAGTCTAGCCATTTGACGAATATGTGCGTCCCTTAGCATTTCAATATCCTTTCAACCAAATAAGTGTTTGGAAATTTCGTTTTCATAAGCTCCTCGCTATAGAACTATCCTTTCAACTGCTCGCCATTTAGGTCTTCCAACACAAAGGTCCGAGGTTCGTTATGTTGAATCTTGCTAATTCTGTATATTTCTAATGACCAGTTGCGCATGTAAGTTTCGCAAATTGGGGTTTGATTCGGGAAATACAGACATAGTCTCACACCTTTACCTTCGCCTTCCGCTGATACACAATCTTATCGTTTTTAAACACAGTCTCCAGCAAAGAACCGTCTTTAACGTCCACCTGTCGCATACGAATGGTCCTGTGTTTTCTAGCATTGTATTTTTTAATTAGGCGAGGTAACATATCCAGCCATGCATACCTCCTCGCGCCGAGAATTTACGCTACATATCTGCTTTTAATATTCGGTTAAATCTCTATATAATAGCACCATTTTTATCCACATGTGTGCTGTAGTGGTTAATTTTGTTCCCGTCTATGAGTGAATGGAAAGCNCGCTGATACACAATCTTATCGTTTTTAAACACAGTCTCCAGCAAAGAACCGTCTTTAACGTCCACCTGTCGCATACAAATGGTCCTGTGTTTTCTAGCATTGTATTTTTTAATTAGGCGAGGTAACATATCCAGCCATGCATACCTCCTCGCGCCGAGAATTTACGCTACATATCTGCTTTTAATATTCGGTTAAATCTCTCTATAATAGCACCATTTTTATCCACATGTGTGCTGTAGTGGTTAATTTTGTTCCCGTCTATGAGTGAATGGAAAGCNCTATAATAGCACCATTTTTATCCACATGTGTGCTGTAGTGGTTAATTTTGTTCCCGTCTATGAGTGAATGGAAAGCTTTATTGTAAAATTCCCTACCTAAATCAGTTTGCATATTCTCAGGCGGACCCTTATCGTTTAAGACCGTTTACATAGCGTTAATTACAGTTAGCATGTTTATACCCCTTATTCACTGCCGCATACGGGATCATTTCCACCAGGTCGGCTTGATACAAATCGTCAAGCCCAATCACGAGTACTCTCCTTCTACGGAAGTTTCTTCTTGCTGGCCAGTGAATCTCGGCTGCAATCGCCGCACGAGACATGTTCAGTAGATGTATGTATCCACCTTCGTGCAGTTCCTCCACGATATTTACTATCTCATTCGTGTGTGAATGATTACCTGCCTGTTGAGATGCCACGAGTAGTCCAGGTCGTCATATGAGTTCATTTATATTATCCCAGTACACATACTCGAGCTGGCTGCCCCCATCAAGCGAGGCCCACATCGGGAAACAACTTGTCAATAATGTCGAATTTCGTGTGCGTCTCGTCCTTATATATATTGGTAGTTACATAATTATAGGTTAAATGCGCGCTCGTGAGTTTAAGTAATTTTTGTTATTGGTGTAGGGTTTCTCATAAAACCTCGCCAGGTCTGTGTTTGAATAACAGCGCGTGTGATTTCATTGTCAATCTGTATGTAATCGTCGGGTAGAAAATTAATATGCTTGTTGCCGAGATACCATATTTTGTTCCGCCTATATACGCCGTAAATCACATCGTTAAAACGAGTCGTATAGGAAGTGAGATAATTATGAACAGTGTCAGGGCGGGAACCTACCATTTTCTTACGTTTCAGTTTGGCCAAAGATACATCATCATCATCATCTTCGCCGTCGCCCTCCAGAAGTGGCTTTAGTTCGATGTCCAGGTCGGTCCTCACACTAACGACAGGGGGAACAGGTTGATAATTTAACGTAACCAGCCAGGATGTGTTCGAGTGGAAGGCTTCTTCCAATACTGCGCCGCGCTCCATACGAGAGCGCTTGGCCTGTAGGTACTTATTGCGAATGCTTGCTATGACGCGGCATAAATACTCGACAGGGGCAGACATTATACTAAAATTTATAGGGACTTGTTCATACTATATATATTTATTAGACAAAGGCTGTACGTGCAATCAAATGGACTATTTTATCTTCGAAAGTATTAAGTTTCTGAAGCACTGCAGTACGCACATGCTCGCAATGCGACAATTTTTCGTCATCCCGCGCAAGTCGTTTAAGTTATGAACAATCCTGTGGCTGATAAGTTCCTCTAGATCGGCAAGTCCCGTACTCAGAGTTTGATTTTGGATGTCGATTCTTCGAGCAGACTTGTACTAAGATTATTCGTCATCCCTTCCAATATCTTGCTGAGGTTCGTCTCTAAGCTGCCTACACTCTCTAGCTGCATACGTTATGTGTTTAGCATAGTCGAACCTGCACCTGATGCATTAAGGTGGTCGTCTAGTTTCGAAAACAGGATTGTAAACCCCCTTAATGTCAAACTGCTCGAGCTTTGTCTCGAATGCTGTGAGCTTGGCATCCACACCACTAAGTTTGTCGGTGCTCTCTGTCGTTATACACAGATTATCTCTTAATATTGCAGCAAGGGTCTTACTGGACCTGTAGTCGATGCGATCGCCTAAATCTACCAGTTGTGCTTCGAACGCAGGCAGTTTACTTGCCATTACGCTTTGCATGTTATTTGTTAAAGTCTGAAAATGTTTCATCATGGTGAGGGACATCGTACTGATGGCACCGAGGTTCGCATCTTACTTCTTACTTATTGCTTCCAGCGCGGTTGTGTCATTAAGGTGACTGCCTAGTTTCGCAGCAAGAATTCTAACTCGCTCGCCCATGTCGTTCGAGGCTTTGCCACTAAGGAGACTGTCTAGTTTCATGGCGAAACCGCTAACATGATCGCCTGCATTGTTAATTTTCTTCTCCATAGCTGCAAACGCACCACCTAACGTGCCGAGTTTCTCTACATCTCCGGATACGTTGCTCAGCTGGGCGTCCTGCTTGGTGTACAGTACGTTTGTGTTGGCGAACAGACAGCCTTCCATGGCGAAGAGGTTTGATTCCAGCTGTGGGGGTATCATGCACTTGATCTTAACATTAAAATGCCTGTCCAGTAACACTGTGAGGCCTGCCAGAACTCTCGCGCTACCTTGCTCCCCCTCGTCGGTGAATTTATTCTCCATGGCCGATATCCTAGCCCCTAACACGTTCAGTTAAAGTACGTCATCAGATAGTTTGTGCAGCTGGGCCTCCATATTGGTAGATAGTACGTTTGTGGTGCCGGCCAGACTAACTTCCACGACTTCAAGCGCAATCCCGGTTGTGACGGTGGTCAGGTGGGATNTACGTTTGTGGTGCCGGCCAGACTAACTTCCACGACTTCAAGCGCAATCCCGGTTGTGACGGTGGTCAGGTGGGATACCTTTTCGATTAACGTGCTGAGCCTCAACTCTATGTTCGTGGTAAGAATATTGGTATCGAAGTGGTGGNGTGGGATACCTTTTCGATTAACGTGCTGAGCCTCAACTCTATGTTCGTGGTAAGAATATTGGTATCGAAGTGGTGGCGTTCCACTGTGGAGAGCTTCCCACCAACTACAGAGAGTTGCTTATTGTCTTCGGCCAATGGGCGTTATTCACTTGACATGGTCGTATGAACACTGCTTGCTATTCGCTCTCCCATACTGCTCAGAGTTGACTCTAAGGTGGTGATTTGAGCCATACCTGCAATTAATGTGCGCAACTGCGTCTCAATACTGGTTTGAAGTGTCGCCACTGGCCGCAAAACCTCCGAGGTAATGCCGCGGGCGAAGGATACGTTTCAGGCATCGCCATCATGTTTCGCACCGCCTAAATTCTTTGCTCGTTTTCCTCCGAAAATACAGTTCCCGTCATTAGTAGATATAATACAGCTTTCTGGCATCAGCTTCAGACCGCTATATCCGAACTTGGATACTCGGTAGCCCATACTTCACTGATGCACTATAATGAACTGACCGAAACCCCTGTTTCTCATACTCCACATCGTCGAAAATAAACACAGTGTTCGGTAAAGCCTCGCTTGGCTGCACGACCGCGTCGTTGTCACTAAATGGGAAATAACGGAGGCCGAAAATGTCTTGTAGTATTTGCGATAGTCGTAGGATTTCATCTTCGTCGCCGTCACTGATGCGAACAGAGAGAGCTTGGTTTTCTGTGGCACGATCTCCNCTTCGTCGCCGTCACTGATGCGAACAGAGAGAGCTTGGTTTTCTGTGGCACGATCTCCATCGAACTGATATGCGAATCGGTTAATCGGTAATATTTATGTGAGTTTTGTTTGACCCTGGGTGATCTCTGTTATGTACAGTGTGTGGGTGTGATGCTGTCTGCCACTTCGCTCTTGGACATGGACGCGAGCGCACATTTATGTTAGTATGTTGCTTGCAGCTGCTCTAGGGAGGGGGAGTGTGTGTGATGGTAAGACTTATATACATAAATAAACTTTTTTTTTCTCTCACTCTATCTCGATGGGGGCGAGGGTATGGGGGTTTATCATTATTATTTTAACACGTGCAAGGCTCCAGCATATTTTACATGGCTGACGTCTCTCTCTTGGGAGCCGCTGTGCTCTATCCACTGCATCACTGTGGCATCCTCGTGGTGGGTGCATTGCTGTAAGGAGCCTCCCCGAGGGTATATGTCATGGCAGGCGTCTCTCTCTTGGGACACGTCTGCCCTCCCCTGTGAATGGGGGAGCTGGAAGTTTTAACATGCACTCTATCCACTACAGTGCTGCGGCCCCCCTCCCTGTGAAATGTAATGCTAGAGCGTGACATTTAACTTGCCATCCAGGCATCCCTCTCTTGGGACACGTCTGCCCTCCCCTGTGAATACGAGAGCGTGAAGTTGCGCTCTACCCATTGCATCACCATGGCACCACCCCCCTTGATATGGAATGCAAGAGCTTGAAGTCCCATAGCCCGAGGCTACGTCGTGGCAGGCGTCTCTGTTGGGAGCCGCCATCGGTGTGTGAATGCAAGAGCATGGAGTTGCGCTCTATCCAGTGCGCCACCGCGGCACCACCCCCCTTGAATGTCAAGGCATGACATAACGACTCGGCGGTGTCTTTGGGTGCCATAACCAACATGGCTGCCGCCTTGGCGTTGTCTTAGGTAGCCATGAACAAACAGGCCGCCAGGGAATGAGCGAGAAAAAATAATTTTTTGCAACTTTTGGAATATTAATTCCCAGTTTTAAAATATTAAATCAATCTTTGAAAAATATTTATTGTTTAAAAAATAAATTTTTGAAACTTTTTTAATTTTGGCAACTTTTGGCAAATTTTGGCACTGGCTGCCAATATGGCCGCCATTGAATCTGAATGCAAACGCATGATGTTTGTCATTTTCTTTGCAAGCTTCTGGCTCCCGGGCTCCCTGTCACGATGTTGGCATCGAAACAACTATATCTAGCTACTTACGTGCACAAGAAGAAGAACATTTAGAAAACTTTAAACCCCACTTAGCCAAATGGCCATCCGAGGCGGTGTCATTATACAGATCTGGTTACACAACTTTCACACAAAAGAAAGAAAATTGATGGGGCTTGGAAATAGAATTTAAGAAGAATAGATATTAAATATTTTATATGTCAGTTGGTTAAAAACGGTGGCTCAGTTTCCACCCTACACCAGAACCCTGCCTACCTGAAGGAGACAAAGGGCTTGCTACGCGATTGTATTCTTGTTCTTGATGATGTGGCATGTTGTTGTTCGTATGTGTTTTGTGTGTTGTTTATGTCGTTAGTGCTATTGTCCTTGTATGTTTTATCTGAGCAGAGTGCATGAGTGAGCCCTTTCTTATTCTTTCCCACCCCCGCAGCCCACCCAGTTTGTTGCTTTTCAAGCTCCGGTCCAGGGGGAAACGATCGGCCGAACCGACAACGAGGGGCGGAGCCGACAGTCCACCTGCCCTCAAACCTTCACTAGTGTAGTGTGTTTTGTGAGTTATTCGGTTTAACTTTGCGGTTAGTTATTTTAATTTTGAATTTAAATTTATGTTTATGGCACCCTTTTCAACTTTGAATGTATTATGTACATTTTGAATTTTTGAATTTATGAAATTTATTATGTTTTTGTTGTACTACTGAGAAGTGAATTACTACGTTACGGATCGGGAATTTGGATTGATGGGTTAACACAATTTTGGAGTTCTAATACGGCTTGGGAATCTATGAGGTCCTGCACTCTTGATCTTTTGAGTGCCAGAAGGCGGCAGTTCGTCTGGACGCCCGTGAAATTAGTTGAAATTTTGATTTTTATTCTCAATCTACGGGCTACTCTATTTCTAGTTGAAATGTTCCTCACGCCGAGCCACGTCCGCCCATGCCCCTCCCCCCTTCCCAATCATCAGGCTCTGATGACAGCCGTCTAAAAGCCAGTCTGCCCGTCCGTCAGCCGGAGGGACGCAGACAGAACTCGACTGCCGCCACCGCCCCGGCGTACCCGACTATCCCGTAAGCTAGCCTTTCGGCCGGCCCACCAATGTCGGTAACACCAAGGCGGCGACACCAGTCGCGACCCGACGCGTTATTCCGTGTTCTTCCCTACACCTGTCTTCCAGTCCAGTCGGACAGCAATTACTCCTTCAGGACTGCCCGACCTTTCCTTTTGACAAGTGTAGGGAATGGAGTTGTACTTCACACTGGCGCCCCCATTCCGCGGAGAACCACGTGGAGGTTACCGCCCGGCTCCCCAGGCCCTCATTTTCATTTTTCTTTTTTCTGTTTTTATTTTTCTTTTTGACGTGACAACGTCTTATAATTCGATAGAGCCGGCTGCACGCACGAAAAAACATGACTCATGCGGCGTTACCTCGCTCTGAGGCGTTCCATGTAAGGCTTGAAGTGCAAGCGAGAGCGCGGAACGAGCGAAAAAACATTCATCAAATTCATGAAAGACATGTTTAATGTCGATTGTGCATCAGACGTTAATAACTCAACAACACTAGGAGGCACCACCATCGATTTGACTTTTTCAAGACACATTAAACTCGAAACACTCCCTTTCATTTCCTACTTTTCCTATCATCGTCCTATTCTCAACAGAATAACACAGATTGTAAGAAATTAAATATTACACATGTTTAAAAGTTGTAAAACAATTGCTCAACGCACATTTATACTTGTAAAAACTATTAAATTGAAAAAAAAAAATTGACATAATTGTATTTATGCGTACAAATAAATCTCACTTGATCAATTTCATTGTGATTTCCAATTACCTCCTTCTCTATATACATACAAATCTATTAAACAAATGAAATTAAAATTTTCTTTTGAAAAATGCTACCATTCCATCAGTATTTTCTTAAGACGTTGTCACGTTCAACTATCGTCAGTAAACCGACTTTACAGACAACCAATTTTTTCGGTTTATAGATAAAAAAATTTTGCACACAATGTGAACAGCAATAGAAAAAAAATACAAAACATACTGAGACCAGACAAATAAAATAGAATTAAGTGGAATGCACTGGAAATTACGTGCACAGCTGGAGGAAAAGTGGTGTAAGTCTGACTTGCACCACAGTGCTGCCAACAGATAGGTGAATTCATTTGTCTGTCAAACTTGTGCTGCCATCTATGAGTAAATCAGTGAAGCTATGACTTACGCCATTTTTTTCACCAAACATATTTGTATGTGGAGAACCCATTTCTACGTATATCATGAAAATTTTGAAAAAGTTACTTACACCAATTTGCCCTTCACCGCCTCATATATGAACGCGAAAGCATTTATTTTGAAGCACCAATTTCAATACTGCAGGAATATGTAGATTCATTACATTGTTTACACACCAAAAATAATCTAAATAAACGGTAAATTGAAACCTTTTTTATTATGAGAACTGTTGATCCTATGAGAGCAATCAACGATTAATTCCCGCAAAGTTCTAATTTTAAAACCTATTTCCTAAGTATGCATTATGGAAAAACTAGAAGGTCCGGGAAAAATAATCAGAAATTTATTGTCTTGAATCCACACGCGTAACTATATATACAAAAGCAAGGTTACAGATGAAAATTACAGCTGAAAACACAAAAATTAACAAGAATTAAGGATAATATTAGTTAGCTGATTGCTTTCGATATGATGAGAAACAACTTATTTTAGTCAGCGAGGAAAGCAAATTCAATGTTATTCATGATATGTTTTGTTTAATCAAAATTGAAATATCTGGTTGGTAACTGTAGACACGCCATTACTATAAAAATATCTGCGCACAGAACAAATTATTACACAAAAGGCGAAAATTGATAGGGTTTGTACAGTATCGCCATGGTCCTATTGATTGGGGTTCAGCTGCTACTGGTCGCTCATAACTTCCACAAGAGGATGACAATAACAAAGACTCTGGTAAAATGAATGGTCGTAGTAGTACGAAGCTGCGAGCAGTATATTCAGAGCGCATGAGAAGTGACTTCACTGAGTAGCTGGTATTACCCAGCGAGGTATTCAACACAGATAGGAACAACATACAGAGTAAAATAAAGGGCAAGTAGTTAGTCTGTGGGAGGCAGATATTAAGAATCAATAACGGTGAACTGAGATGAGTATGACGCACAGTTGGAATGCAAGAACGGTGGAAACGGGACGTCTCCAAAAAAAATCTGCAGACCAGCGGCATCGTACGGCACAATTCCCACATGCAAAAATCAGAGAGCGAAAACGCCTAGAATCGAACCCGGTTCGCCGAGGAGGGAGGCCTTCTGACCTGAGTAAGCTCTCCTGCAGTGTGATACTTTTTTAATTTTGCATGGGTAATACACCTCATGTGAATATACATGAGTGTATGTTATATTTTTTAAAATCAATTTCTTATGCACTTGCATTATACGAGATTTTGCATCTTTGTGGCACCACGAAGGACTGATAGAGCGCAAGAATGCTAGCAATCATCAGAACTCTTTCTGAGCATGATGAAGTTGCACAGTGTTTGTCTCCAAAATGAGCACCGATAAAGGGTGACTTAGCTCTCGCTTCTGACCTTTCAAAAATGTATTGTTCGTATGTCTATGTGATACACTATCATGCATGGGCTGAAATATTGCCAACATGCGTATGTATTTCTGCAGGCTAATAAAGAACTGTAGACTATTTTGGAATCAGTATTTAGCTCTGATATTATGACGCGTGCTCTGGAATTTAAAAAAATATACATATATAAGGGAAATTGACGTTTTTTTAATGGTCAGGTTTTTGGTGTTTGAACAAAGACGTTTCCTCTTAAGGTTCAATATAAATATAATCTAAAAACTAAAATACCAGGGATTTTTTCACCTCGGATTATCGCTTCGATTCGTAAATATAAATATGTTGCACTGTTTGGGGCGTGAAGTTTATTGTCTTAAGTTCATTAAAGGTAAATTTTTTTCCGCTATTTCTGTAATGGGTGGACCATTTTCTCTTACTTTAATTTGGTTTCATGGGCAGGTGTGTGTATGTATCTTTGTGTATGTATAAATAAAATTGGTGAAAAAGTTTTTCCCGTTGCAACAAGGGTTACATATTTTATTCATGAAATGAGTTTTACACTCGTATTTGTAGATGTGAGCAGGTCGAATATTTTGTAAATTTTTTTCCTTCCAAACGGTTTAACATAATTGACCACTGTGAACGTGGGCGTGGAAATATTTCTAAGTATATGCATCAGCGGATGAAAGGAGTTGTTTGTTGGATTACGACGATAAAAATAATGACCCGATACGGTTTATATTCCTAGAGTTATCAGACTGGCCAACAACGCATCGTGTGCGAAATGGTAGCTTTAAATACCTGTAAAATGCAAAATGGTATATGGGTATGCCAGAAATATGCAAGGAATTTCTGATACCAAGTAAATCGTTGTGCTCACCATAATTATTTTGTTAAATTTAATTCGTACACATTTGTCTGCATTACGTGTTGCAATTTTTTTATATTTTTCGTCTTCGAAACATGGCTGGCTTGTGATTCTGATAGCCCGATGCTCCAGATTAGGTCTGAGAGAAAATGGCGCAACCCCCTTCCTCTTATAATGAACACATATAAGTTGTTATTTATTCGTGACTGTATTAGATTTTCGTAAAACAGTAGCGTTAGCTACATTATCTAGGTGGTGTGAAAACTAAAATAAAAAAAAAAGTAAATTTGATACTATTTTGAGACGGAGCTAGTTGTTAGCGTAAGCGAGAACAAGTACGGACTTGACCAAGAGACCATCCCTGCATTCACCTGGAGTGATTTTTAAAATATTAATTCAGGTAGAACGAGTGGAGTATTGAACCCTGGTTCCCTTCAACATGGGTCTTCCTTAGTGTTGACATGTGCGTGCAGATATCTGTGGTTTTTATCCTATGAATTATAGTTTCATTGTGTGAGAAATAAAACAAGCTGCTGGAGCGACATGCCTCCCTCCGACGGTCAGTGCGCTAGGGCAAAGTTCAACATCTGGGGCAGCGCGGCTGGTCATGTGCGTGAGATAAGATTACGACTGCACGTGCCTCTCGTTTACTTCTGTAATGGGATTTGTGATCACTTCTTTAAGTACGCTTTCGTCTTAATACATTTTTATGCGTCTTTCAGTCTCGCCTGCAATTGGGATATTTCGGGTTTTGTGTGTGTTTGACGTNCCCCCCCAAAACTTTATTGCTTAGTTTCACAGCATCACAAATGATCTTTGGTTTCCCCGGAATAAACAAAATACATCACATTTGATTTTTTTTAAAAACAATGGTGAAGTGCGAGCCAGAACTTATTAACAAAAAAAAATTGTACATGGAATGAATTTTCTACATTTGAAAGGCATTACAGTAACTCTAAAATTTCATGATCTCTGTAATGCACTGGCGGAAATATGCTCTAATTTTTTCCAGAAATTATTTACAAAAAAAATTGTACATAGAATTAATTTTCTACATTTCAAAGGGTTTACAATGACTCTATAATTGCATGGTCTCCGTAATGCACTGGTTGCAATATGCTCAAATTTTTTCCAGAATTTATTTACAAAAAAATTGTACATATAATTTATTTTCTACATTTGAAAGGCATTATAATAACTCTTTAATTTCATGGTCTCCGTAATGCACTGGCTGCAATATGCTCTAATTTTTTTTCGCATTTGTCAAGTCTTTCCTTATATGTCTCGACCATGTTGAAGGGTGGGGAATGAGAGCTGTATGCGCGTGTCTTTGCTGGAATTCGTATTGTAGTATATATATGCATGGTGAAATTACATATCTGGGATAAAACTATATTTTAATTCGCGTAATCATAAAGAGTGAATACTCTTGATACCTGTTAGATTAGAGTACGTACACATATACATACAAATGTTCGCATGTCACTTTTCATTCGGCTAAAGTCACGTAGTAGTGTAGAGAAACTCTGAGGCGGGTGGGGGTGTTATACCGTGGATCAGATATATCTCTAATGGAACGAATGCACACGAATGTATGAAAACACAGAAATTGGTTTGCCAAATGTAACTGTTATTTTTTATTTTGCACTTAACGTGGGTGTACCTTTACGCTAGCGTCTCCTCACGGTATATCATTTTTTCACTGTAAAACTTATCATTTGTGCATTATTTATGCGTATAAAGGGTTTTGTATGCTCTCAATGTGTGATAGAAAAATCGGTGCTGCCTAAATTTCCTAATGTACTGATTTTAAACTTGGGAGAAAATGTTTTTAGTGCTGAGTATCTATGCCTGTTTTAGAGGGAACGCATAGAATTCTTCACTGGGTGTTTCGCATACCGTGAGGGGTAGCGAAGTGATTATAACTCTATTTTTGGGTTTTTCGAGCCATGAGTACATTATAGAAAGCAGCATAACTCATGCTTACACAACACATGATTTTTTTCCAAATACTTAATTTAGTTTTAAATAATTACGTTAGTGCATGTAATAAATATTATATTTTTACGTTATGTTATTAACGGCTATAGTCTCATTGGATATTTTTTCTTTAGATTATAAAAAAACTGATAAACTAAGTTTAAAAAAAATTAATACCTCTATGTTGTTTTAAAGACATTTATCTATGCACACATATTACAATATTATTATTCTTCTACATAATATAGGGAATGAACAATACACAAGGAAAATTTTCTTTTAATATAGAATGGATTCCTCATAGTATTTCTTTCATGTACCACGGGTTATCATAACTCCACGATCTTAGGGCTTCGGCGTTGCACGGGACACAGCGATATCTTTGATTTTTGCACTCGTCAAGTCTTGTAGCGTACGTCTCGATGAGCTGTCGAAACGGCGGGCAGCGACAATGTTTGTTTCGATGGGGCACGAATTGTGAATCGCCGACTCTAAGCGTCTTTGAAAACACGGACAGGATAATAGGTAATTATGGTACAGTCCAGCATGGCTGGAAATTCCTCGTACGGAATATTCCCTTCTTCCCACCTTAATCCGTGCGTTTCGTACGTCTGTAGGCGGTACGCTTGTTGCATAGTATTGCTATGAACACGGCGATAAAAAAGTGAAAACTTTGGTTTTCTCGTCTTCGTCACTGTACGAGATAGTAATCTCCTTGATGGTGTACGAGTCTAACGAGCAAAAACCTTGGATGTTGTAAAACATTTTTTTTCCACATCGGGAACCTATGTTTTGGGTTAGTTTTTGCATCGGGTAGTGCTTGCCAGTAAATTTATTGAATGGAAGCATCTTCAAAGGGTACAGTTTGCTAGTAGATAACTTGCACACAGACGTCATCTTCTACGGGGAGAGCGTCGTAAACGGGGACGTCGTCTTCAACAGGGAAGTCGTCTTCCACGGGCGCAAACGTCGCGAGGGCAGCTCGGCGGGCCTTACACCAACACCTGCGATGCGGCGTGTCGGGAACCGAGGTAGTGCAGCCCTCGAAACACTCCTTGCAAGGGAGACAGTCCCATAGTTTTTCATCCTGCTCCAGGTATGCTGGCAAATACTTTAATACGGTCGAAATTTCATAAGATGCGTAGACCAGGAGAATTTCTTTCAGCAGGTACGGTAACTCGTACCGTTTGTCCAAGGCACTAACCGAGCGCACCCTTCCAAATGCCAAAATTGCCGAAAGGATTTTATGGCCTCTCGGACAACGCGCGTAAATTTCTAAGAGCAAGAAAAATGACTGATTCTGCGAGGGGGCTCAGGGTGCGACTTATAAACAGTTTTTAATGGGGAAAAAAATTTTCACCCTCGAGATTAACTCAGTTCTCTATCGAGGGATTCTTGAGACGACAGCCATCTTGGATGTCATGATATTATTATTTTAGCATAAGTCATAACCATGCTAATGCTGACTCCACCCTGCTGACTCCTGCTGCTGTCTCCTCCCTGCTGCTGACTCCTCCCTGCTGACTCCTCCCTTCTGTTGACCTTGATATTGACCTGCAATCAATTTTTTTAAATTTGACCTTGACCTTTCATTACCAACATGGTATGCACGTAGGAAAATAATTTGACTTTGACCTTGGCCTTTGATCACTGTTATGGTCGGAACTAAGGATTCCGAAAACACTCGAGTGATTAGCCAATGAGAAACATTGGCGGAGCAATTAAATATATTGGAAGGTGGTGATGGGGAACCGACTAATTGGTCGAACGAAGGTTTCTGAAAACACCTGAGTAAATAGCCAATGAGAAACTTTGGCGGAGTAATTAAATATATTGGAAGGGGGTGGGCAATTGTTCAATTAAATGTAAGGGAAGGGGTTAATGTAGGTTGTCAGTCGTCTGCTGGGAGTGGTGCTGGGAACAGCACCAGCAATGTAAAACAAATGGCAAACGATAAAAACCAATATGCCTGTCAAAATAAGGTGAAAGACAAACTCCACTAACATACAAACAAATGACAAAAAAAAAAAACCAATTGCGGATGGTGGCTGTGACGCCTACCAAGTTGGCGGACTGTAACGACCAATATGGCGGACGGCTGCACCTACCAATAAGGCGAACTGCACTGACCAAAACGGCGGAAGGCTGCACCTACCACGATGGCAGATGGTGGCTGTGACGCCTACCAAGATGCTGAACTGCACCTACCAAGATCGTGGAATAATTATTGGTGAAGGGGGTTGTGGAAAACCACAGAAATTTTTTTAAATGATTTTTTTAAATAAATTTTAATATTTTTAGGATAATTTTTAAAATATTTTTTAAATATTTTTAATTGAAGATGGCCGACCGGAATGACAGAGCCCGAGCAGCTCCGGTGCTCTGGTCCTAGGTCTCGAAGTGCCTAAGTCACCCAAATCCCTCTACTCGCCTTCCTAAACCACATCTTCCGTTCCCTATGACCACACCATACCATTCTTTGCTACGTGTCCCTCGCCCCTTTTAGTTAATTCGTAGTATTTGGACTGTCTTTCTAATTCTCTCCACCGCGTATCTCTTATGGCTATCCTCTGTATTCGTTTTCCAACACACCAGCCAGTAGCGACATTTTGCCTATAGCCATATATGACATGACAAAGGAAATTGTTTTTATGCACTTCCAAATGTATCAGTCGGCTCGCGAATATGATTCATAAACTTGTCTGTACTATCGATTTATTTAGGTGACTACGTTGAGCTCGCTATAATTAATCCAGACTTTAAATTTGTAACTTTCATCACATTTGTAAAAATTCTTCTTTAGTTATTAATGTTACCATACTTACTACACCAGAAATCTTTAAGATACACTTAAAGTACCTACATATTCAATATAAATCATAAGATAATATTTTGTTTTTTTTTTTCAGAAAAGAGAACGTAACGGAGTATCCCCCAAAACAAAATAATTTATATAGTGAAATTTACATTACACGACACCAACAAACTCTTTCGTAAACATTGATTTACACTCTTCATACAGTATTTTTCTATGTTTTCCTAGGCGACAGAGGAATACAATAGGTTGAGAAGCTCTACCTAATGCAAGTTGATTAATTTATCTAATCTCAGAAACATTCCTTCGAGGGAAACGTGTAGGCTCGATATCTTTAACCTTAAAGCCATTATAAATGGGTAATTTGTGATATTTTTGAAACAGGAAGTTCGTGGTGAATATTGCTCTACATGTCTCGCACTGAAGTGTTAGCGGCTCCAATTCTTAGTAAACTTTTTTTTTTAATATGCCTTTCCTCTTGGCAATACTTATCACGTTGCTTACGTCCATTGTAGACTTGCAGAGATCCCTTATGCATGTTTTGGTAAAATATATTTGGTAGCATGGAGTCGTCTTTCATATATTCAGGTTTCATGAACATGGTGGAGTGTAATATAACTTTATACTCGAGAAAGATTTGGTGCAATACATCAATCCACTTATAAATATCTCTTGTTGTGATTGAATGCCACATCAGAGCACACAATTAACTTTTTAAACTGCGTATTTTACTTGCCGTAGTTTACTATATGAGGAATAATTATAAATGGTATTTTCTTCATCAAAGTTAGATATTTTTACCATAATTTCTCTTGCTATAGTTGTATATTAGCCGGAACGGGTTTTTAATGCAAAATGTCTTCCATCTCTTTTGTGCCTTCGAGTGCACTCTTCTAGCTTGGCGCAATAGCATATGCATTATTGATCAATGATGGTCAGCAAGTATCTGAAGCCTTACTCACCTGAGTTTGTAGTATCATCTTGACGAGCTCCACATATAATATTTAGTCCGTACCACGTGTTATGTCTCTGTTCTCGTGACAGTTGCGTCTCGCAGGTACGTACACTTTTCAAGCGATTTTCAATATAAAAATTGTAAGTTATTCCCTCCCAAAGTTTTTCAATGTTCAAAATTATTTCACTGGGTGCGTGTTATTTCCAACCATTTGCAAAACTAAAATAAAATCTCGGTCTCTTTACCAGCTCATTCAAATCGTCTCTAAATATGTGATTGGAGATAACACCAACCAGTGTGTAATCTTGACTGTCGTTTCACAGATGACGTCTGCGAAAATATTGATTTTGTTATGATTTTTAGCTAAAATTCAGAAATAATAAAGGGCATGCGAACTAACTGTCCTGTCTGTGTGTATATGTGTGTGTTTCGGTGTGTTTCTCACTAAACTCTTTGGAAAACGCTAACCTAATTTCACCAAAATCGGTACACATATAGTAAGGACATCTGACTTTTGTAATTTTCGACGACACCAGAAACCTACTTTCAAGATGGTCGTCATTTTAAAATGTTGGGTGCTCTGCCATATCTCGGGAACCATCCAAAATATTTAAGCCTGATGTTTTGAATTTTGGCAATGCATCATGTAAGAATTTAATTTAGAGATGGTTATTGTTGTCGTTCCGCCATTTTTGATGATATCACCAAATTAAAAAAGAATGATCGAAAAGTAATCAGAAAATTTTCGTCAAATTCGCCAAGTATGTCAAATTAAAGTGGCCATGTAAAGGTATGCGATTTAAATGTATTATGCACTTATTACAACAATACGGTTCGACCAATATCGACTAAATATTGAACACTGGAACTATGTATTAACACCATTATATATTACAACACAGCCACATTTATACGCATTTTAGAAGATAGTTCATTAGGAATAAGAAAAGTTTTTATTTCGTGTCTCTGGAAGCAATCAACAGATTTCCACCACGTATTGCGAAGAATTTGTATTGTGGTAGGTCATTTTAAGCTGTATGTTTTAAATGTTCCAGACTCTTCTATTTATAATGGTGACTATAAAAACACTTTAGCTAAGTGTGCTTTATCTACGAAACTATGCAAACGATTTTATCTTAACGTTGTGTATTGTGCCTATGACAGTTATAGAATTTCCTGATATATAAACTTAATTTCTGACATTTATGAACTTTTTGAAACTAAACAATTGAGTGTTTAATGTCATATCTCGAAGACCAATCAACAGATTACCATCAAATTTTAGACGAAAGAAGTGCTACTGTGGGGTATGTAAACTAACATAATTTACGTGCGACGGGTTTTTTTTTATCGTATTAAAATAAATAATTTTAGTTAGTATGTTACATGTATTCAATAAACCAACAAACTTTTACCAAATGTTGTACACTGAGAGTATTCATTACAAGCATAATTTAGATATACAAGATAATCTTTCGCCGGCCTTTTTGCAAAATATTTCCAAGTGAGAAAATTAAACATTTTGCCATATTTCCAGAAAAATTCAACTATTTTCTACAACATTTTCCACTTTATTAGTGCTGCAGAAGGTCATGTAAACTTTCGTGATTTACGTAGGGGTGAGACAATTATTTTAAAAATGGAGGCCATATAAATATTAGGACAAGTTTGCCATATCTGTTGAAAAATTTAACTGAATTTAACCAACCATTTTATGCTGACAGTATCTATAAGAAACGTCACCTGCAGAAATTTTGAGGCAATTTAGTAATATAGCACAATATAACAAAATAAAGTTTTTGTATTATATCTTAGGGACCAATAAACCAATTTCCTTCAAATTCTTCATACAAGCAGCACTATGATGGGCCATATAAACATACATTTTAAAGTGGCTCAGAAACACATTTTCAAAATAATGGCCCTGATATTGTTTCAGGTTGGTAAACCTTATCATTCAAAACATTAGACTGATTAATATGATTTTGAGGACCGTGGAAGTGTAGTGGTTGGACTACTTGCCTCCCACATTCGCAAACCGGGTTTAATTCCCGGATGAGCGACTCCCGGATTTTCAAACGTGGGAATTGTTTTTGACGATGCCGCGGGTTGGCGGGTTTTCTCGGAAATCTCCTGTTTCCCCGCCCTTGCATTCTGGCACCACTCCATACTAACCTAACCTCATCACAATTGGCTCTCAAGATCTCGGTATTAAGTGCAGCACAAATCTCTCTCTCTCTCTCTCTCCCTCTCTCTCTCTCTCTAGACTCCACATCCGAATTTTATGCTCCAAATCGGACCCCCGTAATACAGTAGATTGCACGCTAGCTTATGGTACGAGTTATCCTACTTTCGAGTCCTGGATAAGGCACTTATGTATTCGTGATTGTCTCACATGCTTCTGGTTTCATTTCTAATGGTATTACTGTTAAAGAGATGTCTTGTCCTACATACCAGCTATGTAGATTAAAGTAAGCTCATGGTTTGTATCAGTAACTTTTTTCCGACTTGATTTACTATTATTGTCACTGCTTATTCCTTATGTTACTTAACGTAAACTTTACCTACATACTCGCCGGATCGCCTGGCCTACAGACGTAGAATCAGCCAGATCTAATTCTGCTCAACAACTGACTGTTGGGTTGGTATTTGGCAACTGTCTGATACGCTGGCCTGCGAGCGGCTCGAACGAGGGACGGAGACGAACTTCGCCGGAAGAGATCGAAGAGAATCGCCGAGAGCCAGGTCACCCTGACCTCCCTGAACCACAAGGAGGAAAAACTATACCACTTTTATTTGAAAGTGAGACGCACTACTACTGTGTTTTTCTTTTATTGTATTCATTTTTTGCAAGGTTTATTTCTCAGTGTTTGTTTTTCTCTTGATCTGTGCAATCTAACAATGGCAAAACTTAATTCACATAATATATTTTTATCTGCCACGAAGTATTATATGATAATAATATATATTTACAAACTTAGTTTTCAGAACAGAATTTGATGTATAAAGTTATAATTACTCGTGATTGGTTGTTGGTCACGTGGTATGTATTCCTCTGCAGACAATTATGTAGCTCAATTAACGCCACATCACAGTTCTTCATCTGATGCGAGAAGTGACAAATTCACTCTCTTCCTTGATGTTTCGAGCATTCAGCATGGTAAGTTATTTCATTATGTTCACCTATTCCATAAAATTTTGCAGGGCATTTTCGAAAGTACTCGCAATTTCCCATACATTTCCCCACAAAATTAAAAACTCTGCCTAAAACTTCGAATACAAATTTTGACCAGCGAGATATTGGAGTGAAGAGGTAAAGATGATGTGATCATTTAATGTGACAAACATCCTGACTTTGTCTTTGGTGGCACCATCGTTGACTCCTGCTGGACTCTATAAGTTATAGTTGATACTATTCGCAAACCTTCAGGGTTAGGCCCTTGAAATCTGGAATTAACAATGTCATCATAAGCTGAATGACCATGGTGTATCGGACTATGGTTAAGCCCATTTATAAGCCTATAAGACATTTTTTTACCTGTAATGGCGATAAAGTAACAACCAAACAGACCAACTGAACACATTAAACGGACATACCAAACAACCATATGAAGAGCCATACTTGCGAGCCACACGAACCAGTCATACACGGCAAACCAGGCGAAACACCCATACGAGACAACGATACAAGCCATTAATACCAGTAAAAAAGTGTACACTACCTACAAGATTTCTCATTATAATATTAATTTTATTCATATTTTAATTATTTAACTGTAAATTATATAGAAGTGTTGTTTCTGACTGTTAAAACCTCTTGGTAATGTGTGTCGTGTATTTCGAATGACACATTTAAAGTTATTAAAAAAACGTACCAAATATTAGATTGAAAAATTAAAAAATTAAAAAATTTATGATATTGAAATTCCATTTCGTATATAGTATAGTATTGACAGTACTTATTCATAAAAATTCAATTTTCATGTAGCATAAACGAAACGCTTATCTATAGTTCGCACAGAATTCGTTCATTCATGCTTTTTGAGTGAGATTTTTGAAAATTTGTATACTAAATTGTTGAAATTGATGGATCAAATACATATTTTTTTAAACCCGCAAACTGGTTTCGCAATGTAAGATGAAGTAATTCTGATTTAATAAAGCTTTCCTAAAAATTGTGCCAAAATGTTCTTGTTATATCTTTTCACCTCATGATTATGATGATACGCCCGCTATAATGCCTGATTAATTTAGATATTGTTATTAATAGGCTAAAAAAAATTCGAATGAACAACGCTGCCCTGTGTTATGCTTTCTGGGTAATATTTTTTTTTTTTATTGGCTGAAAAAATTGCAATGAACAGTTTTATTCCTTGCAGTTTTTTTGCTTGTAACTTTTGTGTTACTAGTTGGCTGTAGTTGCGTCACCCCTTAGTGGGTAATTTTCCGAAGTTAACATATTGTTTTCCGCTGGAGTGGGATCGAATATTCAACATTTGTCAACACCATAGTGCTTTAATATGATTATCTCAACAAAATACACATGGCGTCATATTGCTTGCACATGTTCATAAGTTTCTCCATTGTAAACCTGCAGATGCATGTATTTTCATTTAGACAATGCAGCAGTAATTCGAAATTGTTTTTCCAAAATGGTCTAGTGCTCATTTTCAGCGGCAGCACCACTGAATTCTTGCGCCAAGTGACTGACATCATGACAATACCATCGACTACTTTGGCTGCAGCAACCCCAATTCCAGCAGTGTTACCAACTACTTCAGAAGCACCTACATCGATAGAAATCCATCCAAGTATTTTCCTGAAACATCGAGATTATTTCTATGACCTTGTGATGAAACCTTTGCGACTTCTTCTTCACTCCACGACTACCTGTCCGTCTAAAGCAGAACCACCTTACTTTGCTCGGAAATAAGAACGCAAGGAGAGATATACGTTTCTATGATTCGTGTTCCGGGCCCAACAGGGGTTTGTGATACACAATGCCATTTCAGAATTTTCCAGCCAGACGGGGGACTGGAGTTAATTTTGGCCTACACAGTATTTTAAGTTAGGTGCTGAATGACATCCCCGCCAAATTTGGTCCAGATTTACAGAAGTGTGTAAAATTGCGATACATAATCCCCTTTTAATGATTTTGGGGGTATTAGGCCAAAGGGATGAGTCTCAGACAATTTTGGCCTAGACCGTATTTTTAGTTGTATATGTAGGGCATCCTTACTAAATTTGGTCCAGTTTCGTTGCACGGTGTAGAATTGTATAGAGAATAAACATAAATTCATACATGTATGACCAACTCAGACATACTCTCAGTCTTATAGGAGAAACTGATGCGAGGAAGTTATTTGATGTAACGTCTATTTATTTAGACAAAGACTTAAGAGCCAAAAAAACTGGCATAGGCGTGCGTATGCAAATGACAGAGGTATGGAACCAATCAGAGTTACGCGATGCAGTCGGCAGCTAGGACGGTTACTGCTGCTATAATGGCAGGTTATCAAGATTTAAGTGAGTTTGAACGTGGTGTTGTAATCGGCGCACGATAGATGGGACATAGCATCTCTGAAGTAGCGATAACATTAGGATGTTCGCGTACGACCATTTCACGAGTGTACCATAAATATCGGGAATTCGGTAGAACATCACATCTTCGACATCGCTGCGGCCGGAAAAAGATCGTGAAAGAACGGGACAATCGACGACTGAGTAGAATTATTAAACGTGACAGACGTACAACCCTTTCTCAAATTGGCGCAGATTGGATTTGTGGACTGCGCTGCAGGATTCATGGTATGAATTGCCTTCTGCATACCTTCAGACATTACTCGAGTCTATCTTACGCCGTCTTGCGGCACTGCACTTCTGCATGCTCGAGGGGGCCCTACGCGATATTAGGCAAGTGTACCAGTTTTTTTGGCTCTTCAGTGTATAAAGACCCATGATGCTAGAGTGCATCAGTACGTTAGTGGTGACTTCGCTTTGCATGCAGTTCTCTTGTGACTTGGTGTCCTCTTCATGGGACAGCCCATCTTGCAAGTGCTATTTGGAAGATAATAACAATATATCGCGTTGACGTTATTTATGCAGCATCTATTTCGGCTGCTGGGGCAATTATATAACCAACCTTTTCGGTTGAGCTACCTGGTAATTTGTCTGTACTCTCTCTGACAATACCTTGGACATATTGGTGACATTGTTACATTAAGTTCATTGAACGGTGACACCAGGCTCATTTATTGGCGACATTGTTAAAATTAAGTTTATTGAACTGCGACACCTCGTTCATTAACGTACAAAGGCATGGCTTAATGATGAAAGTAACTAAATACTGCTTTGTCCGTTGACATACTGCGCAAAAGGAAAACATTTACTAAGGAATTCGCACAAAATCAAAAATATTTTAATAATAACTTTTAAAGAGTTGCCGTGTGTTTANCTGCGCAAAAGGAAAACATTTACTAAGGAATTCGCACAAAATCAAAAATATTTTAATAATAACTTTTAAAGAGTTGCTGTGTGTTTATATATATATTTTTATTACCAAAAAATGTATTAATTACTTCAGTTACACTACATGAAAATCGCATGGCATACGTTTTAAGTACATATACTTATATAGGTACATTATTTAAAAGAGAGAATTGCATATAGTTCAGTCGTACTTTTAAAATGTAATACAGTGAATAACTAATTGAGAAGGTATTTTTTAATTACATAAAAATTATTAATTTCTTATGAAGTTTGTATACCCACTCCTAATAGGCCGAGTTGAGTGAAAGCAACGAACTTGGTGTGTGCATTAGCTCGATGTGCTGTGTGGAGGTTACAAGCTCACGCGCTCTGACACACCTGCACATGCACATCAAATAATATTTCATTGCTGGTGCACATATACGGCTTTAGAGAAATATATCACTACTACCTGGTAAGATGGAGAATTATGAGAAACTGTGTCCTTAAATTGTAGATGGTGGTGAACGGTAGGAAGGGAGAAAAATATTGCGAGTGGTATTGCTAAAAAAAGGCGGAGTGAAAGAGGGTAAAGAGGCCGTAGTAAGGGTGGTGATAAGAAAGGGGTGCTGAAGATAGGAACGGGGTTCTAACATAAACCAGGTAGCTCACTAATAAATCAGTCGCTTATGGGCTAAACTACAGAGAGGGGGTTTTAGGCCAAATATATTTCATTGTGTGGAGTGTTGATCGAACCTAGTACTTTCTGCAAGCAAGTCTTCCTAAATCACAACAATATACAGATATTTTGCAATTAGAGTACCAATTTGAAATAAAAATAATATATCTTACTATATTGGAAATGGCGGTGTGCTGGTAGGATGAGTCAGCACAAGTTTTTTTTCTGTAAATTCTAAAACATTTTACAAGGTTCTGTATTTTTTGGCAAATTTTTTTTCTGATTTTGTGTTTAGCCAGAGTCCACTAAACGTTTAAGTCAAGACAATAAAGTACAACGTTATTGCCTATTCTTAACTTCGATCCTTAACTCTTCTATGCACAATAATCTTCCACAACATACATTTTTTCCCCCCATTTTTCAATTTTTTTTTNTTCGATCCTTAACTCTTCTATGCACAATAATCTTCCACAACATACATTTTTTCCCCCCATTTTTCAATTTTTTTTTTGTCTGTTTATGTTACGTTTTTTTTAATTTGCACGATTTGAAATTTTTTTAATTTTATGAAAAATTCTGATTTTATTTACTTTTTCTCGAATTTTTAGATTTAAGGGCATTCCAAGTGTACCCGAAGGTCACGACCAACTTTACTCAGAGTAAATTGGCTACCTCGGTTTTGTTTCAATATCACAACATATCACGCGCCTAAACCATGCATGCCTGACGATTAACCTATATTTTTGTACTACTGAACACGTCCAAATTTTCGAATACTTACCTATGATGCACACACCATATGTCTCTAAATTATTACAAATGTTTGCCTATGTAAGAGACTCAAATAAACTACTGTACATTAGTACTTCTATTACTGAATCAGTACAGCACGAATGTTAACGACGTTGCCTACCTGCATCTGCGAAATTTAAATAGGAAATCTCATGTTAAGGAAATTTCGCCTTAATACGTAAGTTATAAAAATAGGTGTTTCAAACAATATATATTCTTCGTGAATTTTGTNTCGAATACTTACCTATGATGCACACACCATATGTCTCTAAATTATTACAAATGTTTGCCTATGTAAGAGACTCAAAGAAACTACTGTACATTAGTACTTCTATTACTGAATCAGTACAGCACGAATGTTAACGACGTTGCCTACCTGAATCTGCGAAATTTAAATAGGAAATCTCATGGTAAGGAAATTTCGCCTTAATACGTAAGTTATAAAAATAGGTGTTTCAAACAATATATATTCTTCGTGAATTTTGTNGTAAGGAAATTTCGCCTTAATACGTAAGTTATAAAAATAGGTGTTTCAAACAATATATATTCTTCGTGAATTTTGTAGGAGAAGTTCCTTACAGCGGAGATGTTTCCATAACATGTACAAACTGTTTGCTAAGAATTTTTTTAAATGTGTGTTCTACAAAAAAGTACACATTATACATTTATATTGAAAATATACGCTCGTAGTGATCTTCCAAAAATTCGTGGAGAATACATATTGTTTGAAAGGCCTATCATTAAAATTAACGAAGTGTGGTGAAATTTCCTTAACATGGGATTTCCTATTAAAATTTGGCTGCTACCAACCGGTAAGCAGTGCGGTTAAACGACGTGAACTTATGCATGTGTCTTCTTAGTCTCCTTGTCTCGTTTTATGGCAAATCTGGGAGGTGCGGTGGCTTTCGTCACGTACGTAAGGTGAAATCATAATTGAAAAGAGTAAATGGCTTTGAAGCAAGGTGGTTGTCGCCCAGTGTCTGGCGAAGCAACGGCTGTATTCACGGCGGCTGGTGTTAATGTGTTATTGATTGCGAACTGCGCGGAGCCGCGCGGTATCCGCTGCAGATGTGTTGGCAGGGGCAGGACGCACTAAGCCCGTTGGCGTGCGGTAGGCCTCGCCACAGCTCCCCAGGCGCGGCGGCAAGCGGTGAGGAGAGAGCTGGTTAATGGAGTTCAAGATAGAATGCCAGCGAAGTATACGCACCGCCTGCTCACGTCCTCTTCAATTTCACAAGCCTCTGGGGAGGAGAATATGGCACCCTGCCGGTACAATAACCTTTTGGTCACAACATTGACGTGCGAAATGTAATTTAAAATAATAATATACTATGTCCAACATGTCGCTTGTACTGAAACTTTCTTTCAGGCTCTTGTGTACTTGACATATATGCTTTAATAACAACTCTTTAGACCAGGCATATTGCTGCAATTATCTTTCTGTGAAAGGATTTCTGTTGGAAAACTATCTTGTAGAAAGCTGGTCCTTCATCACAGTTATGCAGATTGATCCTTAATTCTACGTAATCACTTTTAAACATGATTTGTTATGAGAAATGGGGGAGAAAATATATTACGTTCTGAAATCTCACGTGGTAATTCAAGAAGAGATGCATCCTGTGAAAAAATTGTATAAAATTTTGTTATTTTCAAAATGTTATAAGAAACGACATATAACAAAACGTTACCGATATAACTAACGAGCCTACTTTTCTCGACATGTTTGCAAATAATTTTGAAGTTCAAAAAGTTTAGATAGTAGATGAGTCTTGACGTCTCGTTCACAACAATAACATTAAATATAGAACAAAAACAAATGCAAAACTAGTGGGACAGTTACAAATATGCACATGTATTACCCGGGACTCGAGCCCTTAAAACCTCGTACTCTAGGATGGTGTACAACAAACTATATGACGGGTGTAAAATTTGAAGCATCACCTTCGGTTGTAATCAGTCTAAAAGTTTCGTAAACTGTGTGTACCAAACTAAATTATTTACAGGAACATCATTTTGAAAACACGTGTGTGAGTCACTTAAACCATGTAAGTTTACATGAGCCACCGTAGCACTAATTGTGTGCAGGTTTTGTGGAAATAGGTTGACTGATTCCTGGGATAAGGCACCATTATACAAAAATGCCTTACACCCATCTCATTTAAATCATGTAAATTTCGGTTGTCATATTGTTTTACTAATTATGTGAAAAACTTTTGTGGTGATAAGTTGGTTTGTTTGCGATATATGGCAAGATTGTTGCACTATATCATCTGGCAGTATCGTCTAAACATACGTCTAAAAGACGGTCTCTCTAATAATGGCTGATGCTACTAATGGATACTCCCCAAGTAACAAACAACAGGCAGTTAACTGTTTGCCAACTGATGACAGTGGTGACAAACGTTCGCATTTTTGACTGTCTGCATTTTTAATGGTTGAAAATTAGGCCATATAAATAAATGTAACGTTACCTCTTATTTTAATAAACCTAATATGGGCCAATGTTCACAAAACTATTGTTAGATTTCAACAGACGCCCTTATTGTTGGGAAAATATTAGCAGTATGTTTATGGGCCATTTACAGCATGCGAACTGTGGTTTACTGCTGGGGACATACAAGCAGCAAACATGTGGGCCACTTATGGACTACTAACTGTTTCTTACTGCCGCGGATATATTAGTAGCATGCTAATGTATACCAACTGTTGCTTACTGCTGGGGACTTATCAGGAGAAACTTACTGCCCTTTTGTGATATGCCAACTGTTCCTTATTACTGAATAATTATTATCAGCAAGTTTATGAGCCATTTATTGCATGTCAATTGTTACTGCGGGGGACATGTTTCTGATAATGTCATGGGCCATTTATGTCATGTCAACCATGTGTTATTTTTGTGCAGTAGCAAATAGAAAATGGGAAAAAAGTGGATTTTTTTTAGTTCATTCATATATTAAGTAAAATTATCAGGTTGCATATGTAGAAATAAAAAAAATCTATACTGAATACCTCCAAAGTAAAACACGTAAAAATATTAATTACTTAAAATTTTTAATTCCACCAAAAGTAGCCAGAATCTAAAATATTTTAAACAAAACACAGAAATCCCAGTACTGACTTTTGATTCTTACATTAATTGTGTATATAGCAAAGCTAATAATGAAACTTCTATGCGTAGAAAGTATATGAATTTGCTAAAAAANCTTACATTAATTGTGTATATAGCAAAGCTAATAATGAAACTTCTATGCGTAGAAAGTATATGAATTTGCTAAAAAATTTACATGAATACATAGTGAGTTTGATTCCAGGTTCTTCCAAACAAATTTTCTAAATTAATAAATAATANAAAAAAATTTACATGAATACATAGTGAGTTTGATTCCAGGTTCTTCCAAACAAATTTTCTAAATTAATAAATAATACTGAACCTAACGTAGGAATATGGTAAAATAATAAATTTTAATTGTGTGAAACATAATTATATTTCGGCTTTGAAACTTCACGATAAGCTGCTTCCATGAGAACCACAAGTGGTCAATAGCTAGGCTGTAGGTGGCAAATAGCCTGGATATACAAATTGTCAATAGCTGGGCCACAAGTGGCTTGTCAACAGTTTGCTGACGATATGTGGTTTACTTATGGCAGGCCAGAAGCAGAAAGCCAGTGGGCCACTGCTGCCACACATGTCCCAATGATGGTGCTCACATGCTTGGAGTACATTTGGTTACCCAGAAGCGGGCCGCTTGTTTGTAAATTGCATTTTGCTACATGGACGTTATCTGAATAGTGACCCAGATGTGGCCAACTGCAAACAACCGTCAAGATGAATCATTTGGGCCACAAGCATCTGCGGGCGTATAACAATGGTTGACTGATTGTTAACTGATTATGGAAACCGTATGTTGGCCGCCTGTGTACAAGCAGTTTTGCAAAAGTGGGCCAACTGACTTCTGCTGCTTGAGTCTTAGCATATAATGTTGTGGTGAAATTGGTTTAATCGTTTAATATATATGACAAACTTATCTACAGTCATATTGTAGATTACGCCAGACACCCTTAAAACATGTAAGTTTACTATCTTCATTATTTGAGAACAAAACGGTTATGCATTGGCACATTCGATATACAAAATGAAAATATAAAATGGCAGCAATTTTTAATATAATGGTCAGACCCACATAAAACATGTCCATTTATATGACTTATTATACTGCAGTACTACTTGTTTCTCAAATTAGGAAGGAAATCCTTCGATAGTATCCCGAGATATAACAAAATCGTTTGTATTCAGGTAGCATTACATTACAAAATGGTGAATAAGAGAGTCTCTGTGTACACACATTTTATTTTACTTAAAGGTCCTACCAGCATACAAAGTAAACTTCGAAATTTTGATAAAGTGTCTAGCGGACCTGAAAAAATGTCAGTTTAGATAGTATACTATAGTGCTACTTTTTTTCCAAATTTGATAGAAAACCGTTCATTGTTTTTGGAAAAATTACAAAACTTGATTTAATCGGGTATCACTGGGGACAAATTGGGGAAAAAAGATTCTCTGAGTATACACATTTAATGTTTGTAATAAATACTGCTAGCATGCATACGAAGTTAAATTGAAATTTGTTACATGGTTTCATACATATTGCAATGTAATTTATAATGTTTACATGGCCACCATTTTGAAGATAATTGTTTGGCCTATTAATAAATAATGTATGTTTACATTACTTACTATAGCATTACTTGGTTACCAAATTTGGTACGAATCGGTCAATTTTTTCAAGAGATATGATATAAAAATAGGTTTTCCATGTTACATTGTGTTACAAAATGGCGGACAACTAATGTTATGAATTGACACATTTTATGTTCATAATAATTACCTTCAGCATACCATGTTTGGTGAAAATTGGTTAAATGGTATAGTAGATACAGCAAGTGAACGTAAATATATTTATATATCGTCCCCATTTTGGAAATAAATGTATTATTTATTTGAATTGATAGTATTTACATGGTCTATAAAAGTAGTACTTATGTGCCAAAATTTGGTAGGAATTAGTTAAAGTGTCTTTCCTTCGGAAAGTTGGCTAAAATTAAGTTTTTTTATTATAACTTAATTTTTATTATTTATTTGTGGATTAATTATTTGCAAGAAAATTCACCAGTAGCTGTTCCTGTTTTCGCTCCTCACAGAGTTGTGGTTGTTCAGATTGTTATGGAGTGAGGTAGACTGAGGTGTGACACTAAGGGATGGCTCAGCCTGTGCCACTCTGCTGTTGATACAATTTTATTAATCAGTGTAGTATGGTTTGCTCGAACATAACTTCCTGGTATACGAGATAGACAAGGCCATACTGCTTTCTAACCCAAGGGCCATTGGATTTAATGCAGAGCAGAGCGACGACACAGACACCCTAAAAAATAAAATGCCAACGTTCTTGAAGTGGAAGTCAGTTGGTGGCAGTCTAGGTCAATATCCTGAGGTAGTGGTAGGCCCCAGAATTCAAGGTAGGACTGGCGATGTCACGTCTCTCCCATGTCACTAAAATTCGAGTTGTGATCCTTGCCACCTCGTAACATTTACTATTGAGGTGGATATGTTAAAGCCAGACAATGTTTTTCCATCCGATCACGAAATTATGCAAGCACTGTTGACGTATTGTACTGGTCTAGTGGCAGATATCATTTTACAAGGTCTCACATTTGGGGGAACTTGAGTAAAAAACTATTTGTGGAAAAATTTGTACCCCAAATGAGTAAAGGAGGATTTAGCATGAGAGAGAGAGAGAGTTTATCGTTTTCAACGACCAGGGGAAGATTAATTAGAATTTATTCAAAGTATTAATTATCACGGTAGACCTTTTGAACTTATATATGAAATGAACATTAGTTTGTTACCTAATTTTACAAAATATGTCTCCCCTCTTTATGCAACAAAGTGCAGATTTTACTACCCGAAAAACCAAGGTGATCTGCAAACATGGGCTATGCAATTGGAAAATATTATTTACACCTCCCATCAGTTCACATTAAAATTTCTTCCTGCAATACAATGTGGTTGTGGTAGTGAAGTACGAGGCGGTCGAATACGTATTTGCTTTTGTTGTGGGAAGTCTGGGCATTTAGCTAGCGAATGTAAAGTAGGAGNGTACGAGGCGGTCGAATACGTATTTGCTTTTGTTGTGGGAAGTCTGGGCATTTAGCTAGCGAATGTAAAGTAGGAGTGCGGAAGAACGAAAAGTATTTTGGATGTGGTAAAGTGGGTGATTTGCAAGAAGATTGTTGGGGAAATAAGAAAAGTGAAGAAAAGGAAAAAAGTGAAAAATGATCAGGTTCAGGGTAACCCAGTTGAGGAATATATTTCTCTTTTCGGCAGAAGGAACCATAGCAGGGCTGAAAGTTTGATTGTTATCTTAGTAATTAAAGATAAATCCATCTCAGCATTAGTCGACGTTGCGTCAGACAGTTGTTTTGTTAGTCAAAGTTTAGCAAGTACCATAGTTTCCGAGCACCCTGAATTAAATAAAAAACTTTATGTTGGTCAAAGGTTAAATTTAGTGTTTGCCATGGAAAAAGTCATAACGTTAGAGTTAAGATGGTGCTCAACTTAAAAATTGGAACATATTCATTGATGAGAGATTTTTGGATTGTTCCTGGGCTTATTAATCCCCTTGTGTAAGGTCTAATTTTTTTTGGGTAAATCAAGTGCTTTTGTAGATTGTAGAAAAAAAATAATTTGACTCATAAAAATTAGAAGTCTGACTGGAGAGGGCAAAGAAAGTGAAAAGGTGGGCAGGAGTTCAATTTAATAATAATAGCCAGATTGGAAATGAGGTTTGAAAGGAAAACTTGCAAAAACAACTGAAGGAATTAAAAGATTTCATTACCAAAAGGTTAGGAACTTGTGATATAATGACATATGAAATAAAAGTTAGTAATGATGAAGCAATAAGATATGTGCCTAACCTGTGCTCTCCACACAAAATAAAGTACTTTGGAGATATAACTATTGATTTAAGAGCGAAAGGGTTAATAACTTCTTCTATTTCACCATATACTTTTTCGGCCTTCGTAAAAATAAAGAAGGAACCAGGTCATTATTGCTTAGTAGTAGACAACAGACTTTTGCATCAAAAGCTCAAAGTGGACACTTTCCCGTTTCCCTCTATAGAAACTATACAGGCTGAGTATAAAAGAATACCCCAAATTTGAAGGTCTATAATATCAAAACTAAATAACCTGCAACCTTTATTGACCAATCAAATGAATCGTGGAAACATGAAGTTTGTTTACCATACATTCATTAATGATCAATGTGACCACCATGAGCACACCGAGCAACATCTACGCGATAATCAAGCTCGTTCCACAATCTTGTCAGCATCTCTGATGTTATGGTTGGGATGGCGTTCGTAACGCTCAGTTTGAGGGGACAGCGAGCTCGTATTCGACACTTCAATGGAAAGGGGACGGTCTGCTGTTTCCTTAATGTGCCTAGAACGAGGTAGACTATGCCTTCATGTCTAAGCTAGGTTTTTAGCAATGAAGCGATGTTCCATACAAACGGTAAGCTGAACCGGCAAAACGTGCGGATATGGGGTCAGGAGCGCCCGCCAAAATGAACTTTTTTGCGTTGTATCCAAAGACACTGTTTTCAGCCCTTTCTTTTTTCACGAGCCCACTGTTACTGGAATACATTATTTGTACATGATTATAGAGTGGTAGTTTCCTCAGTTAGAAGATGCGATAGGGGACTTCATTTTCCAGCAGGATGGTACGCCACCCCATTGGCACCTAGCTGTTCGCGGAAACTTGAACGAGACGTTGCTACAGCGCTGGAATGGTCGAGGAGCAACTGGTGACCAGGCTCTTCATCACTGGGCCCTCAAGAAGCCCGGTACATAAAGGATCAAGTGTTTCGTCCACCATTGCCAACTAACATTGATGACCTCAAAACGAGAATTATGGACGCCATCCAAACTGTAACATCGGACATGCAGAAAAGAGTGTGGGACGAGTTGGATTATCGCGTAGATGTCGTTCAGGCCGCTCGCGGTGTTCACATTGAACATTTATAATGAAATGGTAAACAAACTTCACATTTCCGCGGTTAATTTGATTGGTCAACCAAGGTTGTAGTTTTTTTGGTTTTGATATTATATACCTTGAAATTTGGGGTATTCTTTTATACTCAACCTGAATTTCAGTATTTGACAGTCCAACAATTTTCAGTAAGGGATTTGAGCTCTGACTTTCACCAGTGTAATCTTCATCCAAACAGTAAAAGGTATACTATTTTCGTAATCCAGTGTGGGTATTTTCAATGGGATAGAGCCCCCTTTGGATAAATTTTGGGGGCCAATGTTTATCGAAAATTTTACATGATATTTCAGAAGAATTTGATTTCAAATTTGTTCTAGTCTTCTTATATGACATCTGTATTTATATAAATAGTGAATTAGATCATTTTTTGCATGCCAGAGCTGTCATCTGTAAGTTAAGAGAAGCAGGTTTTAGAGTTAATCCTAAAAAGGTGGCGTGGGCAAAGTCAGAGATTAAATTTGTTGTATTCATAACTTGGCATTGGAAAATTTTTTTGGACATAGACAAAATTGCTCCAATACATAACTTCTATAGACCAAAGAATGTGAAGGGTGTTATGAGAATTATAGGAATGCTGGGGTATTTTGCCTGGTTTATAGAGGGTTACACTGATTTTCATGCTCCATTAAATACACTCAGTAAAAAGCAGTACCTTTTTCTTGAACTCAAGGCAAGGAAGAGACCTTTATAAAGTTAGAGATTGCCCTTTCCTATTTTCCCAGTGCTGACGCTCCCTGATTTTAATTAAATATGTATTCTACACATTGATGCTTCGGCATTGGCGGTTGGGGCAATTCTTCTTCGGGATTTTGGTGCGGGCCTTCAACACATATGCTATTCCAGCCGTACCCTGACTGGAGCTGAGCAGCAATATGGAGTGTTTAAGAAGGAAGCGTTAGCATGTATTTTCGGGGCAGGACGATTTAGTAAGTATCTGGAACATGTAGAGATTGATTTAATTACTGATAATCAGGTTCTCACATCGCTCTTTTCCCATCCCCGTCAATTAGGAATGATTGGGCGCTGGATTAGGCGACTTACGAGATTCAGGTTTAAGGTTATCCACCAGAAAGAAAAAGAGAATATCATTGCGAATGGTTTATCGAGTTTTAGCCCATGCATAATTCTGAAGAGGAAAACTGTTCTGTAATAAAATCAATATCTAAGTAATTTGCGAGTATAGTGAAATGGCAGGAACAGGATACTGAATGTGGTTACCTCAAAGGAAATGTTGCTGCAGGAAAAAAAAACTGCGCATTGTATAAGTAACAGCATGTTATATCTTGTGGTATAGAGAAGTGTCAAAAGAGTACTTGTGTCAGAAAAAATCAGTCCAATTATTTTATGATATTTCCATTATTCAGAAATAGAAGGTTATTTTGGGATTTCCAAGACTAAATATGCGGTGATATGAAACTTTTTCTGGCCCACTTTTAATGAGGATATTGAGAAGTATGTAAAGCAGTGCATTGAAAGCCAGTCGAAACAACTGCTAAATAGCAAGACAGGACTCCATTATGTGGATTTACTAATGAGACCCTAAGAACGCCTTTTAGTATATATGTTGGGACCATTGTCTATGTCTCACAATGGCAATAAGTATTCTGGTAGCAGTGGATGGGTTAACTAAGTTTGTAAAACTAATATCTGTGAGAGATATGAAAGCTGGAAACATTTGTAGGGTATTAGTAAATAATGCGTGAAAAATCTTTGTGGGTCCTGAATTAATTATCAAGGATAATGCCGCCTATTTTTATTCCAGACATTTTAGGAAAATGTGATTTGCTTGGGCAATTTACACATAAAAACCCTAACCCATACTACCCCTGCTCAAATCTGGTGGCGAGGGTCAAGAAGAAAATTAAGGTTGCGCCCATAATTTTGCACAGTAATAACCATCGAGGGTGGTACGAGACTCTGAGACTCTGGCATCACTGACCCTGGCTTTTAATTCAGTGGAATATAGTGCTACGGGTTTTCCCCCACAAAATAGTTTTTAGACAGAGAGGTTCTACACCTGCTGTTAAATATGAAGGTCTTGCCGCCAGACTTTTATGATGCCTCAAATCCATGGGAGGTGAAGCAGTTGTGGGGAAAAGCGTATGTGAACTTAATTTCTGCTAGAAATCAGTTGCAAAAGAGATACAATGAAGGAAGGGAGCAAGGCAAATAAAATTTGGATGATCTTGTATTTTTTAGGAAAGTTGCCGCTAGTAACCAAGCAGAATTTATATGTTCTAAGATGGCGAATTCCTATGCCGGTCCATTCAAAATCCTTAAGTTTTTGGGGCCCGTCACAGTTCTTTTGGATGATCCAGATAACAATAAGGTTGTAAAGAAAGCTCATTTGAATCAAATAAAAATGTTTGTGCAGTAAACCCGCTGAGTAACGGTGGGATCTGTTTGATGTATTTTTTGTAGATTGAAGGTTTTTTGTCTGACTTGGTTGTTGTAATACTGTTGGGAATATCAGTGTCCTGATTTCGACCTGTTTTTTTCGAACTGCTTCCTTTTCCCTGGTGGTGTTTTTTTGTTTGTCAGGAGGGGGTTGGGGTGAGGTGGGGAAGACAGTGACGGTTTGCCTTGGACCAAGCATTTTATCTGTGCTTTTTTTATTTTTGCATTGCTTTCTATACCTTTTGGTTAGGTTTNGTAATATTTTGTTTGGTTAAATGTAGCGGTATGAGTTCCTTGTGTGTAAAATGATTTTGAAGTGTTTGTAATGTTCTGAAAACACGGTAAGAGATTATAAGCGCTCTGTGTAGTTACTCCTTGCTCCACTGGCAGCGCCACCTTCTGGCAGTGTACACTAACGCTGCGTGTTGAGAGTGTAGAGAGGCAATCGGGAGTTGGAGTTGGCAGTCGAGAGTGGACGGTGTCGAGCTGAAGGTGGGGTTAGATGGTCTGGGCACACCATTTCCATCACACATGCTAGTCTGTAACCCGTTACTGACCGGTCTGTAATAAAGCGACTACAGAACAGCCCGGCAACATAGTACCGTCCCACAAACATCCATTATTCAATATTCGTAAGAGCAGTGCGTTCGCACCAGCTGATGTTTGTGAGACAGCTGATAGCATTGCCTAAAGTGGGCATCTTTTTCCTTTCTCCGATCTTCTCTGGTGTTGCTTCTGGTGCCTGCCTCGGACGGCTGGAGAAATATCATGACAGGCAGGTTGCTGCGGTGTAAAGAAATTAAGCGACGTATTGGGCTGCTTGAAACTGCTACCTCATTTTAAGAGAATGAGCGAAGGAACAATAAAGTATATAACGGTGGCTGTGGGAAGGGTATTGAAATGCTCTGGGAATCGTTCGCCAACTTGGCGTTTTTACTCGTTCCTGCGCAGTCTACTCCCCGTCCATTTGCTCTTACTATGTGGTTGCACTGGTCTAAGGTATTTTCAGCGTTTTAGTTGATCAGGATCTACGCAAAATCCCGCCCCAAATTAAAATATTAGAAAAAGTCACAAAACTGTACGCTAGAATGTGATCAGGTTATTTTATAATGGACGCTGAAGCATGTGGCAGTATTTTAAATGTTTTTATTTTCTAAATATTTCTCAAGTTTGTATGTTCTCGAAATGATTTGATTTATGAAGTGTAAAACACTTTGCCTAAGAATTTCAACTGTTGTTGTTACATGTAATTAATTAAAGTACACGTCTGAGTTAATTATAAGGATGCTACTTAAACTGGGCTGAACAATTAATAAATGATGAATGCAGATACTGAAATGGAAGTTAATATATTAGTTGTTAATATACATTTGATACGCAAATGCATTGCAAAGGTCAGTAGTCTCTCTGAATTCTTTTGGAAAAGCTAACATTTTTTATTGGCTGCATTAACATTGTGTGCCAAATATTTACTATCGTTATATAAGATAAATAAATGTTGTTGTTCAAATGAATTAAATGCCACTCTTGATGTTATGTAAATTGATACGGAAATACCAGCTTTGAAACAAGTTTTTCGAACAGAGTTATATGCATGTCAAAACTTACTGAGGGTATTGTAGAGTCAAAAGGGTAGAGTCAAACAAAAGAGAAATGTCAATTAAGAGTTTTGTGTCGCGAAAAATTTATAATTTTTTTTTTGGTTGAAGCAATTTTTTTTGTTGTTGTTTATGGTTGTGTCTATATTTTCAAATATACTTAAATATAAATTGGATATTTTTATATATACATCAATATCGATTTAACATGTTACATTTATATATAAATATTATATAGATATTTAAGTCGTAAAATTGAGAAATTGTGTACTTAGAATATGTGCTGTACTTTTATTTTAGTGAGCAGGATTCTTTCTTGTTAGTGCATTTTGATACGAATATAGATAAATGGTTTTGTGCGTTTTGATCTGTTTTTTATATATATTTTTTTAGCTTGCTTAATTTGTGCAGATATATTTAAACCAAGAAGCTTTCAAGTATATTGTATCATTGTTCAAAATAAAAAAAAACTGTAAAATTTTTTATGTGTAATTGTTTTGAGGATTACCCAAGAGCAACAAAATCCGTCACTAGCTGTTCCTGTGTTGGTTCCTCACTGAGTTGTCGTTGGTAACATTGTTATGGAGTGAGGTGAATTGAGGTGCGACCCTAAGGGATGGCTCAGTTATAACTCTGGAAAAAATTAACCAATCCCAACCTATGTTTCCAAACCAGCAGTACTGTGGTAGGCCATGTAAACTGAGAGGCTATGTTTTAAAAGGGCGAGATATTTATTTTCAAAATAGCGGCCATATAAACATATCAGCATAGCATGCTGTATCTACGGAACAATTCAACTATTTTTAACTTAACTTTTTATACTGGCATTATCAATGCACACATTAATTGAGCTAGTACGTATACTCATTTGTAGGCCATTTGGGAAGATAGCACATGAAATTTTAATCTTTTATGAACTATCTCAGAAAACAACTAACAGATACCCAACAAATTCAGGTGACATGTTTTCCTTTTGTAGTCCATCTAAATTTACATGGCATAAGGTGGTAGTAATATATTTTCAGAATAAAAGCCATACAAGTATTTTAGGTAAATATGCCGTATGTCTCAAAAATGTATTTTAACTGATATTAATGTGTAGCAATATATATTACAAACATAGAATATGCCAATAAATACTTTTTTTGTTCTCCAGTAATGAAGATAGCACCACATGAGAAATTGGAGTTTTTATGTCATAAATCCTGGACCAATCAGCCGATTCCCACCGAACTCTGCACACAACTAGTGCTAATGTAGGCCATTTTTTCAATGGTTTCTGGCCTTATTTACGGTATAGCTGCCATTCAAATTATTTTAGATAATTTTTTTATATGCATTAAAAAAATTTAAAGAGTCTCAATTAAACTTTGCATGGTAAGAGTTTCCACTAGAATTGTCAAATATGCTTATTCAGATCCTCATTTATCGCCTTCGGTGAAATAGCGTCAGGTGTTAAAATGTTACCTTTATGCCATATCGCGGAACCAACCTTCTTATAAACAGCAATTTTTTTTTACACAAAAGTGCTACAGTGATCATGTAAATATACATCATTTAATTGTTTCAGACCTTTTGTTTTACNCACTAGAATTGTCAAATATGCTTATTCAGATCCTCATTTATCGCCTTCGGTGAAATAGCGTCAGGTGTTAAAATGTGACCTTTATGCCATATCGCGGAACCAACCTTCTTATAAACAGCAATTTTTTTTTTACACAAAAGTGCTACAGTGATCATGTAAATATACATCATTTAATTGTTTCAGACCTTTTGTTTTACNTTTTTTTTTTACACAAAAGTGCTACAGTGATCATGTAAATATACATCATTTAATTGTTTCAGACCTTTTGTTTTACGATAGCCTTTTTTTACGATAGCGCGAAGTGAAAAACTAAAACTTTTGCTCTCTATCTCGGGAATCTGTCAACCTATTTCCACCAAATTGTGCACAGAAGTAATGCTACGGTATGCTATATAAACTTCCAGGATTTAGGTAACTCACACACTTGTTTCAAAATTATGTCTGTGTAAATATTTGACCTTGGTGAACCCAGCCTACCAAAACTTTAGACTTATTACTACAGAAGTTAATGCTGCGAATCCTACCTTCGTAATTAATTTGGTTGTACGCCAGCTTACGGTATGAGGAGTCCTGTGTTCGCGTTCCAGGTAAGGCACAAATGTATTTGTAATTGTTTCATTAGTATTGCAATGGGGTGTGGTTGTATCTTTAATGATCATGATCAACGAGACATCAAGACCCACCAACTGCTAAAACTATTAAGAAATTAAAAATTATTTGCAACCATTTAGAGGAAAGTAGTCTCATTAGTTATATCGATTAAATCTATTTTTACGTTATATTTAATTATGAAATGATCGGCTAATTATATATTCTATTTTTTAATTCAATGTATACAACCATCAAATGCTCTAAATTGGGTTCAAATCGGTTAGATAGTTCCCGAGATACAACATAGTGCCATAAATATTATAATTACCACCATTATGAATATAAGTACGCAGCATGATTGAAAACTAGAAAAGTTGGATGCACTTTCTAAATACTATACGCAGTCTGAGTTTGACGAATTTTTGTTAAAGGCTTTAAATGTTATTAGGGGGGATATACATTCCAAATAGATGTTCAGGTAATTGCACAAGCCGATCTTTTCTCTGGAAAGAAGCAAAAAACAAATTCGTAGATGGTGTTAGCCTTATTTGATATTTTCTAGTTGTGAAAATTTAGTGGTTGTCAATGTCGCCTGTTAATAGGAAAATTAGGGAGCCGTGTGCCATCGTAGTAAGAAACAAAAGTTGGTTGCCNGGTTGTCAATGTCGCCTGTTAATAGGAAAATTAGGGAGCCGTGTGCCATCGTAGTAAGAAACAAAAGTTGGTTGCCCTGGTTGTTTATCGATTGCTATGACGCAATATTCTTCTGTCTATTAAAGGAACACAAAGCTTTGCCTTGGTGGAACACTCTCAGGTGAACCATAATCGAAAATCATTGCAAAGCTTGAAATTATATGGTAGGTAGTTTGCACGTTTTCTCCAAAACCATTTGCTTAAGAGTGTTACACAAAGTGTGAAGGTANGGTTGTCAATGTCGCCTGTTAATAGGAAAATTAGGGAGCCGTGTGCCATCGTAGTAAGAAACAAAAGTTGGTTGCCTTGGTTGTTTATCGATTGCTATGACGCAATATTCTTCTGTCTATTAAAGGAACACAAAGCTTTGCCTTGGTGGAACACTCTCAGGTGAACCATAATCGAAAATCATTGCAAAGCTTAAAATTATATGGTAGGTAGTTTGCACGTTTTCTCCAAAACCATTTGCTTAAGAGTGTTACACAAAGTGTGAAGGTANAAAATTATATGGTAGGTAGTTTGCACGTTTTCTCCAAAACCATTTGCTTAAGAGTGTTACACAAAGTGTGAAGGTAATTATTACAATATACCAATCGATAACCTCCCACGGATAACACGCTTTTGTTGGTTAGTAAAATTACACTCCCTTATATAATATCCTAATCGTGGGCGATGTTATCACCCACCAAATGTTTAGAGATGCCTGATAGCTAATTATTCTAACACTATTAAAGGCATTTGTTGTTTTGTCTCCCGCAGTTTACAGCATTTCGCAAACAAATACTTTTAATTCTGAGTTTTCATGGGGGTGTCCCAAACCTAATAATCAAGTCAGTTGGTAAGTAGTTTGAGGTTTTCCACCCTTTTTTCCAAAATGAACAATCTCGCAAAGTTTTTACTATTAGGTCAGACTGAGTGGGAAAAAATATCTTGACTCAAACAAAAGTTTGTTTGGCATAACCAAAATATTTAAAATAATGGTTTAACGGCATCAATTTACAATTAATACGCAATTTGTTTAAAACTAAGCTCATTTGTACAAAAAACTGATACCACCGAAGGTGCCAACTCTGGAGCATGAAAGTGGGTTCAGGAACAGGCCATGGTAGTATGTACTATACAGAAAATATCAAAATATTTTACCATGCAAAGCATGTATTGCAGGGGAGCAACGCTAGCGTGATGCACTTACTTTGGTTTTGGAACACTCATTGCACGGAGACAGGCAGCGATACGACCCGGTATGAAGATATACTGACGGTCGGATGTTCTCCTGAGGAAAATCCTGCCACACCTTGCGCATCTGATACTCCAAATCCACCGTAGTTGCAACTGGCCGAAGTTGCCATCCAATTTGGTCCCAAACATTCTTGATGGGCGAAAGATCTGTGGACTTTCCTGACCAAGGAAGCTTGTTGACATCACGAAGACAGGCCCTAGATATCAGGGCTGTGTGAGGCAGGGAATTATCTTGCTGGAAAATGGGAGTGTCAAGCTGAACCAGGAAGGGGGTTTCACATGGTCACAGAATTTCCTGGACGCATAGCCGCGTCGTCAGAATTCCTTCAATCATCACCAGTGGGGTGCAGGAATTGTAGGAAATGGCACCCAGCACCATGTCCTTTCGTTGGGGTGGTGTACTGCTCTATAATAAAGTGTGGATCACGCACTGTGCAGGGCGTCTCCAGACTCAAATTAAACGATCGCCTGTATCCCGTGACCGAACCATGATTCAACGCTCATTACCACTCGTCACCTATCCGCAAGCTGCCATGCTGCCCATTCTCGGAAGGTCATATATGCTCGGCGATGCTCATGTTGCCATGGTACACGTCGTAAGGGGCGCCATGACGACAAATTTTGGTTTTCTAGCCACCTGGATATGCTACTGATGGACACAGGCGTATCCCCAGCTGCCGTGGCATGTTCCTTGGTAGTGCACAGTGACGCCCGTGGAGTACTTACTGCTTGTCGCGCGATGAAACGTTCCCCCCCGCTAATGGTCTGCGGGGTTGGCCCAGCCTTCTCGATGAGTGTGTGTACTATCCTGTTCTCACTGTGTCCACCACCGACTCTCAGTGTCGGTAGAACCGTTCAAGTGGTGAGCAATGCACCGAAACATGCAACCTGCCTCTCGGAGGACGACGATGCGGCCTCTGTCGAACTCATCCAGCTGGGCAAGGGCTTGTCGAAACGCTGTCGGGTCATGCCGCGTGTTCACTGAACTTGGTTCTGTGGCTCTCGCTGCTACTAAGACCTTATACGGTGTTCCGCATGTAAACTGATGAAGCGACATGTATGTACCCTAGTTGTACATCCGCTCAAGCAAATTGCATTAAACGCGAATGGGAAACATGTGGGGCAATGACGATACTGTACGTCGACCTTTCTTGTATTCAGGTTATTTGTTCATTGCGATAATTTTGTTTTGAAAATGAGTATTTTCATTGTTTTCTAGTAAAAAAACAGCGTAGAAAAAGAAGATATACGCAGGAGCTACCAATAGAGGCAGAAAATGTTTAACCAACACATAACTAAATAATCACCTTTTTAACCTACTTTCCGAAGAAAAAAAAGTGTGATGAGATAACTACCCTGACTGTGTGACTGTGTGTATATGTGTGTGTGTCTTTGCGTTTCTGCCGCTTTTCGATTTTTGAACGCTTGAACCGAATTTCCCCTAACTGGGTACACATATAGTACAAAGTAAGGACACCTGACTGTTATAATTTTGAACCACACCAGGCAGTTAATTTAAAAATGGCGTAATTTTTAAATTAAGGTTGATACGTATTATCTCGGAAACCACTCAACCGATTTAAACCTTATTTGGTATGCTGACAGCGCCAGGTGTAAGCATTGGATTCAGCTATAACTAGTGTTGTTTGCGAGCCATTTTTAAAGATAGCGCCACATGAAAAATTAAACTTTTACACTATATCTCAAAAAATTGGAACCAATTTTCGCCAAGTTTGGCACGTAAGTGATACTATGATAGATCACGCAAATGTAAGAAATTGAATTTTATTGAGCAATTATTTTCCAAATGCTGGTTATATACATATTTACGGATTATTTGGTATGTAACTACCGTAATGTTTGACCAATTTCAACCAAATATTGTACGCTGTCAGTATATATTACAAGTATCAGTTAAGTCAAGCAATAACTACTTTCGCCGTCCATTTTGTAAGATAGAGCTACATGAATTAATAATTTATTTGTAATATATCGGGAACCAATTTCACAGATTCATACCAAATTTGGCAGACAGGGAGGACTGTGGCAAATGATATATATAAATATGTTACAAGCATATCAGACACTTATTTTCAAAAT
The DNA here is from genome assembly GCA_002778355.1 of Clitarchus hookeri. Lineage (NCBI taxonomy): Eukaryota > Metazoa > Arthropoda > Insecta > Phasmatodea > Phasmatidae > Clitarchus > Clitarchus hookeri. Next base: position 125,169 of record NQII01003232.1, on the reverse strand, counting down.
GGCGGCCATCTATTGATTTTAGCATAGTATGCTTTATCTTATAAACCATTCAATAAATGCCAACTTTACTTTGTACACTGGAAGTATATATATCAAAAACATCAAATATGTCTACAGGGAACCTTTTTTGTCCTCTAGTTTGTAAGATATTGCAAAACGAATAAATAAAATTTTATGTCTTATCTCGGGAAACAATTTACCGAGTATTACCAAATATGACAACCAAAAGAAGTAGTATTGCTGTAGGTGATGTTATCTGATATGTTTCAGGCATGTAAAGCACTTATTTTCAAATGCTGGCCGTATATATATTTTGGCGTTGTATTTTATATAGTCGAAACCGCTTAAGTAATTCCATGAATCTTTGATTACTGTCTGTGTATAATAAATATATCAAATGTGGCTACAAAAAATATCTCTAGTGCGCCATTTTGTAAAACTGTATCACATGACAATTTAAAATGACATTATGTCTCCGAAAACACAACCGATTTCTATCAAATTGCCAAAAAAGTAGCGTTATGGGAGGCCATAAAAACTTCTAAGCATTGGGAGTTTCTGACACACATATTTTCAAAATGACGGCCATATAAATATTTTAGCTCAGAATTTGTTATCTGCGAAATTAATTTGCAATTTACTTTGTGTGGAAACTGTATCAATTATATCCTTAAAATTGTTCTATGCAAATCCTAATTTCTCCTCCATTTTTAAAGATAACTCTAAATGAAATAATGCAGTTTTTAAGCCATATATAGAAAAAAATTAACGGATTTATCTCAAATTTAACGAAGAAATTGTACAGTGTTAGGCCATATTAATATACGTGATTTTAGTGTGTAAGTCTCTTTTTTTCAGAATGGTTCCTTTATAATAATTTTAGCTTAGTGTTTTGTAAATACGAAATAACCTAACTCATTTAAATTTAACTTTGTATATTGCATCGATGACTATCATCGAATGAACTTTATGTCCTCCATATATTAAGATCATCACAGAAACAATGGAGGATTTATTTTCAAAATGTGTTCTGCTGCCAGCTGCTCCACTATGCGTGCAATATGTGGTTTTCCTTGGTCCACAGCTAAGCCGGGATTACTCTAACTTCGTGATAGAACTGACACGCCACAAGCAAGAAGTTAACTAGAGTCAGACCGAACTTTGCACATCTATTACAACGGAACCGTTAAATTTTTTTTTTTTTATGTTCGCGTGATGAAATGTTTGCATCACGTTTTGGTCTGCCACGTCTTTGCTGTATCGCGTTTATTTCAGCGATTCATTTAAGTGCCATAGATCATATCATTAATGATAATTTCCTGTTAGACGAACAAAAGTGTTTCGAGGGTTGATTTATTTTAAAAACTCCTCTACGCTGCAATACTTTGTGTGGGCGCAAGTTGATTTCACAGTTGGCGAAATTCTGCCTCATAACCGTATATGCTTTCAAGGAAACAAAGAAAGGAATAATTTTATTAATGATGACAGGAAATTAGAATATGTATTTCTATGATATAACGTTGGTCGATGGTCCAGTGCTGAAACTGATGGCTGCCGAATAATGGTATTAAAATATTAATTTAAGAGAGCACTGGGACAATATTAACTCAACACTTTTATATTTGAAACAATATCTTACTGCGGTAAGTAAAACTTAAGAATACGCAGGGGGTAGAATGACAGAGATGAGAACAATGAGCTTCACCGCTAATAGCTGTGAAGTGAAGCAGAGGTGGTGCAGCGATGGAATGCCAGTACACAGGAAATTAGAGAACTCCGTGGAAACCCGCAGGGCAACGGCAAAGTCCACTATGTTTCGTAAATGAATAAGTCAGATGTGACTCCGCTGATCGCCTCTGTGGAAGGATGGTGCGGCAAATACGGGATCTTCTCGGTTTCTATGTGGGCTGAACGCTGCAAAATAAAAGTAATCTTTACTAAGAAAATGTTTGTAGTTTTGCAGATGTTTGTACGTGTACAAAAATGTAACTTGTAAAATTACTCGCTTGGAAAACTACAAGAGCCGTTTTTGTACTAGACCTCAAAAAGGGTTTCTACAATACTGACCGTGTCCACGAGCTCAACTAAAATTGTTAAAACTCAACCACGTAATAATGTATACAGCTGTTTACGGGGGTTTTTATAAAGTGCATTTGCGTGTAAAAAGAAATTTATTGCAATTACGAATGTCGTAAAACTCTTAAAACAACTCGAATGGTCATAATAAAACAAGTACAATTTTAAAAACCCGTCATAATATATTAGTTATTAACTGTTTATGTTAATATTACATATCTACCCAGAACACTTGGAATGGAATATATAAATTTTTTCATCCGAACAACTAAATATTTCATAGGTGTTAATTGCAGTATTCAGTGTAAAATTAATTGTAAAGCTAGTAAGTCAAGTTGGTTTTATGGTTAGGTGTTGGTATAGTTACGCAAGACACGTGGGTTTTAGTCCCCATGCTGGCAAGGTGTGACGTATTTTTTTGTCGCGAATAATATATTGAAGGTTTTTTTTACTTGTTATTTATTATTAATTTTTTTTATTTGTTTTCTAGGAGGAAAAAAATCGTGTTCACTTCTCAATAATGTAAGTTGTATTTCAAGCCTCTCATTGTAACAATACAAATATATGTTTTACAGATTTTACTATACAACTCTTTGTAGTTATACAAAGGATTTTCTTGGCAACTCGGTTTCCAAGGATTTTTTTTATAAAGGTACAAAAAACGATTACAGTGCAAAAATTAATCCTGGCCTTATAATTTATTCAGTTAATCATGAAGAACATTTTTCAAATTATTTGGAAATTAATTGCAACATCCAAGCTTTCATAAAAGATGTAGTTTTTCATAGTAATAGCGAACTTTATTTTACTTAAAAAAACTGTATTAGCACAAGACAGAAATATATAACTATAAATATCATTAATGAAAAAACGTGTCTCCTATGCATCAATACGTGGATATTGCGTTGTATCACGACACTAGAAATGAACCCGTTTTCCGAACAAGTGAAAATGTTGCACTGCGTGTTACGTGTTAAGTAGCGTGATTATTAGCTTGCTATTGAAGCAGGCTGACTCTACAGTTGGATCACGCCAGTTGGAACACAGTTGTTACCTTGCCGGCATCCTCCGCAACTAACTCTCAGTTATCGCGCTCAAACTGACAGCTTTCATATTGGCACGAACTTTCAAAGCGTCGGAGGAAATCGATGTAAACCTGTCGGTATTAAGCCACAGAGAATTATAGCAGCCACGCGAAAAATGATCCCTTGGTGAACCACTGTTTCGGATCGAAGTTTGTCAAATTGCATTTCAACTTAATAAGTTATGCGTACGAATTACTATTCAAATAAAACTAAAATTTAAGATTAAGCGTGTTGCAGTATGGTTGTATATCTGTCTTTCCGTCAAAGAGCCGTCATTTTTCTTAATTAACGATCTCTGTGATGAGCCCATAGTCGATTACTTATTTGATATTTAAGAAAAAAATGCTTACGTTTTTTACAGCTGGACGTTATGCGTGTGTAATGAGGAGGCAAAATAGATAATAACACTGTTACACTTCCTTTCTCCTTTCCAAATGGTATGAATTGATTTGTAAGATTTAATTTGGCATGCAGTCAGTTAGTAGCAACTGTTATTGGGAAGTCCTGATATATCAGCTATTCTATGCCAATTAGTACGGAAAAAACTTCATTTTAACTTTTATTTATAACTGCTGTCATACGACGGTTTCATGCGTGTTACACAAAAGTATTTTTTCTTATGAATACATCTGGTTACGTTTCGATCCCAAGAAAATTATTTTTATCTAAGTATCCTAATAAACGCTGAGACACCTTGAAGGATCTAGTTGATGTTGTTAGTCCTGTGTAAATAATATGAATGTTTTTAACATAAAGACAAACTAATGTTAAATAAATTTGCGTAATGGCATCAAACACATTAAACTATTCCATGGCACTCAAATAAGATTTCATTAAAAATTCAAGCTTAAGATAAAGTTAAATTTTATATTATGCATTAATATTCCTTTGTAGAAATTCAAGCAAAAATGCATCCTGCAGAGAATTACTAGTGAATTAATTAAAGTTCTGTAAAAGACAGGAAAATGTTACAGGCCTTAGACAAATCCTTTTCAGTTTCAGTTTGTGGGCCTTGCAATATTCAGTTGTTGAGGTATGTTGATAGCCCAATAGAAAACTATTTGCTATAAAAAAACAAAAGTTTATCTTTCTAAGGACATCGTGAGCATCGGAACTAATTTAACATCCTCGATTTTAGGAAAAACGATTACTGCTGATGAAACGGAGTTCTCTTCGTAACAGAGTTGTTTCAGCTTTTTGGGAGTAAACAGTAACACTAATGTTATCATTAATAACTGCTTTATTATAAACAATTATATCAAATTTAAAATAACGTCCAAATTATTTTTTTAGGTTAATGTACTAATTTTCATTTATTCAACACCCATTCTCATAGTGCAATTAGGGTGTAATGCAATAGAAATATTAAATTCAGATATCCTAACGGCAATCATTTCAGTTAGGTGAAACAGTGTATTTGCAAAGCTATTGAGACCCACCATTTATTGCGGAGTCTATAACCAGCACAGATTCGACAAAACGGTGATTTAAATTTACGAATTTATAAGTTTTTGTAAACAAGTGAATAACACATCACAGATAACACTTACTGAAATAAAAACGGTTAGGATTAAAATAAAACGTATTAATTTAGAAGTCTATGGAACACACACGCTTGTGAAGCGGCATTACAGGAATGACAATTCTTAAAATATTAGTACATTTATAAGCAATTAGAAAAATTGAAATATCAGGATATCAGCTCTCTTAAAATATGCACTCGACAGTACCCTTGTAAAATAATACAACACGTAACTTTTTTTTTTTTTTTTTCAAAATATTAAACTCAATTACGAAATAATTTAATTGTTTTTTTTTAATGTACTTAAAATTCCCAGTGTCTGGGAAAATCGCTCAAAGGATTTCAAAGTCTCAAATTTTCAACGTTACGCATTTAGAAATATGGTGAGAGGTTGAAATACTCATCATTTGCCAACATTAACGTTTGTACTGAGGCCAATTTTATATTACATTAAAAACACACACTGGTATAAATTGTTAATATATTTTTTTAGTTGTAAGTTAACCTTCAAAGAAAAACCATGTTACTTTTTTTGATAAACCAGCGTGCATGTTAGGTGTACAAATAAAAGGTTCTTATAAAAAGTATGTCTCAACATTATTGTCCTCTTTAAATATGTTTGAGATACCACTTTTGTGTATTAGGATTTTTAAGCCCTATCATTACTTTTATGGTCCTAGTACACAATTTTGTATTATGATCATTAAGAATTAATTCTTGATGTGAGTTGCTGCCAGGAAGCTTTCATATCATTAGCGTCTGGGTGTGGTCCGTTTTACAGCCTTGTAATTTTCAGACGTTTCCACACTACACTTCACGTCACACTTACACACGAATTCCAAAGAGAGGTGTTCTTCATTCCAGTCTACTTATTCCTTGGGTTGACCTTGTAAAGCTAAACACCANACACGAATTCCAAAGAGAGGTGTTCTTCATTCCAGTCTACTTATTCCTTGGGTTGACCTTGTAAAGCTAAACACCAAAGTTTCGTTTTAGTTGGCAAGGTTGGCATGAACGATAAAGCAACATCAACAAATGTGTGAAGTGCCTAAATCTCACATAAAATATTAAATATAAAAAAATTTTTTTGTTGAACTGGTGGTTTCAAAAATTGAAATGTTGATATCTTAGGAAATCAAAATTATTCAGTTTCGCAAGNACACGAATTCCAAAGAGAGGTGTTCTTCATTCCAGTCTACTTATTCCTTGGGTTGACCTTGTAAAGCTAAACACCAGAGTTTCGTTTTAGTTGGCAAGGTTGGCATGAACGATAAAGCAACATCAACAAATGTGTGAAGTGCCTAAATCTCACATAAAATATTAAATATAAAAAAAANATGAACGATAAAGCAACATCAACAAATGTGTGAAGTGCCTAAATCTCACATAAAATATTAAATATAAAAAAAATTTTTTGTTGAACTGGTGGTTTCAAAAATTGAAATGTTGATATCTTAGGAAATCAAAATTATTCAGTTTCGCAAGTTCGGCCTTTGTGTTAGAAACTGAAACAGCATTTTGCCTTATTTAAAAATGATGCTAGAAAAATATTGGCATTTTAGTGAAAGAATGATGGTATAAGTAGATTTTCCTTAACAAAAATCAGGATTGCTGTAAAGAGCAGGATTAACACCAATAACGGGTTAGAAAATGAATGTTTTAAATTCTCGACAGTACTCCGCATAGACATTATCCTTTTTTTATAGTCAGTAAACAGCCAGAGTGAAATACGTTTTTGAATATGACGTGTATACGTTTTAACAGAGTTGAAGGCGTAGGCGCAGCAAACAGATTAAAAGAGATTTTTTTGAAAAACACACAAAAACATATATACCTATTTTATACCTTTTTGTGCAAATAAGTAATTATAAAATTGATGCAAAATGATTCTTAATAATTTCCTATGACTTTATTTAATGTCGATAAATTAGATCTTTCTTCACTTTTCTCAGTTACTTGGTTGAGAATTTTAAACTTTATATAATACACTAGCACTATTTTAATAGCTGTATTTTTGTCTTCGATGTATGGCAATATCAGTAGAATAACAGCATTGTGCATTACTTTCACTTGGCTTTTTAAAACGTAGGAAGGTTAATTAAAATAAAATTAAGGTTTCTTAATATTATATCTAAACACAGTTTCGATACTGAGAACCTCACAAAGCATTACAAAATACCGAAGCGCCTTTATTTCCCAGCAAGCTCCTTTTGTTGTTACCTTATACAACACGAAAACTTGGAAACTTTCAACGAGTTCAGCGCCTTGATAGGAATATATTTTGAAACTTTTTCCGATCCAGCCTCATTATTACTTCCCTGGAACCCAAGATGATCCTAACGTGATCTGGCATAAAAAATGTTTTATTGTCATGTTCGTTCTCATTTTATTGTTCCTGGTGATGCGCATGTGTTTTGTTATTACAAAATTAAATTTTTGAGTTGCAGGTGTACCGTTGTTTGATTATCTAATTACGGATGTAATAACCAAGTTAAGAAAAAATTTGAAGCACAGATTTTGGCAATGAATGAAAATAAAATGATTCTATATTAAGTTTTGTTAAAATTCGTCTCATTATGCTATTGTTTTGAGGTTGGAGATTTAAAATAACATAATTTTCTACGCCCACAGCTAATATGTAAAGGCAATAAAACATAATTCTCTATAATATGACCGTTGACAATTACGTTAAGCTTCAACCATTCTTTCAAAACGTGAAAATGTTTTCAGTGTTTTATTACTAAAGCATAAAAATAATGTGTTTTTAATATGTAAATACGTTGCTAGTAAAACGGGCATTTTAATTTCGAATTATACCCTGTATTCCAGTAAAGTGTAATTAAAAATGGATTGGTGATTGAAAATTCGCCTATAAATCTCATTAAAGAATATCTCAGCTCTCTAATCATAAAAGCACATTCAAAACAACATTATGCTTGTTTTGAAAGTCTTCTTTACTTGTAACTGTAAAATAATCACTATTGACTCAAAAGCCCGTAATGCAACAGGCTAATTACTGCAACCAATGGTTATTTACATAATATATGATACGTTAGTAAAATTAAAACAAATACTAGGCTTGTGCAAATTTAATTTTACTCTTTCCAAAACTTGGTTGCCTAACACTTTGCGGAAGTTTCTGTCATGTTACTAAGTATATTTTCCCCTGTAACATAGTGTTTACTCCAAGCATCTTGTTATGTTACAGCACGCACAAACATGGAATGAAAACTGCATTTGACACTATGTTAAATAATTCTATGCCCTACATTATGTGCTTTAGAATGACATAAAAATTAAGTTTTAAAGGAAAATAAGTTTCATTTATAATGTCCTTGACTAAATAACCTTAACGACAATGGAAAAGTCTCGCAGTGCGCTAATTCCTAAAGCAAAAAAATTACAAACAGAATTTTAACAACGTAGTACATTTTGATAGTGTTAGACGTATTGGAATATTATTTGAATGCTGGTTAGTAAACATAGTAATATTTGACACAATTTATAGTTTCAATTTGAAAACTGCTAACACCAAATAAAACATTAGGAGTATATATCACAATATCAGTACATATGCCAAAATAGTTAGTTTAAAATCAGCAAACTGATGTAATCTACAGCTGTTTACTTCTGAAATTTTTTTAACTAAGAGAAAACAAATATTTTTGTAACAAAATATTTTAGCAGTTGTTTCAAATTAATCATAATTCAGTTAAAATTTTAAAGAACTTTACTTTTATAATGTAATAATTTTGTTCTGCATTAAACCATTTTATATATATTTAAATATTAACATTTTTAAGTTTTTATTTTGGTTTTTATATTAATTATTATTCTAAAAAGTGTCAAGAACATTTATTATCGAAACTATATGTTTATCAACTATTGCGTTATGTAATGGTCTCGTTAATAAACACATACAGGCAACAAAACAAACTCCATATAAATATATTTAGAAGGCATTTCCAGTTACTTTCTAGATTTTATATCTTGAAAATTTTACACAATGAGACCTTTCCACAGCGCTTAACTGAAATGAAAATCTGAGCAGTGCCTTAGCCTTTAAACTGGTGCTTACTGGACTCGAGAGTATTACCTGTCGATTTTGCCAGCATGAAGAAGGAATGAGGTGAGATGAGGCTAGAGTAGCAACGAAATGAGGACAGGTAGAAGTGGAAGTACCTCGATAAAACCCGCACACCACGGTGAAGTCCGCCGCACTCCTCACGCGACAACCACCTTGTTAACTCCTTCCCACTGTGGCACGGGATGGAACCTGGGTCTTCTGTGGGCCATTACTTATACTTGAACTAAATTACTCTGTCTGATTTCAAAGCTGTTACATTTTTTTTAAGTGTGATCGTAGATTACGATTTACTTTAGGGAAAAGTTTCGTTTTCCTAGAATTTTCTCTTTTCCNTTTTTTTTTAAGTGTGATCGTAGATTACGATTTACTTTAGGGAAAAGTTTCGTTTTCCTAGAATTTTCTCTTTTCCTCACACTATTGTTGCTTCATTCTCGAACTCCGGTTTATTTTCCTACATAATTCTTTGTATTATTACCGTTTTGTTTTAGATTCACAGATAACTGTTAAAGCTATAGGTGAAGTTTATTATGATTTAAGCTGCTCGTATATCAAAAAAGTTTCTTAGTTTAAAAAATATTTTAACCTAGAAAAAAGTTTGGTTGAGATAAACGAGTGTATATTTCAATGTCTACAATCATGACTGTCATGTACACTTTTGCAAAACCCGTTTTTGTGTGAATTTTATTTTATCTAATTCAGTAAGTTCCCTTCTTTCTTTGTATAGCCCGTCAGTTTTAAATTATATTTTTATTTATTTATATGTTTTAGATTAACCAACGATTACCTTAACAGTTTCATATTTCTGTTCACCGAAAACATAATCGAAGAAAAAAATTTAATTTTTTTTATTGGGTTATAGTTTACCATTGAGACAGTTACTAACCGTTGTGCACGCCAAAACACACTCGCCGACGCACACACACATGTATATAAATGTGTGTGTGTTTCAATATTATAGGTACAAACTGCAGGGGCATATAGAGGACAATTATATAATGACAAAAGTCCTATTGAACATTGGTCCGGAAACAATCGTTTCCAATATGTGACGTACGCCCATGTGCAACCATTACATTATTGCAANCTATTGAACATTGGTCCGGAAACAATCGTTTCCAATATGTGACGTACGCCCATGTGCAACCATTACATTATTGCAACTTTGATTATGCCGTATGTTCCAGGTACAAGCCATCACATTGAATATCAACAGCAGTTGGCATTCGTAGCAGTATTTCAAGGAGTTGCCATGGCTCCACACACATTTTCTAACGAAGAGATGGCCGACATCCATTGACTGTATGGACGGGCTGATGTCAACAGACGGCAGTGCATTACGAAGAGTTCCCTTGCAGAAGACAGCCAGNTGACTGTATGGACGGGCTGATGTCAACAGACGGCAGTGCATTACGAAGAGTTCCCTTGCAGAAGACAGCCAGGCAGACGAGTTCTCACGAGGCCATCTGCTTGAAGGTTGACGGAGATGGAACTCTTGCAGTTATTTCCTACATTGTCTTCATGACATCGATGGCGTTAGTCTATTTGGAAATCTTGTACCAGGNGGAACTCTTGCAGTTATTTCCTACATTGTCTTCATGACATCGATGGCGTTAGTCTATTTGGAAATCTTGTACCAGGCGAATTTTCTATGGGCTTCGCTAAAGGTTAGCGTTTTCAATGTCGTCATTTATTCGAAAGTGCAATATCAGAACAACGAGTGTGGCTTTTAAGTTTTAAACACAACGTTTTGACGTGTTGCAGCTATGAGACAAAGGTGATGGCACCAGGAAGCTTTATACAGTTTTTTGGAGGTTGGCAGTAAATTCTCTACATAAAATTCTGAAAGACTAGCTTTTTCTAACTAAATGAGAATATTTCTCCATAAATAGCGAAAAAGCAATGCATTAGTATGTTAACGAGGTGATATGAGTTGTACTGGCATGCATATTTAATGTTTTGGTCACCTTTCTCCTTCTTCAAACTTTTACCTTATTTCGCTAACATTTATTTAGAAAGGTATGTGGGAATTCGTTTTTTTATGCAATCTTTGTTCTTAGAAGCTACGTCCATATTTATTAACTAAGTAAGGTTTTGTGCATATAGGTGTAACAACTGATATGTGATTTTTCGCAATAATTTCACTATTTCATCTGCTCTATCCCTGATTTATGTAAGCGGATATACGTAAAGTTAATTTTACTAGTGATGAATGGAAAAAATTTGGGCCGACAGCAGATCCTGAACAGGGATTCCAGAAGTACTCGATCGCAATTACGCTTCGTCCAAACTTCCATATGGCAGCAAAGCATTCCTGCAAGTGATGGTTTCTTAGCATTCACCACACTCACACATGTCCATCGGATCATCACAGCATGTTTCATGATTTGTCGCTATACAAGATACTCTACCATTGCTCCTACTGTCAAAGGTGATGTGCTTTGTACCAGAATGAACCATATGCGACATGCCAAAAGATAATTGTTATGTCTTATGGACTTCAGCCGCTCGATGTGATACCAGTAGAGTAATTTTTTAGCAAATCACACATGCACTTAACAGCAGTTCTTCATGCGGATCGAAATTATTTGTCCAGCGTTTTTAAATAACTGATTTAGTTGGCATCCACAAAACATTCAAGGATCTGATGATCCCGATCAGGCAATTTTTCTGGTTAACTGGCTGGGCCTGCCTGTGTTTGCTAGCTGCAGCTCCATAATTTATCTAATACAAAATATTATCATCTGTTGTTGCGACGGGTGTTATATTAACTGATATTTCACATATACGGTGACTGAACATGTGGGCAAGAATTGAAATTCCATTTCTAAACCACTTATCTCTCGTATTCCTTTCATACCGATGGTTGCAACTTCTATACCCCTCAAAACAATGTTTTAAGTTCTTTCATAGAGTATAATGTGTACTGAACACATTATTTTAAGACTTTATTATAGAGAATGATGTTTACAAGCTGCCCCACTTAGTTGCCAGTCAGTATCAGTAGTTAATGACTGTTTACATAGGTATGTATTACAGCCACAACAGCCATACTTTTGATATTTTAACGTGGCGCTCTTAGCCATTACGGCCATACCACGCTCCGGCCGCCCTATCGGCGGAGGAGAGGGATCACGACCTCTCAACGCAGACATGACCAGCGCTCACCTAATTTGACCGGAACCGGAGTCCCGTTCTGATTCATAAGCTCACCCGAGCATGTCTGACCTCAAGGCTTGAGACCCTCGAACTCAGATTACCAAGCGTGTGGTTTAGCCAAACCCCTAACGTCTTCGCAGGANGACCTCAAGGCTTGAGACCCTCGAACTCAGATTACCAAGCGTGTGGTTTAGCCAAACCCCTAACGTCTTCGCAGGACGCCACCGGAGTAGGTGCCTGCTCACCGCCCGGCTCTTCAACAGGAGGGGGAATCTCTCCGAGCCTCCTCCAAGCATCTGGAGTTATTCACTGCCAGCACGAGTCCAACCTCTGATCAGTACACTAGTGAGAACCACTGGTGGGGCCAAAACGATCATCTTGTGCTCCCACTTATTTTCCAAGGCACTTGTGGGTGTACCATGTCCACCCGCCACGCCAAACAACTCCACAGGCAGGAGGTGCAGAAGGACTCTGAAGGGTTGTCTTCGTCATTTTCCTGAGAATCTGAAGTCCCAACGGAACACCCTTTTGTAATCATCGCCTGCCATTACCACCAAGCCATCCGCAAATCAGTCGACAGGATGTCATCGGACACTAACTAGGCCATTACTATACATTAGAATTTCTTCATAAAGGAAATTCCTCTCTTGAGCCCCAACGGCCTGAATGCCAAGTGGTCCAACACCCCGTAAAGAGGTTGGGCCTAGGTTCCAATTATCAGCCTACGACATCACGACAGATACCCCTTACCAGCCACGAGGAAACTGGTTCCCATAGGGATAGGGATGGAAGAGCCAAATTTGGAAAAACAGGGGAGGCACAAGAAGCCTTGGGTCGCCATGCATGAAGAGATGTTATAAATGACTGTTTACAGCCGATATCTTGACAAGATCTATCGAAAAGTACGCATTTCAAAGTTCAAGCTATGAGGAAGCATTAACACTTCCAGTGTCTCCCACCACTAAGAAGCAACTTGTAGTAGTAAATTGGCACCACTGACTCAAACATACTACGACAAATGAAATGCTCATGGACGAACTGAACGCTCTACTTCTTGAACTCTGATAGTAACACATATCTCTCCGTATGAAATTTTACTAAATATATTATATGAAAAATCTTTACAAAATATTTGAATCGTTGATTTGAGAAACAACATAAGTCATGAAAACCAAACTTGTGGAAATGAAGGAAATAATTTCATAGGCTATCTNTCGTTGATTTGAGAAACAACATAAGTCATGAAAACCAAACTTGTGGAAATGAAGGAAATAATTTCATAGGCTATCTGAAGTGATACTCGAGTAGGAGAAACGACTTGTTTCCTTCACAAACACTCTCAGCTAAGCTTATTATTATGAAAAATAATTATAACAGTAAATTACACAGAGTCATGTAATGTTTCATTTGCTTGACTTACGTTGTTTCTCAGATTCATTATTTAAAAGCGTTGGAAAAGTGTTTATATTATACTAAATTCCCAATGAATACAAAGCATAAACGCATTAAAAGTAAATTAAAAAAACTGTACGACAAAATTCACACGAACAATAGTGAGATTGGTGGAAAGATTACGAAGGATTGCGAAAGATNTCGTTGATTTGAGAAACAACATAAGTCATGAAAACCAAACTTGTGGAAATGAAGGAAATAATTTCATAGGCTATCTCAAGTGATACTCGAGTAGGAGAAACGACTTGTTTCCATCACAAACACTCTCAGCTAAGCTTATTATTATGACAAATAATTATAACAGTAAATTACACAGAGTCATGTAATGTTTCATTTGCTTGACTTACGTTGTTTCTCAGATTCATTATTTAAAAGCGTTGGAAAAGTGTTTATATTATACTAAATTCCCAATGAATACAAAGCATAAACGCATTAAAAGTAAATAAAAAAACTGTACGACAAAATTCACACGAACAATAGTGAGATTGGTGGAAAGATTACGAAGGATTGCGAAAGATANTAAAAAAACTGTACGACAAAATTCACACGAACAATAGTGAGATTGGTGGAAAGATTACGAAGGATTGCGAAAGATAGATGGAAAGATTGTTCTAAATATTGACAACAAGATTGCCAGATTGATCAAAATATTGGAAGATTGATGGAAAGATTGATGGGTTGATGGAAAGGTAGGAAGATTAAAGGAAATATTGCGAAATATCGATGGAAATATTGCGAAAGATTGCGGAAAATTAATGGAAAAATTGCTGAGGTTTGGTCAGGATTGGCGAAGATAGATGGAAAGATTGAGAAAGATTGATAGAAATATTGGAAGGTTGATGGAAAGATTGCAAACCATTAATGGAAATATTAAAAGATTGATGGAAATATTGGGAGATTGCTGTAAATATTCTGGAAGATTGATGCAACGATTGCGAAATATTGATGGAGAGATTGCCAAAGATTAATGGAAAGTTTGCGAAGGATTGATGTAAAGATTGGGAGAATAATGGATTTATCAAAATATTGATATATGATAGAACAATTTACGGATTGATGGCCATGAAGAGAACGGAAGATATAACTATGACCCGAGCTGCCCTCTCACCTTCCTAGTCTCAGTGGCGTATCACTATTGGTTCGTAAACAATAAGCTACTTTACCTTTAAAAGAGTTGGTAGATGCTGATACATACCATGATTATATCATACTGGTTCAGGGAGTCGTTATTCATATAATGGGCTTGTTTTATTCATATATACACACATTAAAATTCCGAGTGGTATATTTATGACTACATATAAGACGAGGGAGAGAATAAGGCGCAGATTCCGACATCGACTTCAAGAGAAGAGACCGGAAATGTGGTAACAGAATGAGATAATTTTTTATGGTCATAACTACTGAGCATCTTTGGGTAGACCAGCAATCCTGTGTTGAGCCGAAGTAGGGGCCCCTCCAGTCCACCGAAGAAACGATCCTCAGTCACACCACTCTCACAGCTCCTATTTCAAATACAAAAGGCCATACATAAACTGATATAAATAGGTCAATACTAGTACATTTGCGTGTTTGTAAATCACAGGAGTATATGTGTAGTCTATAATTGTACATTGCTAACATCAATTGCAAACATTTATTAAACATGGGAAAATGTATAATGACATGAAAGGAATATGGTAAAAATGAATGGAATGTTGTGATTGCATGAATTGTATAGTAGGAAAGAATCTTATTTTCGGCCATGAATTTAATGAAATTATAACTACGTAAGAGATCATAATCATGTTACAGCTAATTTAACATTAGTGCTTGCGATTACTTTAACTTAAAAGTTCACATTCTAATTTCTATTCCTGGCTTAATTTACGATTATGGTTTATAACTATAATGCATTTTGCATTTCAGTACAAATCTTCCCAGACGAAAATACAGCTAATACAACAGAATATCATTTAAAGTTTTATAGTAAGGTAATTGCCGGACGGTTTAAACAAATGATTTGTCAGAATGTATCAAATATCACAAGGATCTGATGTTTTATCAGTCGCACATACCATCTCCTTCTTACATTGCAATATTTTTGGGGCAGATACGTGTATTCCTAATGGGTGCTCTTACATGCATTTATACTAGTGTACACGACCGTTAGTATATCCGTACAAAAATATTAATTGCATTTATTAAATGCACTGGTTCGATTAATAAAAATAATTGTTCTAAAAATTACACAATTAGATATATGAATAGAAAAATGTAATATTAATAATTATTAAGTTACACGTCAGAGAAATTTCCATTTGATTTTAAATACTTAGTGTCGTGCGGAACCCTTGGATGCGAAATTATACTCTATTTTACCTGTATCCTGGGGTTTACATACAAATATTCAAAATTATATACAAAAGGATGTATATAATTATCATTTGATTCCATCAACATTTTTAGGTTAGAAGTTCCTTTACTACATATATCATTTTAACAAAACTTATGAATTTTAACTAAAAATATAAGTATTTAAATACTAAAAGTTTTCTATCATTAATTGTAACTTATTTAAGTAATATCAATAATAATATATTTTTAACAGATATGTTTAAGTGATTATAAAACTATCTAAATTCGTAATATTACTGTTGTTTTACAAAATATTAGAATCACTTAAATATTTAAAAGCGTAGACTATATTCTTTAATACAAGCGCATATTTATATATGAAGACACTATAATGCTTTCTTCAAAAACTACATTGACTTAGTTTCCATAAGTAATTAAACTTAAAAAGACAAATTTTTACCAGTAAAAGTATTACAATTTATGTACTGCAGTGGTTTATAGTGCCAGCCAAACAGACACCAAGACAAAATTAAACTAACACTAACCAAACATAAAATTTAAATCTACAGACTAATATATTTAGAAACATAGAAAAATAATACATACGTATTAGAGTTTACACAAAAAGTGATAAAATTACTTCAATAAAACTCAAACTAGATAGAAAAAACACAGAAAAATTACAAATTTTAATTGGAGTTGAAATATTTGGGTAGCTCTTCGTAAATAGTTGGAAATGGAGCAGCGCCGGAATGAAAGGGTTTAAGAAATGCAAGACCCCGGAGAAAACTCACTGGCCATCGGCATCGTCAAGCACGATTCCCCATTATAAAATTACATTTTTTTATTGAAACAACTGTTTTGAAAATAATCAAATCCTAAGCAATTCAATAAACGTTCCCACACTAATATATTTTAAATGCACATATATTTTAAGTAATATTTATTGTCTTAATAATCCACGTCCTTTAATGTATAAGTGGAAGTGACATTTCTAAATATTAAAAGAATTTATTATTTCTGTTTTCAAACTTTATCATATATTTATTTTATTTTTATTATGCTGACATTGTCTCTTATTTCAAATCTTAGTTCAGGAGTCAACAAACAGACCATTCCCTGTTTTCGTTTTCTAAATTTTATGAGCTGAAGTAGCTTTTATAAAAGCTGTTCTACATTTAGCAATACTATATTCAGCGTATTATCTACTTTATTATTCTTTTGCTATTTAGATTGTTTTAAATAATTTGTTTTCCTTTAACAAATGTTTTGTTTAACATTACAGCTACTAATATTTTAATTTTNATGAGCTGAAGTAGCTTTTATAAAAGCTGTTCTACATTTAGCAATACTATATTCAGCGTATTATCTACTTTATTATTATTTTGCTATTTAGATTGTTTTAAATAATTTGTTTTCCTTTAACAAATGTTTTGTTTAACATTACAGCTACTAATATTTTAATTTTAAAAAAAATAAACATATCTTAGTATTAATTTAAAAACATATATCAAAGTATTTTACTATTAATTGCATGTATTTCATAACTTTTTATTTGAAGTGACGTATGTTCCAATATTCACATATTTTGTTTTTAAATAATAATGCAATTTCATATTAAGAAAACACTTTTGTTGTAGTAAGTATAACCTTCGGGACAATAAAAAAGCACACAAACATACACACACTGGGATGCATGGAATGGTGCACAAACATTATAGCTGTAGTGATACACATGAGTCATACACATGACCACAAAAAGAGAACAGCAGGACAAATCCATATATATAGGTGATGCGCCGTCCGGTCATCTTCAATATTGCGTCACATCCCCTAGCACTGCGATACACGCTGCAATATGGTCTGGCATGGCGTCCAGCAGAAGCAGGATGTCATGGGGCAGACAAGCCCGCAATTGTGGGACGGTGTGTTCCGAATACTGGATACTGTGGCAGGTTAGCATTTGGCTTTTCAACTACTCCCACACATTCTCAATTGGGTACATGTCAGTGGAGCGGGCAGGCCGCGGTAATGCTCAGAAATTATGGAAGCAATTTTGGGCAACCCATGCCATTTACGGTCAGGCTTTAACATGCAGGAACATCGCACATGTGATCCCGTCCAGAAGTGGGAGCATATGGGTGCGTACGATCTCATCTACATATATATCGCTGGGGTATCAGCGTTTCATGTACCACGACTAGAGCAGATCGGCTTCCCTACGCTTTTACTCCCGAGCCCATAATGATTGTCATGAGGCAAGTATCCTGCTCGATAACGAGATTTAAATTGTGGAATTCACCATGGGCCATCCACACCTAGCACGATGATCATCAATTATTAGTCCTCATAAAGAAGTGGTACTTATCACTAAATATCACACGTCTGTCTCTGGTGTTCCACGTTGCTCTGACCTGGCACCACTTCAAACGAGCCGCCACTTTTGCAGAGTCAATGACAGCACACATAATGGGCGCTGGTATCGCGGATTCGCCACCGAAAGGCGTCGGAAAATGGTTCATGGTGACAGAGGAGCCCCGACACTGGCAAGGTCGAGGTCTGGATTGCCATGGGATCCCTCTGCATCTGACGTACGTACATTTAATTATGAAGACTGGTAGATGATCTGCTCCGTCCTTAACCGGTCCTCTGCGTGTGCCTTCACGTATCCACTCTTCCCAACAGTATCTTACAGTATGGTCCAAACGATCAACTTGGTGGCGAAACGACCGCCCTGCAGTTTTCAGCCTGATTATGAGTCCTCATCTGAAGTCCATCGATTTCGTAAAACGATATCTTTGGTGTCTTCACTCTGTAATTTTGTAAATTATCGTCTGGTTTTTCTTGCATTAATTCGGCTTTGAATACACACCAGTGTCTACAACAGCTGGTCGATGCTTGCAGTGCCACTGACAGTAGTGCGGTCAAATGCAATTGCACCAACATGACATCATGTGCATATCAGCCCTTACTCCCGCTATTTACATCGTTTCATGGTCACCGCATGGGTTCAACATGGTGCATTGTTTTCATTTTCCGGAAGTGTATATTTCTATCTTATACTTTTAGAATTTGCTGTAATCATACCCACAAAATAAATTTCCCAATAATGTTTTACACCTATGCTGTGACGCATTCTGCGTCCCTATATTTTATTCGTCAGAACACATGCTCTGGCGACCTCGCCGCCGGATGACCGCAATAAGGATTAAGGGTTTTGTGGACGTGCCGGAAGAGAAACGCCAGGAGCCTCGCAGCTGCAAAGGCACCCTACCAAAGGTTTCTGCACATGCAACTGTTCCTGCACATGCAGACGACATCCGGAGACAACGGAAGGCACCAGGGCGCGAACATAGCTACATTTTGCAGCTGCCCAAGGGACACCGAGATCCCGCCACCAGCTGCGCCTGTCCTGGGCTTATACCGCAATCAACCATGAGAGCTTTTAGCGGACTTGCGTACAGAACGGGACAATAAACTTCCAGGCCAGAACCAAGGGATGATGCCAGGCCGGCTGCGGACCACGCGAGCAGCGGTTACGTGTTTTATGACCCGGAGGACGCCAAGCACCCCGGACACCAAGTTCGAGAGCAGTTCCAAGCCGCCAGCCGAGGGAATTCAGCGCTTCAGTGTCAGATAAGTAGTTCTAAACCAAGTGCGAAGAATCTCCCCCCCTTCCCCCCACGACGCCAGTCGCAGCGTCAAACTATATGTAGCCAACATTAGAAAAGGGAGGGATTTTGTCTCTTGAGTTCATGTACCAGTTAACCTGTTCAAGCAACAATAAAACTCGATTATGTGAACTTACACAAAGCCAGTGTAATTTAGTAGTAAATTGGACCAGTAGACAACAGTGTCGACGTATTCCTACGCCCTATCACTGAGAGCTAGCATCAAGTGCTGGCGCCTCACGCCGCAGAGCAGAATCAATATCTACTTCCAAACTTCAGCATTTGGCAGGTATCAATTTTTGGCGCCCAACTGTGGGACCTGCTGAAGTCTGTATAGATGGAAGCAAGGACAAACTGAAGCACCCGGGAGTAAAGGAATCTCGCCCCGAGAGCTAGCACATTTATGACTTCGAGGGGGTCATAAAATAAAAATAAAAATACAATTAACCCTCGTCGCGCCCAGTACCGACAATAGAAACGAGAAAGGAGCAGAGCTAGGCATTAAACCAGACGAGAAAATGGCAGGCCGCAGACGTGCGCGGAGTTTAGAATAAAGGGGGAGTGCATAGACCCATGAAGAAGGGGACGAGATATGGACAAAGTCATCCTCAATTAACATACAAACGCATATCAAAAGCAGGGGGCAAACGAGGGAGCAGTGCAGAGCCCCGCGATACCAAGGCACGGGACTATACATAGTAAAGTGCCGCACTTGCCCGCGGCGGCAATGCAATCAATGTATCGGCTGGCCGGATGATTTCCGGCCGACACAAGGAACAGAGTACCAGTGCCTTGATTGTCAGCAGCCGCATACACATTGCGACCTCCTGAATTGCCTGGGACACAACACGCTCCTGACTCGGTGCGCTACCTGTACACAGGCATTCCACAACCTATGTATAGGGTAGCCCGAAGGAGCCGAGGGCACGAGAGGCTGGGTATACCAGTGCGGGGTGTGCCAGAAACGGACAAACAGGGAGCCCCCTTCAAACGCAGACCAAACCCGGGACACCCGGGCAGAGGGAAGACAAGGAATAGGGGAGGAAATGGTCCTGCCGGAGTTCGCAGGAAGACCCCACGAAGATCCAGAACGATTCATACAGAATTGCGAACACGAGTTCCGGACAGGGGGTGTTCCCAGGAAGCGGTGGGTGCAGAAGGCACGCGAACAATTAAAACAAGCCGCCCTCAGCTGGTGGGACAAGTATGGGGAGTTTATAACGACATGGGAACAATTCGCTGCCCGACTGAGCAGCAAGTTCGCAGGAGAAGAGGTGATAACTGGGCTACGAACCGAGTTCTACACCCAACAACAACAAAAGGAGGAAGAGGTAGAAATCTTCATTAGGAGGAAGGCACAAATGTATGCATGCATCGCACCAGAATAAATGGAAGTGGAGGGAGTTTGCAAAATTACGAGGCTATTAATACCAGCCCTAAGGAGAGTTCTTCGCCACCCATGGGCAATAAAAATGGAGGAACTCGTGGAGCGGGCGAGGGAGGCAGGGATCGATTACCGCGAAATGCGCACAGTAAGGGTCGGGACCAACCTTCCCATGCCCCTCCCTGTTGTTCGCCCAGAGTGCACAATACAGAATAGCGCCGACAAAAGCGAAAACAGGGGCCCTCCACAGTGCTGGTACTGTCCCGAGAGGCATCTCCACTGGGACTGTCCCACCATGTAAGCCCGGGTCGCTGTAGAAAGAGAAAGAGCCACCCGGAACGCCCCCCTTGGAACAGGGAAGGGCGATGCCCCAGGGACGAGGGCCGGGAAACNGCATCTCCACTGGGACTGTCCCACCATGTAAGCCCGGGTCGCTGTAGAAAGAGAAAGAGCCACCCGGAACGCCCCCCTTGGAACAGGGAAGGGCGATGCCCCAGGGACGAGGGCCGGGAAACGCCGCCGCCGGGACCTTGAGCCACCCTGCGACCCCGGCATAAATAAATGGGTGAGGCAGATATACATAGTGGGCGACCCGGGATCAGGCACACAAGCCCCTCGGATAGAAGCCCGGATTAATAGACACACCATCAAGACAATCTTAGACACCACCGCAGCTGGGAACTTTATCAGAAGCCAGCTGCTGACGCCAGATCAAAGAAAAGCGTTGAAGGACACCCGACGCATCCAGATGGGCCAGACAGAATCCCGCCTGACAATAGAGGGAAAAATCACCTTGCCAGTAGACACAGGGGTCGAGACAGTAGCCACGGAGTTCTTCTGTGCCCCGCAGTTAGCGGAAGAAGTGATCCTCGGGCAACCATGGCTGTCGAGCCAAGGCTGTATAATCGACTGCGGGCAAAGGCGATTATACCTGGGCAGGCGGGACAGAATGGCCATAAACTGGGAGGCTCCCGTGAACACGGAAGGACCAAGAGCCATATCCGACAAGGAGGTGAACCACCAGCTAAGACCCGACCAGCTGCGGGCGTTAGTACGAATAATGAACACCCACGTGGCGATATTCGGGAACAACGGCCGATTACAACAGACCACAGCCATCCAACACGAAATCTGGGTAAAGGATGCGCACCCTGTATACTGCCGTGCAGGTAACCCGTCAGCCCACCGCCGACAGACCATCCTCGACCAGGTGGCCGAAATGAAGGAACAGGGGATAGTGGAGCCGACTGACATCCCATACAATGCCAGGGTAGTGCTCGTACCCAAGAAAGATGGGGAACTCCGATTCTGTGTGGACTACCAAGCCCTAAATGACATCACACACCCAATGGCCCCGCCCGCGATAAACATCGCAAATATGCTCCGCGACCTAGGGGACGCATGTATATTATCCACTCTGGACATGCGCAGCGGATACTGGCAAATCCCCATGCACCCAGAGTCCCGGAAATATACTGCGTTTACCACCCCAGAGGGCGAAACACTGCAGTTCCGAGTAATGCCCTTCGGCTTAAAGAACGCACCGGCTACCTTCCAGCGGCTTATGTNAAGCAACGGCTATCTTCCAGCGGCTTATGTCGGCCGTGGTACTTCCGGCTACAGCGGACAATTCTGCCTGGCATATCTGGATGACGTCATCGTGTATTCCCGAACATGGGAGGAACACCAGGTACACCTGAGAAAGGTGCTGGAACGATTCGAACTCCACGGGCTGACGTGCCGAATGTAGAAGTGTCATTTCGGCAAATCCCAGGTCGAATATCTAGGGCACATAATCACCCCTGAAGGGAATTACCCAAAAGCCGAAAAGGTGCGGGAGATCGAAGACGCCAGGGTGCCGACAAATCAGAGACAATTGAGGCGGTTCCTGGGACTGTGTGATTGGTTCCGCGACTTCATTGAGGATGTCGCCACTCTTATGGCTCCCCTCAACGATCTGCTACCCAAAACGGCTCGCTGGAGGTGGAACGACAAACATGAACGGGCCTTCCGAGAGATTAAGGTGCGGTATAGTGACATAAGCATGTTATATCGCCCTATGCTCGGGTTACCACTAATCCTGCAGACAGACGCAAGCGGAACCGGGATGGGGGCGGTTCTGTATCAGGAGCAGCCACAGCGCCCACTACGAATCATCTCATACGCCAGCACTATGCTCAAGGAGGCCGAACGACGATACCTCAGTAATAAGCAGGAGTGCTTGGCGGTGATCTGGGCGGTCCGCAAGTACCGCTACTATTTAGAGGACAGGCCCTTTGTCCTCCGGACCGACAACAAGGCCCTCACTTGGCTAAGAACCAAGAGAAGCGAGAGGGCAAAATTGGGGCGGTGGGTGTGGTTCCTAATGGAATTCTCTTTCACAATAGAGACTTGCCCAGGGCTGCCAACGAGCTACCCGACGCCTTATCCCGACAACCACAAGGGTCAGACCAGAACAGAGGGGCGATCGACTGGGACTGTATGCTTCCCCCCTCCACTCCGAAGTCACCACAGCCCGGGCACATGGGGCTGCAACTAATCAAGTTCCGGGAGAACAAGGAACTGCTACAAGACCTACAGCAGGCCGATCCCACACTACCGGGACTAATGGAGCTGCAGCCCGAGCAATACGAGATAAGAGACGGCGTAGTGACCCGGTCCTGGGTGGGCGCTCGGCTCGTCACCTTCCACTGGGTCCCCAAAGAGTTACGACCCAGCCTCTGCGAACACCATCACGACCATCCCCACGCGGGACACCCCGGGTGCCAAGAAACATTAAGGGCCCTGACCACCCGATACACCTGGCACGGAGTCGCGCGGGAAGTCCGAGAGTACGTCGCCAGATGCCAAACGTGCTGTGCAAACAAGGCATACCCGGTGCCGAAGACGCGGTATACGCCCAGACGACCGAAGACTCCGTGGACGCACATCGCCGCGGACATTATGGGCCCCTATCCTAGGACACCCCGGGGAAAACGGTACCTGCTCGTCGTAACCGACCAGTTCTCCCGGTGGACGGAAGCCTTCCCTATACCTAATCAGGAAGCAGGCACGATTATCCGACAAATGGAGCGGGAGGTTTTTCCCAGGTGGGGGTTCCCAAAGTGCGTCCTAACGGACAACGGCTCCCAATTCACCGGCACAAAATGGGCGAAGGCGTGTGAAACATGGGGGGCGGAGAACTGGACGACGCCCGCATATCACCCCCAGGCCAACCCCACCGAACGCCGGAACCAGGAGCTGAAAAAGAACCTGCGCGTCCGGATGGGCGACAATCATGCACAATGGGACATGCACATCCCCGAGATACTATACACACTGCGGCGCCGGCACAATGATGCCCTAGGCACTTCGCCCAGCCAACTTATCCTCGGGTACAATCTCCGCCGCCCAGGAGAATGGCAGTGGGAGACCGAGGTAACCGAGCTGCCCGGCCCCGAAGCCATAAGGAAAGCAGCAATCCGAAGAACGGGCATGGCGCGGAGAAATCAACAAAGGTACATCCGACGCAAGTACCTGGAACAAACCCGCGACGAACACCACCTACCCGAAGGCCAGCATGTGATTTTGCGCAAGCATCCTCTGAGCCAGGCCAGTGAAAAAGACTGTGCAGGGTTCGCGCCGAAATGGGAAGGACCGTACATCATAGCGGGGAGCCGAGGGAATGTCTACTGGGCGGAAGATGAAATGGGAAAAATGCGGAAGGTAGCGAGGGACCAGATACGCACTATACCCGAGCCCCGCACTCAGGACCCCAGAATAGTCAAGCGGGACTGCCCAGAAGAAGCCAGTAATATGCCACTTGCGCACGGGACGAGCAGTAAGGACAGGGGTGAAGGGGCAATGAACGGGCAGCAGACCGCTTGGCGGCGACTGTCAGGGGAGGTAACCCTATACCTGAGTGACGCCTGGGCCTCGAGGCCACGGGAGCGTGGAACCATTGACGGTTGGCCGGGGGAGAAAGGGAGTCGCGCGGGAGCGAAAGATGGCGGGGAGCGAACAGAGGAGGGGCAGGTACTCGATGGATGGAAGGAACAGACGTTGAGAACGAGCGAGGGAGAATTTGAAGGGGAAATACTGCGCGAGCTCGAGGGGGAGCCGGAAGCGCACACACAGAGAGGGACGGACGAAGGAGAGAGGCCGGACGAAAGAAAATATGGCGTCCAGAAGCGAACGAGCAGGGAGGAGGGAGAGAGAATCCAACCATGGGGTAATTGCCGGGACTGGAGAGACGTGAGCGAAGAAAATTCAAGACGTCCTCTACAGGGGAACACCGAGGGATAATCGAACCCGGGAGCAGTGGAGGTACCCGAGGCAGACACGCCCACAGCCCCTAAAACCGGCGCCCAGCCTCCTGCCGGCGAGGGACGCTTCTTGCCGCCACCGATGGCCGCGGAAGCAGCGCCTGGGACGGACGTGACCGACATCACGGCACCTATAGTCCACGCACCATCTGCGGGCCCAGCTGACGAGATCACGTCTGGGACAGACGAATCACGGAGGGTCCAGCCATGACGCAGCTGTCGAGAGGGGGAGAGGCCCCCAGCTCTACAGGGATCGCCGCACCTATAGGCCTCGAGCAGCCCAGGGGCCTAACTGAAGATCCTAGACACAGACTCTGTGCGACGCAAGTGCGAGTGTGTACCGTGTGTCGCCCGCTGAGAACCGCCAGGGCACGAAGCCCCCATCAGCCACAAAAATAAGTGCAACAAATAATATTTTTTATTTTTTATTTATTTTTTATTTTTTTTGTGTGTGTTTACCGAAAGAAAAGGGACCGGTTAAGTTCGTTAATTGCAAAACCGCAAGTGCGAAGTGTAGAGAGGCCTATAGCCAACTGATCAAGTCAAGGTTGTAGTGTAATTATGTGTTCAAACATGCACAGTGAAAACCACGAAAGTCCGCGACAAAGTGGCAGGACATCTGTCTAATTGTACCCGAGCTAAATTCATCAGTAGCAATGTTTGCCAGATACTGATTGTGTGCACTTGTGTGCCCCCAATTAATAGATGTCCATCGATGTTTGTTTTCTGTTTACTTTTTGTTTACCACTGTAAAGCATTGCTTACGAGAGTTGTTTACCGATGTTAACTTGTGTTTACCATTGGTAAGTTATGTGTAGAAAATGGGGGAATGTTAAAGTTAGATATACAAGAATGTCTAGAGAAAAAAAGTGACAGGTTTTTGTGCGCAATAACCTTAATAATTTTTAATTACCGAAGTTTGGTTAAGGTGCGTTAAAGTTTGTTGGTTCGTGACACAAGGAAAATTCTGAGAATGAATATATTAAAGAGTGTACTTTTTTTGATGATTGTAATGTTCATAAACCAGTTACTGGAGGTATATAGTATTTAAAGTGATACTGGAAAAAAAAAAAAAGCTGTTTGCTAAATATAGGGTAGAGAACCATAGTTGAGTTAGTTAATTTCTCAATTGTCATGGCTTATGACGTCGGCTGTAATGTTATAATACGTTCTTGTTGTATGAGTGGGCCGCTTGTGGCGAATAAATCTCGCGTACCGACGCTGAGATGCGAGACGCGCGGTGATTACAGGTAGTGTATCGGGAAAATTAAATGATTTATTTCAATGGCGCGAGTTGGGTAGAACGAAAGGTTATGTTATGTAAAAGGTCCGAGATAACTTAGAATATTTGTAAGTGACCCATTTATAGGTTAACCGGTCATTTTAAAGTTCTGAAATAAAATTTTTGAAGAAAAATTTCTACAAGTGGCAAAAATTTTTACGGTCTTTTTGAAATCTTTAGCCTAGAGTTTTAGTAAGAAATTCTTAAGGTATGTAGTGGTTTTATGCGGTAAAGTAGCGGTGCCGCAGTATCCAAAGACGTTTACATTCGCGTGATTTTAGCTTGCCAGAGATTGTGAATAAGTTGTGTGATAAGTGTTAGTGTGTAAGGACTTGTAAATAGTTATCGTGTAACCTTAGGAGGTAGGGAGATTGTGCATAAGTTGTTTAATTAGTGTGTAAGGGCTTGTAAATAGTTATCGTGCAATGTTAATGTGTAGGGAGATTGTGAATAATCTATGTGACCAGGGTTTATTTTGTTTGTANTAGGGTGTAGGGAGATTGTGAATAAGTTGTTTGATAAGTATTAGTGTGTAAGGGCTTGTAAATAGTTATCGTGCAATGTTAATGTGTAGGGAGATTGTGAATAATCTATGTGACCAGGGTTTATTTTGTTTGTACTTTTTGTCAATTTTCAAAGTATGAGACAACTCCCTCCCCCTCCCCCCCCTCAGCATTGCCTAGGGTTTGCGGGCCTGCGATGTTCTAAAATTGTAAGAGGGTGTGCCCCTCACAAACTGGTTTGTGACGCAGAAGCCCTAACTTTCCCTCAGACGCACTGCCAGGGCCACGCGACATAGTATGGAGGGGGACCGCCCCTCCACACCCCTAAAGAGGGCAGAATCAGAAGGCCGCCACAGCTACTATCGCTGCCTACCAGCAGCACAAGCGCAGAGCCGCGCGCGCGCACAGAACCGCGATGAGCCCAGAGGAAAACCATAAGAAGAAGAAATACCAGAGCGTGCCCTCGACGAAGAGAGCGGTGGGGAGTTTGACACATTCTGCATCCCTATATTTTATTCGTCAGAACACACGCTATGGCGGACCTCGCAGCCGGATGACCGTAATAAGGATTAAGGGTTTTGTGGACGTGCCGGAAGAGGGACACCAGGAGCCTCGCAGCTNGACCGCAATAAGGATTAAGGGTTTTGTGGACGTGCCGGAAGAGGGACACCAGGAGCCTCGCAGCTGCAAAGGCACCCTACCAAAGGTTTCTGCACGTGCAACTGTTCCTGCACGTGCAGATGACATCTGGAGACAACGGAAGGCACCAGGGCGCGAACACAGCTACATTTTGCAGCGGCCCAAGGGACACCGAGATCCCTCCACGAGCTGCGCCTGTCCCGGGCTTATACCGCAATAAACTATGAGAGCTTTTAGCGGACGTGCGTACAGAATGAGACAATAAACTTCCAGGCCAGAACCAAGGGATGACCCCAGGCCGGCTGCGGACCACACGAGCAGCGGCCACGTCTTTTATGACCCGGAAGGACGCCAAGCACCCCGGACACGTGCAGCAGAGACGGGGCAAGTTGAATATGGTGATGGANATGACCCGGAAGGACGCCAAGCACCCCGGACACGTGCAGCAGAGACGGGGCAAGTTGAATATGGTGATGGACGCTATAAAACCACATGAAGGGGGGAGCAACGGGGCAGTCGGCCGACGGACACGGAAGAGGGCGGAGTGAATCCGCGAGCAGTCGTCGTCGGCAGCCGGCCGTCGTCAAACGCAGAGTCGTGCATTGGACCCGGGAAGAAGGAACTTCGAAGCCAGGCGCCGAGACGCCCACCAAGTTCCAGAGCAGTTCCAAGCCGCCAGCCGAGGGAATTCAGCGCTGCAGTGTCAGATAAGTAGTTCTACACCAAGTGCGAAGAATGCCCCCCCCCCCCTCGAAACCAGTCGTGGCTTTAAACCATACGTAGCCTACATACGAAAAGGGAGGGTGTTTGTCTCTTGAGTTCATGTACCAGTTAAAGTAAATTGGACCAGTAGACAACAGTGTCGACGTATTCCTACGCCCTATCACTGAGGGCTAGCATCAAGTGCTGGTGCCTCACGCCGCAGAGCAGAATCAATACCTACTTCCAAACTCCAGCATTTGGCAGTTATCAGCTGAATACATTTATTCAAAAAAGTCTGTCATCTAGAACTAAAAAAGTAATTAATTACTTTCTAATGTGCAATTAGCTGTTCTTTATTTATACGCTTTCAAAGTATAAAATTAGTTATTTACATTACTAAAATCTCTTTTTTTTATATTCAATGGTTTGTGAAAATTTTATAATCTTACAAACGTTAGTAATAAATTTTTAACGTATTTTTTTATAATTTATCTAATGGAAAGAAAATTTGTAAATGGGATTAGTGTATAAAAGAGAAAACAACATATACGCTATAAATTTATTTAAATGTATTTATCCCTCTGCTGAACAGTAAAATGTTGACCAACATCAGTTTCATGGTTACTTCTAAAGACTTTCAACACTGTAAGATTCAGTCTATATGTATATAATATAAAATGAGTTATAATCAGGTTTAAACAAACAAATTAATTATGTTATGATGAAAAATTATTAAAAAAACTACGTATTTCTAATTAATGAAATAATTTATTCACTGAATTATATTTACTTGAACATAATGTAAATATATTTTATTCATGTATTCTCTTAATATTTTATCATAATTATCTTTAATTTAAAATATGTATTTAGTTGTGTAGTATTGTAACTAGTAAACGCCGCAAAAACTACTATAAATACGTATTTTAATTACATACTTAAAAATCATCATTTCAAATTAACTTAAGTAAATTCNTAATGAAATAATTTATTCACTGAATTATATTTACTTGAACATAATGTAAATATATTTTATTCATGTATTCTCTTAATTGTTTATCATAATTATCTTTAATTTAAAATATGTATTTAGTTGTGTAGTATTGTAACTAGTAAACGCCGCAAAAACTACTATAAATACGTATTTTAATTACATACTTAAAAATCATCATTTCAAATTAACTTAAGTAAATTCGATTTTTTTAATACAGTTCAAATTCATACACGGACATACGACAGTTTCATCTGTTATCATTTATAAATATTTACGTTATGATTCTAACAATGGTTTACTGAATGCATTCGTTATTTAAAAAAAAGAAAAACTATCTCCCATAAATTAAATCCTTTAGAAAATACTTCAATTGAAAGTAAACATAGATTTCCGTTTATAAAATTCAGATAAAGTCTCGCTCCTTAGTATTTGGTTAAAAAAAGGTTACTTTCTTAAAAACCATTTACTTATTAGGTCGGAACATTAATATAAAATGAAACAAGAAGTTACTAATAAATAATGAGCCTACTTCTTCTACATGGGTGCAAATAAATTTTACTGAAGTTCTTGAAAGCTTAGATGGTAAGTATTCGTTAAAGTTTTATTGACATCAATATTATTAGAGATAAAACCAGAAAACTGTGAAAAAGAACAAAAACAATTAAAATACACGAGGGACCTACTCAGGATTCGAAATCAGAAAAACTCATAACAATAATCTAGCTTGCAATCAACTGCACGTGATTCAGAAAATAAGCAACTTACATTATAAAATATATAATCAATTTAATATAGCTTACCATAGTACAATTTCTTCGTCAAATTTGAAGGAAATCCATTTAATATTTCCCGAGATACAGCATAAAAACTATCATATTTCATGTGGGGCTATCATAAAAATTGCGGAGAAATGAGGCTTTGCATAGACAATTATGATGGATAAAAAACTTTTTGAAGATATAGCATACTATACTAAAATAATTAGATGGCCGTCATTTTGAAAATAAGTGTCTGACATACTTGAAACATATTTGTACATATCAACAGTGGCAGAACTTATTAATTGGCCTTATTTGGTAGGATCTGTCATTTGTTTCCCAAGAAATTACACTTAAACTTGATTAATACACGTGCCGTAATCTTACAAAATGGAGGGAAAAGACTGATTTTTACATATTTTATGTTTGTAATAAAAACTGTAAAAATGCATAAATTTTATTGAAATTGATAAAGTCCTATGGTAGTTATAAGAAATAAAACCAAAATATTCATATTGTCGCCATTTTGAAAAAATGTCGGTTATAAAGTATAAAGTTTAATAACTCACATTTACTTGGCCTATCATAGTATTTTTTACATGCCAAATTCGGTGAAGTTCGGTTGAGTAGTTTTCGAGTTACATTAAAGAAGATAAATTTTGTAATGTGGTGCTATCTCTCAAAAAGGCGGGAAAAAGTGGTTGTCGTAGCTTATATGATTTTTGTAACACATACCATCAGCGTACAAAATCTGGTTGAAATTAGCCAAATGGCATGGAAGTTATATTAAATATACCTAAAAACTTGTATTGGTACCATTTCGAAAATAAAAACCTCATCATGTTAGTTTACTTACATTTACTCGGCCTATCATAGTTTTACTTACATGCCAACTTTTAAGAAAATTGTTATAGTAGTTTTCGAGATATGACATAAAAACTTTATTTAGTCATGTGGTGCAATCTTCCAAAATGGCAGAAAAAGTGGTTGTTGTTTGGCTTACATGTTGCATGTTATAGATTTGGTTGAAATTGTTCAAATGGTGTCCAAGATGATATATCATCCTAAATCTAAAATTGCCGCCATTTTAAAAATAAGTGCCCTGGGTGATTCAAAACTCTAAAAGTTAGGTATCCTTACTTAGTACTACGAAATAGGTTAAAAAGTATATAAGATATATATGAAGTTTAAACAATAGCAAGTAGTATATGTTCTAGTATATGAAGGCATGTAGAGAATATAAGATTTTATATACATTCAATAGGTGATTCATTTAACAAAATATGCGTTTTATGGTGTCAAGTATCCAGAGACCCACGGGGGAACTCTCCGATGAGTGTCCCTTTTCTTATTATTAGCGGAAATCAAAATGGAGTAAGTCCTCTTCTGGACAATTTAAATCACTCCTGGGGGAGACATTTAACAAGTTGCCAGATTATCTCCGGCACAATTGCCAACCATTCTTCCTGCAGCGCTGTTGCAAGTGTGGTCAGTGATGTGGGTTATTGTGTACTGCCGCGCAGTTGCCTTTTCATTTCACCCCAGAGATATTCGATGATTTTTAGGTCGGGACTCGGGGCTGGCAAGTCCATTTTCGGATCCCCATTGTCCAGAATGCACTCAC
This sequence comes from Clitarchus hookeri, assembly GCA_002778355.1. Taxonomy (NCBI): domain Eukaryota; kingdom Metazoa; phylum Arthropoda; class Insecta; order Phasmatodea; family Phasmatidae; genus Clitarchus; species Clitarchus hookeri. The sequence continues at coordinate 93,593 of NQII01003232.1, read as the reverse complement.
GATCCGATCATAATTTGTGTATTGTGTCAGGGAGCATTACCATTCCAAAACTCACAATTTACCGTAGACCACACGCGGCTGGTCAAAATGTCTGTATAGATTTCAGCCTTTAACGTGCCCGTGTTATTACGAGAACAGCATGTTCTTTCTAAAAAAAAGAATCCGTACACTGTCACCCAACCTCTGCCAAATTTCAGTGCGAACAATATATCGGCTAGCATGTACCGTTCACCTGGCATTTGCCACACCCAAACCTTCCTTTTGGACTGACACATGTTATAGCTTGGACATCACACCAAATCACGCCTTTCTAGTCGCCCACATTCCAATGACAGAGCTCTTTACACCAACGAACTTGGCGCTTCGCGTTCACAAGCAAAATTTGCTGTTTCAGAGCAGATGCCTAAACCTTGAACCCGAGTCCTAGTAACTAACTGTGCACAGTCATGGTGCTAACTGCACAATTAGTGCCACTGCGGATCTCACGGGTGATGGTATCACAAGGTGACATGTGATGTCTCCAAACCACCTTCTTCAATGCTCGACGGTCCCTATAGTTAAACACACATGGCCTACCTGGCCGTGGATTTGTTGTGGTTGTGCTTCCCGTTTCCACTTCACAATCAACTCCCCGACTATTGACTTGGAAAACTCGAGAAGGACGAAATGCTTATTGACGTGCGAACCAATAACTACAACACGTTCGAAATCCCTGAGCACTCTTGCTCCGCCCATTCTGCTGGTGTCACATTTTACTGAAGAACATATAGCCGTTTTCCTTATTTTATAGTCACTCTTGAATTTATAGTGACATCAAGGTGCGAGTTCGTAGTTGCAAAGGTGTGTCCGAGTACCTTTTATGAGTGTGTCTGTGTCCAAAGTTTTCATTTGTAATTGTTTTACCAAATTTACTAAGCTATTATTAGATTAGAGTTTTTCATGCCAGTATTTTTTCCTCTACGTATTTCCTTTGAGTTAATCTCTATGGCATATTCACGGTTTCTTCGCCCTTTTTGAATCAAATCTTTGAAGAATCACCTCATGTATGACATGTTTGGATGTTTCCTAAATACGCCACGTGTCACAAACCTTTTATACCCGTATTTACAGAAAAGAACTGTATGTTTGGTTAACCTTGAATTTGAAATATACTCATTTATAAATTATATATAAAAATTGATTTATAATTTATAACAATAAAAACGCACAGATAATACGTATATTGGTAATGCCTAGTAAGAAATAGTTCTCATGCAAATCATAATTATACCCAAACGAATGCAGTGCGGTGGCCCTTTCGTGTAATTTTCTAGACGCTGTCAAGCTTCATTTGCATGAGGCGGAGGAATACCATGGAAGCAGAGCTTTGGCAGGACATGAGAAAAGTTGGAAACCGTGAATGGACTATGATACTTCAGTAAGCAATTAGTTTTTTCATAGAAAAATTATGGCTTTGTGGTTTTGCTAGAGTAATAAATTTAATAGTTTTTTTGACATAATTTGATTGTGATTCATGCAACTCATGCTAATAAATATGATCCGCCTAAAAAGCAAGTCATTTTGGAAAAAAAATTTTATAAGCTACTCCGTTCATTATATATATATATATATATATTAAAATGTCGTTCTTATTACTAATGAAAATATTAATTCAAATACATTACATTATGTCAAGCACTTTATTTTCATATAGCTGCTCTACCTAAATATTTTTGTGTAAATAGTTACATCCACAGCAACAGAAACAAGCAGTAACTGAAAGCTATTTAGCCTACTTTCCTGTAATCTTAGATGTTTAGCAGACGTTGACGTTTCCTGGACAGCAATATAATTAGAGACGAAACCAGAAACATAAGCTATAGCGCAAAGACAATTAAAATACGCGCGTGCCTTACCCGGGAAACGAACTCAGAAAAAATTTTAAAAATAAACTAGCATGCAATCAACTGCATCACCGAGGAGGATTCAGAATATTAACTTCGGATATAATCAGTCGAATATTTTGATAATAGGGTTCAATAAACTGGAATATTTACACGGCGATAATTTTCTAAATAAGTGTCTGAGCCAATAAAATACGTAGTATAAAGGCCACCATTACACTACATATGAGAAAACATTTGTGGAAATCGGTTTATTGGTCTTTGAGATATGGCAAAAAACATTACTATCTTAAACATACAAAATTGCCCAAAAGGATGCTCTGTATACGAGATTTCTAATAGATACTGTCAGCATAAAATGTATAACTGAATTTGTTTAACTCGTTAATTAGATAAGCCAAAATCCTAAAAAAACCTTTATGTGGCCACCATTTTGAAAATTAATTTGGATCAATTTCACTAATGAATGTTTACATAAACGTCTGTCGTTGCGCAAAACATGGTGGAAGTTAGTTGAATTATTCCGTAAATATGGCAAAATGTAAAATTTACTTACCTGGTACTATTTTGTAAAGTTTCCATATTAAGTGGTTTTATGTATGCGTAATTGAAGCTTCAAATAAATACTGTCACCGTACAACATTTTGTTGAATTTCGTTAAAACCTTTCATATATATATACATATATATATATATATATAATGTTAAACTTCGTACATAACTTTTTTAAACTCTCATTAAAAATAACTGCGCAACTTAAACATGTTAATTGGCCTACCTGACTGTAGAACTACTTCCGTGAAATTTTGGTAGGAATCCGTATATTGTAACTTGACGTATCGCATGAAATCTACGTTTTTAAAATGACGATTTTAATAATTATAGCACAAAAAGTTTGTTTTAGCATATTCATTTATTGTCATTGCTACAATACAAAAATGATAAATGTGTTTCATAGTTTCGTGGATAAAGCACACTTAGCTAAATTATTTTTACAGCCGCCATTCTGAAAATAATAACTTGCACACTTAAAACATATAAATTTTCTTGGCCTACTTAATTAAATCTTCTTCTCCAAATAAGAAAGCAATCAGTTGATTGTTTTCAAAGATACGACAATAAAAATGTATTATTTCATGTGGGCCTATCTTACACTGCAGAGCCAAAAAATCTTGTATAGGCGTGCGTATGCAAATAACAGAGGTATGGAACCAATCAGAGTAACGCGATGCGGTCGGCAGCGCCTATATAAGACAACAAGAGTCTGGCAAAGTTGCTAGATCGATTACTGCTGCTACAATGGCATGTTATTAAGATTTAGGTGAGTTTGAACGTGGTGTTATAGACAGGGTACGAGAGATAGGACATAGCATCTCCGAGGTAGCGATAAAATTTAGATTTCACGTACGACCATTTCACGAGTGTCACGTGGATATCGGAAATCCGGTAAAACATCAAATCTTCGACATCGCTGAGGCCGGAAAAAGATCGTGAACGAACGGGACAAACGACGATTGACGAGAATCATTAAACGTGACAGACGTTCAACCCTTTCTCAAATTGGCGCAGATTTCAATGCTGGGGCATCAACAAGTGCCAGCGTGCGAACTATTCAAAGGACCATCATTGATATGGGCTTTCGGAGCCGAAGGCCCACCCGTGTACCGTTGTTGAATACACGACACAAAGCTTTATGCATCGCCTGGGCCCGCCAACACCGCCATTGGACTGTTGATGACTGGAAACACGTTGCCTTGTCTGACGTCTCGTTTCCAATTGCATCGGGCAGATGGACGTGTAAGTGTATGGAGACATCCTCATGATACCATAAACCCCACATGTCAACAGGGGGATTGTTCAAGCTGGTGGAGGTTCTCTCTCACGGCATAGGGCGAGTGCAGTGGGCGTGAAATGGGACCCCTGATACGTCTAGATAGACACCCCACACGTCAAGAGTTGCTACCGAGAGGTTCCAGGAACACTCTTCTGACTTTAGACACTTCCACTGGCCACCAAAATCACCAGACATGAACCTTATTGAGCATATCTGGGATGCATTGCAACTTGCTGTCCAGAAGAGATCTCCACCGCGTCGCACTCCTATGGATTTGTGGACTGCCCTGCAGGATTCATGGTGTGAATTACCTCCTGCATACCCTAAGACATTAGTCGAGTCCATGCCACGTCGTCTTGCGGCACTCCTGCGTGCTCGGTGAAAAGGGAGGGGGGAGGGGGGTATATGATATTAGGCTGGTGTACCAGTATTTCTGGCTCTTGAGTGTATAATGGCGAAGAAATTAGACTTTGTATGGACAAATTTGAAGGATATAATAGATATTGTCAGCACACAAAATAAGTTGAAATTTGTTTTGTTTTTTCATAGATAAAACATACTGAACACAAATTTTTATATTACCGCCATTTTAAAATATGTTTTTGACTAATTCAAAACGTATCAGATTACATGACCTTTCGCATTGGTGTTTATTTTTCATATTTGGTAAGAATCTTCTGCTTTATCCGAACATATGACATAATTTTTAGTGGTCATGTGACACTATTTTACAAATTGGTGAACAAATAATAATTCACGTGGACACATTTGATTGTTGTACTATATCCTGCCACCATATAAAGGTGTGGGGGGAATTAATTACATGTTTTCGACGATATATCATACAATAATAAAATAGCTACATACCAGCACTATTTAAAAATAAGTGTCTCACACACTTAAAAAATTATTTATCAACACCTGCCTACATGTTTGCCATATTTGGTAGGAGTATGAAATTTTTGCTGAAAATATAACACTTTTATTAAAGGAATATAATAATGAACGAAATGATGAAACATGAGCATTTGCCGGCAGATATGAAGACAAAATTTAGGGTTTTAAAGAGCTCACATATTTATTTGTTGAAAATAAATGTATTTTATAATTGTTTAAAATAGGAATGTTGGAATAAGAACTAACAATTCAAATATTTCTTTCAATGTCTCGGTGATGCATTTTTCGGACGTCGCCTGTAAGTTTTAAAAAATTTTCACTATTTATTTAAGTTTAATACGTTAGCACTTTATCTTTGCCGCGTCAAATATTTTTCTTGAAACGGAGTTAGCTTTTGCAGCTTCACCAAAACTCTGCTCATGGGTACTTAAATTACTTTTTATTCAATGTGTTAGTACTGCAGTGTTTGTGTGACCATTGCTACTGAAGATTCCTTTAAACCTATTTTCAGTTTCCGGAAGTTAATACATAACACTTTAACAGTTTGTCATATATTTCAAAATTTGTTAAACCTACGCAGGGAACAATATACATAGAACGTTAAATATACTTTTGAAAGTAGCAAAATATACATATGTGAAGTTCTGTTGCAGTGACCAAATTCAATATATTATATCTTAATCTTTAAGTGCCACTACTGAAATTTTAAAAAATTAATATTGAAAGCATTATGAAATTTTTAACGTATTATGTTCTTTGGTCATATGCAAAATGATCGTTGACATTAAGTGTCAATTGTTTATTGGCATTAAAATTTCTTGGAATGACATTCTTTAAATATAAAAAATTTAAGGGAGACCAATTTCTATTCATTTCAATGGCCAGTATTCAGCAAAACATAGAGGCTTTTTTTGCCTATATTCCGAAGGAAAGAACAGTTTATGAGATCACTATCCGACCTGTGGATGTATGTGTGTTTATATATGTGTGTGTCTGTATGTGGGTCTGTGCGTTTACGGGTGTGTATCCCCTTTAAATATTTGAAAGCGTGAACTGTATTTCCCCAAACTCGGTACACATATAGTACTAAGTAAGGAAATCTATCTTCTAAAATTTTAGACCTCTCCGAGCACTTTCCAAATGGCAGCCATTAAAAAATTTAGACCTTATTTTGTATGCTGACAGCGCAAGATGTAAATATTGAATTCAGATGTGAATATTGTTGATCTCTAATTTTAGAAGATAGCGCCACGTGATAAATAAAACTTTTATGCTATATCTCAAAAACTACTCAACCAATTTTCGCCAAATTTGGCAAGAAGGTAAAATTACTATAGGCCAGGTAAAAATAAGTAATTTAACTTTATTACAAATTTATTTCAAAATGGCATCCACATACATTTTTTGGGTTAATTTGGTATAACTTCTATATCGTTTAACCAATTTCGACCAAATTATGTACGCTGAGAATTTCTATAACAAGCATCATATGCGCCAGAAAACAACCACATTTGAAATTTTTTTTGTAAGATAGTGCTAAATGAATTAGTAAAATTGATGGGTATTATCTCGGGAAACAATTTACATATCGCTACCAAATTTGTCAAACAGGTAGAACTCCAGCAGTTGATAAGTACAAATATGTTTCAAGTATGGCAGACACTTATTTTGAAAATTGCGGCCATATAGCAATTTTGGCATGGTATGCTATATCGTTGAAACCATGTAATCAATGTCAACTAAACTTTGTGTGCTGGGAGTATATATAATCGACATTAAATGTGTCTACGCGGAATCTCTATTGTCATCCATTTTGTAAGATAGTGTGACACGAATAAACACAACGTTTTATGTCAGATTCCTACCAAATATATGGCAAACAAGTAGTACTGAGGTAGGCGATGTTAACTGATTTGTTTTAGGTATGTCAGAGACTAATTTAAAAATTGCAACCATATAGATAGTTTAGATTTGTACGTTATTTTGCCAAAACCATGTATAATGTATTTACGGTAACTTCAAGATTTTCTGAAGCCCTGCTAAAGATCAACTTTCAGGGAGCCGATTATGTATCCTTCCGCAGTATGTAAACAAAACATTGTCATGTGACATCTGTCAAACGTTTTGTAAACAAAAACAGAGCCACGTGGGAACTGTGAAATATTTTGTTATTAGTGTCCATGTGGGAACTACCAAAATTTATTTTTGAAGAGAAACAATGCCATGTAATCTTAACTGTCATATACTTTAATAAAATTCTCCAAATGTCTAAAATATGCTAATCAATTTAGCAAAATATTGTAATACATACAAAAAGGTAGATTGAAGTATATATCGTAACTGTTAATTATATAATTTAATTAAAGTTTACTTATTGTATTAAGATTTAATTACATATTTGGTGTAAGGAAAAAGTTAAATTTTACATAATAAACTTTTGGAAGTAGCACTCAGGTTAAAGATTTCACTGTGATAAATGGTACCGTATTTTATCACATATAAGTCGCACATTTTATTTAAAAAATTTTATTGAAAACTCGGGGTGCGACTTATAAGTGAGAAAAATTCCTCCAGCCCCGCACTAACGTTTCATTTACTACGAATTCACGGCCCATGGGTCGATTTCCAAACTCTTCAGCGAACAAAATCACTTTCATTTTGAAACCTGCAGTGTAGGTACATCGCTTTTACATCAAGAAACTGTCGCACTTCTTCACTGCAACAACATGAAAACAACACTACGTGCANTCAAGAAACTGTCGCACTTCTTCACTGCAACACTACGTGCGGCGCAAAGACGTGTAAGTCACGGCTACATTTGGTACACAAGAACCAACGCTAATATGCTGCTATCTCTGACGTTCCACAAAAAGCTTTCGAAAATAATCGATTACCAGTTACTGACCAAAAATCGATTCCTTTTCATTCTTTTAAAATATTTATTTTCTGTTAAGGATTGCAAAGGGAATTACGTAACGGAAATATTCAAATGCCTTTCTATATTTTGCAAGTTTATTTAAAACTTACAAAGATAAACTGCAGAAATAACAACGCTAATACTAAAATTACATCTTAACCTAGAATTATCTTATAAGTAGAAAGAATGTGTTACGTTAGTTTTATAACCACAATTCAGCGTCTCCAATATCCAATATGGCGTGGTTATACTTCTGAAAAAAACGTGCCCAAACGGACAAGATGGAGTGTATGAGTCCGCTGGACAGACACTGAAATTTATTTAATTTCAATTAATAACAGTGAAATATTTACCCATGAGTGCTACGTAAAAATGTAAATATATAGTTTAGCATTATTAACTTTACAATTACGACCTTAAACTTATACATATTAATATTTAACCTACGAACTATTTCTTTTCAGCTATAACCAACATGTCCCTTCAAAATCCGTTGTTAATTCGTACGGACTTTTAACAAATTATTATAATTTATTGAAAAATTATACTTAAAACTTAAAACAACCAATTTATATAGTGCTTGAGTGCTAAAAGCAAGACAAAACCTTTTTCCATATATAATTTTTTTATAACCAATTGAACATGTAACTCCTAGGGTGATTTTTCAAAGGTTCTTTTCAAAAGTATCGAAGATACCGTGAATGGATTATACCGAATTCCAATGAATCTTTGTGTCCTAGTTGTATATATTACAATCATCATATATGTCCACGCAAAATTTCTTTATTTCATCATTTTGTAAAATAATATCACAAGATAAATTAAAATTACTTTATATCTCCGAAAAAAACAACCGATTTATGCCAAGTTTTCAAAATGGCGGTTATATAAAAGTTTTAGCTCAGAATTTTTATCTACGGAACTACAAAACATTTTTCAAGTTTACTTCGTATGACGACAGTATCAATTATAGACATCAAAATCGTCTATGCAAAGTCTTTTTCTCCGCCATTTTGTAAGATAGCCCCACATGAAATAATACAATTTTATGCCGTATTTCGGGAAACTATCAACATATTTCTTTAAATTTGGTGAAGAAGTTTTGCAAAAATTTATTTGAAACAATGTAGAGAAAAGTAGGCTCCTTAGATATCAGTATCTCCTTATCTCACTTTCTATAGCATACAATATATGGAAATAATAATTATATTTAAGTAAATATTTTCATAATTTTTTAAAAATAAATTCTAATTAACAATCAGAAGTTCTTATTATTAAAGGCATAGACTGCATCGACAACATGCATTGTGTTTACTTTATTGTTAATAAAGCCTGATATTGCAAGTAAGCTATATTTGTTGGCTTTTAACATTTGATTTGCTTCTTCGGTGCCCTCTGCAGTATAACCACATTTTTTTTTCAGTATACGTAACCATTATGAATTTCAATACTGTAGGGTGTTGATTAACATACGTACGATACGTATTACTTGAATCACATGCCTTCATGTAAAATCAAGCAGACATATAAGTAAAATAAAAAAGGGATACGAACAGTGATGTTATGATGATATGAACTCGTACTGGACAGTCAATGTCTCGCAAGGAAATTATGACGACATTGCTTCACTATTGTGCTTTTGTTAGTAGTCGAGAGACAGAGCCAGTTAATCTTGGTATCTTGAAATCGGAAAAGAGTGCGTCACTTTACTCCAGGGTCCCTCATTACAAGCAAGGTAGGAACAATAACTACAATATAAAGAAAAGGACGTAAAAAAACTCTTAATGAGTTAACTTTTTGATGAATTAATGAAACTGAGTTTATTTAATTGACCGTATATTTTGAATGAGCAGATTGTTCACGGTAAAATCAGTATTTAGCAGCAGTTGTAAACCGCTTAGTCATCTTCATTATCAGAAAATATATTTAATTATTTGACGTCAGTATTATATTTTTTATTTCGCAATTTATTGAAAACTATTTTCTTTGTGTGTCAATGGAACATTTTTGCAATATAAAAATTTTAAATACAGTCTATAATAACAATCTGAATTATTTATTACAAAATGAAGGAACACACTCTTAGAAACATAAGAATGAAGTTACCGCTATAACTAATGAACCTACTATCCTTGACATTGGTGCAAATGGTTTTGAGGAAGTTCTTAAAAGTTTAGGTGGTAGGTATGTCGTGAAATATCGTTGACAGCAATACCATATCAGATGTAACAAGAAACGCATGTAAAAGTCCTGAAACAATTAAATGTGCACATGTGCCTTACTAGAGACGCGAAGTCAGAAATGCTAGTATCACATGCTAGTGTGCATACAACTGCATTACGAAGGAAGGACTAATAGCATCAACTTTGTATGTAGTCAGTCTACAGTTTTTAATGAATATAATAACTGATCGAAATATATCCAGTCATTTTTAAAATAAGTGTCCGTACCACTTAACACAACAAAGTTTACATGGCCAACGTTAGCACAACAAGTGTGAAGAATTTGGTGGAAATCGGTCAATTGTTTTCCAAGATATAGCATTATAATTGTATATTTTTATTTGTTGCTATCATACAAAATTGTTTAAAATTAGATTCTGTATATAATGATTTCAGCAGATACTGTCAGTAAATTCATTTTGGTAAAATTTATAAATATAAATTACATTATTTTAATTGTTTAAACACCAATTTTGAAAATCAGTGCCTGTTCCCATTTCAAATTTTAAGTATTCATAGCTTTCTTTGGAACTACTAGAGTGCACAATTTTGTGGAAATTAATATCCACTTTCTCAACTAGGATTATTTTACCAAAAGGCCTGCAAAAGAGTATCACTGTTAGAATAATTGGTACTCCTAATGAATACTGTAAACGCGCGAAATTCGGTCTAATTCTGTTGAATAAATATAAAGTTATAACATTTAAAGCATTATTATGTATGTATACGAACGCCATTAAGAAAACGGTTTCATGCAACTAAAACATGTCAGTTTACAAAGCCTACTCCAGCAATATTAGCGTGAATAATTTGGTGGTAAAATGTTAATGAATTGGTTCCCGAGATATGGTATAAAACATCCATTATTTGTTTTGAGTGTCTTCAAAAATGGAGCACAAATATGTTATGTTATAACACAGTCGATGAATCCTACAGATACTGCCAGTAAATAAAGTTCGGGGGACATAGGTTATACGAATCAATAATATTTTCATTGTTATAATTTTGAAAATATTTGACTACTTCCTTTAGCCATATATTTATAGAATAAATATAAAAGTCTAACTTGTCGCAAAATTTGGCGTTATTGTTATAATTATTTTCCCGAGATAGGACATAAAAGCTTAATTTTTCATGCCTCACTAACATCCAAAATTGTAAAGAAAAGTGTAATGTATTATCTTAATTCATACTCCCTAACATACTGCCTGTATACAAAGTTAAGGTATAAACGTCTATATAGATTCACTGATAAAGATTTCTAAGATTTTAATTTTATATAGCCGTCGTTNTATATATATATATATATATATATATATATATATATATATATATATATATAAAGTAGCAAAGAAATGAGACTTTGTAAAAACACATTTTATTCTTGTAATAGATACTTTGGGCATCGAAATTTTAGTTGAAATACCTTTTGTAGTTTCGTAGATAGAGATAAAATTTTTTATATGGACACCATTTTAAAAATATGTCTCTGATCAACTGAAAACATATTAAATAACATGGCCTGCCGTACTCCCACTTGTTTGCCGAATTCTGTCGGATATTTTTTTTCTCAGAAATATCACGTAATTTTATTTTTTTCATATGATGCTATCATACAAAATTCCAAGAAAATGAGACATTGCGTAGACATATTTGATAGTTATAACATAAATTTACAGCAAGCAAAGGCAGTTTGGAATTGATTCCATACTTTCTACAATATAGAATACCAAGCTTTATAACCTTTGTGGTCACCATTTTGAAAATAAATGTCTGGTACATTTAAAATATACTAGTTTACATCACCTACCGCGATACTACTCCTACTTTAATAAGGTAAGAATCGGTCCATTTGTTACCAATGATGCTATACCCCATCTGTGGGTACGAGGGTCCTCAGTTAATGTTTGATGGCACAGACTATAAGGTGCCTTGAAGGTTGAGGGTATATAAAACAATGCTTTATTACGTCTTAGATTTAACCTGATTATTTTCCCAGGAATTTATTAATACATTCACGGTACTTTTGCGGGAGTTTATACATACTTTCCCGGCACCTTGTGAAACAGAATTTACTCTTATTTTTTAACACCCTGCGAGTTATTGGCCTGAAGGGCTGATTATACTATTCTGGCTAAGTTTCCGATGATGTGGGAGCATTAGGGGAGGACACATCCCTGAGTGATGAAGTTGTTACTTATCTGTACTTGTTGCAGGGTAGTGGTTCCGGCGGTTGAGGTCTGATAAGTTGGGTGGTCCGGATACGTTCCGGCAGTAGATGAGATCTGGTGAGTTAGATGGCCCCTGTTACAGGCCCTCGGACTGGCTGTTGTTGGTGTGTTACAGTCAGCTGGCTTCCTCTCGATGTGGCACTTCTCGTTGAAGCCCACCACTCGCTCTGTTCTTGGCCTAGAGTTGTAACTGACTGTTACCTGCCTACCACATCCCGGCAAAGGGACCCTGGGTGCCCCCCCCCCTGGCACAAGGCGTGGGGTTGCACTGGAATAATCCCACTTACGCGACATGGCACCCCCTCGTTGGAACTCACCACTTGACTCCGCCTTCTCGGTGCCCTATTGTAACTGGTGACTGGTGATTCACTGGACTGACTGACTCGCGTCCCGGCATGGTGATACTACTCGTCCAACATAACTCTGGTAACTGTCTAGCTGATTCTGCCCTGCGACCCGCGTCTCGCGTCCCGATATGGCTGACCCCTTAATATTGCGATTCTTCTGACTACCTGCGTATCCCGGTGTGTTAGTACCGACCACCGTTCCACCTGCTGCTCATCGCTCCGACTGTCTCTGTGAACTGACGCAGCCGAGGGTCCGATCTCCCCGGCCTCGGCAATGGCTGCACTCACGACCTCTCTCGGCTCGCGATTTTATCTAACTGACTCTCTCGGCGCGGTGATAAAAAATGTAACCGCTCTTTACGCATATATTCGCTTATATCCTCTCTTGACTCCCTCCCTAAGTTCCTACATGTATCACCCTTGTTGCTGGAGGGAGGTGGGAGGAGGGCACAGTACAACGAACACTTCATACACGCACCATCGTTCTTGATGGTGGAAGGAGGGGTGACTTGCACCCTTAAACTTACTATGTCAGCTCTCCTTCCGCAGTGCGTGTCCCAGTTGCCCTGCGGTTTGGTTAATTGGGAGGGGCGGGGAGGACTGCTCGTGGCACCCTTCCAAGCTTCTCAGCCATTTTCTGTTGTGTAACTAGAGGTGCGTGTTGACGCCACTTTAGTTTGGCTCTGCATTTTCGCCCACTTTCCTACGTACTTACGTAGCGCCTGACGGGTGCTTCGGCGATATGTCAGCTCTTACTCGGCACAACCTTGACACGTGTAACTGAGTCTCCGTCCTCTGGGTTGACATGTCCCGGCTGTCCATGTCCAGGATAATATGGTGGGGGAGGGGGATTTGTGCCAGCAACGTTCTCTACTTACTATATGTGCCACGCGTCACCAAGAAATGACAAAAATATATTACTTATTCGTGTGCCACTATCATACAAAATAGCATACAAATTAGGCTCCGTGAAGATACATTTCATTTTTATAATGCCTACAGCCACCATACTATCATAAATTGAAACGGTTTACATGATTTCGTTTTTTAAGTATAACAAGTTAAAATGTTTTATCTTTGTAAATTTGAAAATAAGTGTCTGGCCAACTTAAAACATATACGTTTATATATCCTACAAGCAGTTCAACTTGCGTGCAAAATTTGTTTAGTGTCGGTAAAAGTTTTCCCGAGATATTGCGTAAAACTTCATTTCGTATGGCACTATCTTATATAATTTGTGGATAACAGTGGTTATTTGTTATTACATACGATGCTTAGGGTGGATACTTTCAGCACATAAAACGTGGTCGAAATTGGCTGGAGAGTACCGTAGATATCACATATAACATTTAAATATTTGTTGAACCACCATTTTGAAAACAAGTCACTATCAATTTAATTAGCGCGTGTTTACAAGACCTACCAATGTATTACTTTCTTGTCAAATTTGGCGATAACTTTTTGAGTGGTTTTTGAGATAAATCAAAGTATTATCTTTTGAGATATCTTCCGAAATGGCGGACTAACAGTAATACTCATCGCTTAATTCAATTTCAAACTAATGCATTCTCGATACATAAAATATGATTTATAGCATTGTAATCGTTCCCAAGATATCACATAAACCATAAATTTAAACAAGAAGTTACAGGTATAACTAAAGAGCCTACTTTCCTCTATCTGAATGCAAATATCTTTAAGTTCTTATGATGTGGTATGAGGGTCTTTGGCGTCTCCTTGACAGTAATATCTTTCAATATGGACCCAGAAACAAATATAATACTAGTAAAACAATTAGAAATGCACCTTGAATCTAGAACGTCTCGTACCGTAAGCTGACGTGTAACCAACTGCGTAACGGAGAGGTAGGATTCTGAACAACAAATTCTATTGTAATCAGGCTAAAAGTTTTGGCAGGCTGAGTTTACCAACCTCAAATATTTACAGGGAAATCATTTTGAAAACCAGTGGATGAGTCACTCAAATAATGTAAGTTTACATGAACTACCATAGCAATTGGTTTGACTGATTCCCGAGATATGGCATAAAAGCTTTGTTTTGTCATTTGGCTATATCGTAAAATATGGGCTAAAAACAGGCTCTGTATAGACATATTTTATGCTTCTAGTAAGTGCTGCTGGTTGAATTTTGTGGAATTATTAAAACGATATGATAGTCTTAACAAAGTAATTTATATTGCAGCAATTTTAAAAACCTATTTCTGAACCACTTAAATTATGCATGTTTACATGTCCTACTGCAGTACTACCTGGGTGGAGAATTGGGTGGGAACTAGTTCATTGGCACCCAAGATATTACACGAGTGTGACATTTTTTTCATCTTGCACTATCTTACAAAAAGGCGGCAAAAAGACGATCTTTATAAAAAAAATTTCTTCTAATGGATACTCTTAGCATACAAATTTTAATTGAAATTGGTAAAATTGTTTAATTTTCATGACAAACTTATCAAAATTATTTTAATTGCAGCCATATTGTAAATCTGTTGCATTTTTTCTAAAAGTTGACATTTCCGAAATGGCCGATACCTCAATGTCGCTGCTATGTCAACTGAAAGATCCTGTTATTTTTTGTGTCAAAAGATGGCATGTCTTTCTGCTATGGCTCATGTGATATTGATTGTAACATTTACTTACATGTAAAAATTAATGGTTTTGTTGAATGTCAAAAGCTGATATGTAAATAACCTATCGGCATGTCATGTTTTAGAAATAAAGATATTCGTTGTTTATAATGTAAGAAGCAGAAATGTGAATTAAGATTTTTATTTTAGCGTCTGTAATAACATAAAAATCTATATGGATGCCAGTAAATAATTATATTTCTTGCAGTATGAACATTTTTACTAACGACAAACCACATTAAGACTATTTGACACGTAAATGAACTATAGATATGAAATTTCGTTTTCTGCTATTTTGAGCATTGGTAAGATAGCAAATGTTTGTTATACGTATGTCGCATTCAGCTACAAACAATGGTGTGATGTTTCATTATTATCTTTATTTTGATAGTGGCTAGTAATGAATAATAATACTAATACAACGAAAATAATTGGTATGGCATCGGCCAAGCAACGTTGTAAATGTGAGATTACAATTATTTTGTCTGTATGCTGTATGCCTACAGAGTGAAATACGAAGAGAAACAACCATCACAAATAGAACCTGAACACAAAGTAATAGTTTTTGACATGCAACAATGTTAACCCACACAAGATCCTAAATCTTACAAAGTGTACAACAAAAGTTAAATATGGAACATGAATGAAACTATCCCAGATCTTGGTGATGATGCTTTCGAGGGCCGTGGTTATGATCAGGTGTCTTCGGTTCTGTTCAAGCAAATTCTGGCCAATATACCGCGTCATGTACAGAAACTGACGACATTTTTTTTTATTCTTGTGCTGGAAAAAGTCACAACATAGCAGTTCCGATTCATCTTTGAAAGTTGTTAATCGAAAGTTTTTGGTGCATGGAAATTCACATCTTGAATGCGATAGTAACCATGAAAGAATTGTACGCGCAAAGAAGAATAGGTTTGTTGAGATCAGAATATCACATGACTTGTTCCTGTTTGTGAAAAAAATTTGGGGCAAGAAAACCCCATTCAATGTGTATCGAATGAAACCAAATTTCTTCCTCTTTTTCTCGTCTCTACTACAATGCCTTTTAGTAAGACGTCATGTAGACAGCAATTACGAAAATTTACAATGGCTTAAGATTCGCTGGTTTCAGTATAATTACGATTTCGCCATAATCCACTTCAAATATTCCCTGTCTGAAAAACCCTTTCGTTAGTCAAATTGGAAATAAGCCAAACTCCTCCAACACACACAGGATTCGCTGAGCCTGTTACCAATAACTGATCTGGTCTATGTATTATATCTGTACCTCACCACATCTTAAAGAGAAACATGCATCGGTCCTGACAGTAACAGTGAAGATGAGGATAAAGACTGAATGTGTTATGCACTTGGAAAGAGAGAAAATTATTTTTTACTTTCGTATTGTATTCTCGGAAATGTTTACAATGTTATTTATTTCATCGACTTAAATATTCAGCAAATATTTGTTCTTAAATAACGTTATACGTATGTTTTATAAATTTAATTTTTTTGTCTTTAATATTTCTTAATTGCATGACAAATATTGACTTGAAATAATACCTAATATTTTTCAAGCCAAAATATAACATATTCTACACAACCTTTTCTATGTCATTGCATGATATGTAATACGTTCTGGTCAACAACAATGAAAGTATTACTTAGATGTTAAAAATAGTCATATGTTTAAGGAATGAAATCGTACATGTATTTTCCTATTTTTAATGCCGACTCAAACTTGAAAATTTGGTCACCTGAAAAGTTAGCAAAATTGAACTGTCAGCTTTTGAATTTTGATTACAGAAATAATACTAGACACGCATAAAAACCTGTAGGTTTACGCAACCTACTTTCACACTACTAGTGCGCAATGTTCGGTGGGAACAGGTTTATTGGTCCTCGACATATGGCATAAACGCTCCATTATCTCGTGGTGCTATCTTCATTAATACAGGACAACACATTTGTGTATTGCAAATTCGAAGTTGGTGACAGATACTGCTACGTAATAAGTTCGGCTTCAATTGTTTGGGTCATATGACATACTTATAGAAAATACTTACATAGCTATTGTTTTAAAAAAATGTGACTACGTCCTTTAGTCGTCTTCATTGAGATGAACTACCAAAGTATAACCTGTTGCCTAATATGATGGGTGTCGGCTAATTTTTCCCGAGATAGGAGAGAAAAGCTGAATTTTTCATGTGTCCAAATAGCGGAAAAATTAGTTAATATATTAGGCTTAGTTAATTTGAAGTTTGCGTTGATACTGCCAGCATACAATGTTAAGGTGAAATAACTATAACTGCTTCGTATATATAGCATACTCTGTTAATATATTTATGAGGCCGCTATTTTGAAAATAAATGTCTGTCCCTTATATAATATAGCTTATCGA
Organism: Clitarchus hookeri; assembly: GCA_002778355.1. Taxonomy (NCBI): domain Eukaryota; kingdom Metazoa; phylum Arthropoda; class Insecta; order Phasmatodea; family Phasmatidae; genus Clitarchus; species Clitarchus hookeri. The sequence goes on along the minus strand of NQII01003232.1, from coordinate 76,236 downwards.
TTTACATGGCCTTTCACACATTACTACATGATTGTCAACTTAGGCAGGTATCGGTAGATTATTTACAGAGATATACCATATACTATATATTTACTCATGTGAGAGAATCTTACAAAATAGTGGACAAAATAATTTCTGTTAAGATACATATTTATAGATGTAATAGATACTGCCATTGCACAAAGATAAGTAGAAATAGTTTCATTGTTTCGTAGATATAGCATACTTAAATAAAATATTTACATGGACGCCATTTTAAAAATTAGTGAAAAACCCACTTGAAACATGTCCGTTTACATATCCCACGGTACTTCTACTGGTTTGCCAATATTGTTAGGAAAAGATTGATTGTTTCACGAGATATGACAAAACATTATTTTTTAATGTAGCATTGTCTTTAAAAATGAAGGACGAAGGAGGCTCAGTGTATACGCATTTGTTTATTGTAAAGTATATTGCTAGCATACAAAGTTAAGTTGAAATTTGTTACTTGTTTTCGTAGACATTGAATAGTAAGATGAAATCATTTTGAAACTTAGCGCCCGGCCCGCTTCAAACATGTCAATTTAAAGCTTATGATGTAGTAGGTACTACTTTTTTGCCAAATTTGATAGAAATAGGTTGTTTATTTCCCGAGATCTGACAAAACATTTCTAGTTGTACTATCTTACATAATGGTGGGGAAAAAAGAGGCTTTGGGTAGACGCATTTCATGGTCTGCTGGCATACAAAGTTATGTTTAAATTTCTTAAATTGTTACATTGTTATAGCACAATAATCGTAAAATGTTGATATTGCCGCCATTTCGAGAATACTTGTCTGACTTACTAAAATATTTCAATTTTCTTTATAAACCGTAGTATTTCTGAACTGCTAACTTTGGTAGGAATCGTGTCATTACTTACCGAGATATAGCGTAAAAACTTTTTTTTTCATGCGGTGCTATCTTACAAAATGGTGAACAAAGTAGGTTATGTATTGTTACATTTGATACTTGTAAGATACTTTCAGTATACAAAGTTTAGTCGAAACTCTCAAACAGTATGCTAGATATAAAAAATTAAACACAAAAATTTATTTATGGCCACCATTTCGAAAATAAGTGGATTATCAATTTAATATAAAGTATTAATATGGCCTACAATAATATTGTTCAAATTATATATCTGGCAGGAATCGATTAACTAGTTTCCAAAGTATAACAAAAAATCTCAATTTTTTAATATTTCTCTATCTTCCATAATGGCCAACAAGTCACATCGTTTTTCAAATTCAATGATTACACCACAAACAATAAACTTTCCGAAGTTTTTTAAATTCAGTTTAATGGTTCTGAAATATAAAATAATGCCCTAAAAGTTATAATTACCGCCATTTTGAACATAAGCGCTCCCAGCGTTATCGAAAACTATAAAGTCATATGTACTTGTTAAAGAATACATGTGGATATAGCTATCGTCAGTTCAAGACTGGAAGAAACTTAAGTAAATCAACCTATGAACAAACACCCTAGCCGTTAGTGACATGCATATAACATTACAAACAGCGGCGAGCGCGGATACAGTTATGCCGTTAGGTTGCCAGCACAAAGAGAGGACATAGTTCCAAAGTTTTAATGTAAATGTTAATATATCGCTTACAAATGGGTGTCGAAATGATTTGTATCTTATCATGACAAATTATTAATGACGTTATGCTAAGATTTCAACGTTTCTTGCATAGTCACATGATCAAGCTAAAGGTGAAAGTAATGCGGCCATTTCTTTACTAACCTTCGTTCCTTGTGTTGTTGACACATGTGCCAGACAATTTGTGCAATTATCTTGTTTAACCTAAAATAATTCATTTATTTGTCTTGTTTTACTAATATCCGGTCTTTATTATTTGGTTTTTAATAACGTATGATTTTAATTTGTCCTCACTTTCTCGTTGTACTGTTTTTATGTGTTTCGTGCACGTATCTTTCCTTTGCCACTCTATTCTAACGTTGCAGTATTTGCACATAATAATTGTTTTCNTGTTTTTATGTGTTTCGTGCACGTGTCTTTCCTTTGCCACTCTATTCTAACGTTGCAGTATTTGCACATAATAATTGTTTTCACATTGTCGAAGACGTAGAATTTTTCCCTCGCAAACTCTGCCGTCCTGTCGAAAACCGTCATAACCATTTTTAAATAACGTTTTACAATTGCGCGAAACATCCGACTCAGTCTACCACCATGCCATTTTAACGTCTGTAGCAATTTCGATCAATACTGATGATATTGCCTTCGATGTACGGGAATTTATCGAAAGTCACTAAAAATCGATTGTAAATAGACAACAACTATCGATTCATCAAAATACTCGCATTGTGGGTTTATAGAACGAAATGTTTTTCGCTCGCATCGCATATTCCTTTGTGTGAAATTCTCAAGATTAAAAACTTTACGCTTGTGGAATATCAATTAATAATATATAGATGACTTTTATAATGGGTACGTGCATGTACGAACACATGTTACACACACAAAGTGGAATGTAAACATTGCATGTAAACATTCCCATGTGACTGCCACATGGCAGTCACATGGGAATGTTTGTTTACCTTTGGCGGAATGATATGAAATGGGCTTGAAAGTAGAGATTTAGCAGGGCTTCAAGAACGTTTCTTCCAGTCGTGAACCGACTATAGGTGAGATTCGATTCACGAAATTAAGGAGGACATATATTTCAGAATAACATTAAGATGAATTTATCCTACTAATGTTATAAATGCAAAAGTCTGTGTGTATGTTTGTGACCACTCAGCTCCAAAACGGCTGACCGGATTTTGATGAGATTTGGTATGTAGGTACTTTAGATCCTGAAATAGGACATGGGATACTTTTATCACGAAAAAATGTACGGTTCCTATGGAATAACAACAAAAAATAATTCTGAAACGGCTGGGAACATGATCGAAATATTGTTTTCCTCTGGTGTCGGAGTTTATCAGGCCGCCCAAGGACCTATGAAATTCTTCAACGACTGCTATCAATCGATAACAACCGGGACCGAATATTAAACGAGCCCTCCCAAGTCTGGAAGCGCCCAGATGTTTTGACACTAAACGGTTACCCATACAAATGTGTGCTGCTGGGAACGTTGCTTATCATTGTTAATAAATTAAGATCCCTCAGGCAAGCGCAAAAAGTAGTACCTAGGTACACTTATTTCTAAAGCTACATCTTGATGATACTCACGTTTTGATTTTCATACATTGACGCTGGAAAGCGGAAATGTGGTAATTTCGCGATAGTTTCACAGATACACTCCAAAAACAATAGCCTACTTCTTGGCTATCGGGTAAAAAAATTTCCTCCTTTTTGGGTTGCCATAGTCAGATAAAAACCTAGGCCAACATAGTGTAATTTTATAATTCTGTTTTCACATAAATGAATTGTATTTTCCCAATTTATTTATAAGTGTATCGCTGTAAAACTCAGTTGTACCCGGGCGAAGCCGATCCGGTTCACTAGTAAACATATAATTCCTTCGGAATGTATGTTACAAATTGGCTGCGATTTTGAAAGTAACCTTCCAGCATGGTCAATATCTATAAAAAGCTGATGTTCTTATGGAGTGTATGTGAACCGAATTTGGTGAAAGTCAGTTAACGCCTGAAAAACTTGTTAGGTTTGGGACACACGCACAGACGCACACATGCACACACACATATATACACAGATAGGAACGTTATCTAATAAGCCTTATTTTCCTTCGGAATGTAGGCTAAAAATGCAAAAAAAAAAAAAGGCATTATATTTTTCTCATGTTCTTCTATTATGCCACTTAGAAAGTAATTACAGATATATTCAACTTCTAATTTTACTTATCTAGTTATTCAGGAGTTCAAAATGGCGTTGCCTGATGGTTTTAGCTGAAGTACTTATTTGGTAATGAGTAACAAGTATAGTTAAAAAAATAATTGGCGTCTATGTAGAATAGACAGAAAATAGTTCTAACAACTATGAAAGCTGAGCCAAGCTATGCAATTATATAGGTGACAGTTTAAATTTAAACGTAAAAGTAAATCAGATTTTCGATAATCGCAACGAAAACCAATCAATTGAATCATCCGTAAACACGAACTATGCATCTGACATAGCTGACTGGCTGCTGCAACTTATTTCATAACGCGTGAATATTTTCCAATGATGTAAAAATAATAATACAAATAAAACAAATTACGTACGAGTGATAGATAAACAAATAACATACATTTCTGGTTCAAATTTATTTGAAAAATATATGAGATACAATATGAAATATGGAGAAATTTCATTTTCTGCCGGCCGAAAATTATTATAAGTCCTTATTGGTCCGTAGCATACATCATTTTATCTACTGTTTCGGGACTGGAATCTGGTGTCGGAAGTCTCTGTAGAAACCAGTGTATGCTTGGAAGATAACATGACGGCGGTGTCGTGGACAAAACTAGTTGCATGTGCGTTAGTGCATTCTGAGGTTTCTGAAGGCTTGAAAATCCATTAGTCCATACATATACATAGTGTGATAAAAATGGCCTGAGATTGAGGAAAATAGATATGAATTGGTTTCCTAATGATTGGCATTTTAAACTTTTACCAATAATGCAAGTAAACATTCTTTCGAGATTAATATAGGAAATTTGTTGTCCGGTCATTGTTCCAATATGGCCGACAAAACAGTGTTTTGGTCTATGAAACCCTCTTTATAAACAGTTTCTCCTATTCCTGATGTTTTAATGTTTGAGTGATTTTCTAGTAAAAATACGTTAGTAACGACCACTTGTGGGAACATTTAACGAAATGGGACACAAAACATTTAAAACAAATCTACAATTTCAACATAACTATTAATACATTTTCCAGGTTTCGTGCAAAATATTTNACACAAAACATTTAAAACAAATCTACAATTTCAACATAACTATTAATACATTTTCCAGGTTTCGTGCAAAATATTTTTAAAATAACATGGAATGTCTGTTAGTAGTACGTAGTAAATATTATCTGATAAGTTTATAAGTTATCTGCGAAATTTTTTGATGTTGGAGCATAATTGCCTGAGAGAAACTACAGTATGTTTTTCTATATTAAGAAATTAAACCCTATCTGTCTGTAGTCGGAAGTGAATATCTTACTGACAAAAATATTTATTCTTTACATTCAGGCTAAGTCGTACTATATGACAGCTTCTGTTATAATTTCACAGGTTAAAAAAAATGGAAAACTGATTGTGATTTTAACATTAGAGTTGACTGAAAAGTACCGATCCTCATCGCAAATCTGTCTTATGTGTGGGAATTATCATTCTAGTGATCAAAGTAATGTGAAATCAGTTTTACAGTAATGAGCAGTTCAAATCTGCCGTGTTAGCAAAATAACACTGTGGTCGCCACGTCTAATGGAATATTGCCCAGCCACGAATGACTACATGCCATATTTGGAAGGAATCGGTCGATTGTTTCCCGTGATATGACGAAATTCGATTCATTAATGTGCCACTATTTTGCCCAATGGTGGGTAATAGAGACTCTAGTTAGATGCATTTGATGATTATAATAGATACTGCCTGCATACAAATATAAGTTGAAATTTTTTGCATGGTTTCGTAGATACAGCCTAGTAGTCTAATAAATTCATATGTCCCGCCACTTTTAAAGTAATTCTGGCCTACTAAAACATGTCCGATTACATTACCTAGCCTTGTATTTATTGAGTGCTAAATTAAGTATAAGATGGTTTGTTGTTTCCGAGATAAGATTTTAAATATTAAATTTTTTATGTGGTGCTGATTTAACAAATAGGCAGACAAAAGAGATTATGTATTGACATATTTGGTGCTTCTAAAATATACTTTCAGCATATGGATGAAGGAGGGGCTGGACCTTGGGCACTGAAACATCCCTTATGGAAAGGTTGCTGTTCATATTGCCCTCAATATGTAGGAGTCGAGGTCGCATGTTGTATCCAATGACGCCTCAAACCATCACACTAATCAAACTTGGTGTTTGTCTGCTGTGCCGCTCCACAATGCAGGCTGACATATAGCGGTCACCATCGTAGCTTCCCACACGTACTCGGCCATCACTGTAGGACAGGTAGAAGCGGGACTCATCCGAAATCGCTACATGTTGCCACTCTGCACGCCAGCGACGGTGTTCATGTGCCCATTGCACTTTGAGGCGTTTGCTTTTTCTGGACAATGGAAGTCGATGCAATGGCATGGGTGCCATCAGTCCAGACCACAGTAGACGGCATCGAACCGTCTACGCAGACAGGTACACACCCGTTGCAGTGCTACAGTGTCGAGCAAACACTGTGGACTAGGCTGTATGGTCCATTACGGCCATGTGGGCAAGATGGCGGTCATATCGTGCTGTGGTCATATTGCGTTGTCCAGTACACGCCTGTCACTGCTTACGACCCTCTTCTATCTACTGGTTCCTTACACGCATCACTGTCGTATACGCATTTCCTGTAAGAGCCGAAATGTCACGGCATGACAAACGCGTTTCCCGGAGAAAGATCATTCTGTCCCGTTCGATCTCACTCACGTGCTGATATGGCGCACTTTGACGTTGACGAGGCACACTGGCACTAGCTTTTTCTTCGTTTGAAGACTCTTCTCTGACAGAGCTTGAGGTAACACGGTTCTTTCCGGTCTGGGCCTACGTGTACGCCGTCTCTCTGCAATCGTAATCACTTACTGCTGGTACACTGTTCTACACATCCTTCGAGTTCAGTTTAATTCGGGCCATTCTTTCTTGGTGTTTCAATTTTCACAACAGTATACATAATGGAGTTAATCCAGTGCCGAGAAAACAATTTGGTTCCAAATTAATAGAAAGGTTTTAAAAATATGATTCGCACCCGAAATTTGAAAAACCGCCATTTTGAAAACTTCTGAATCTATACAAAAAACGTAATCCAACTTTGTGTTTCACATATCGTGAAATCTTTCAAGGTGTTTATAATATATTCAGGGGACACACACAGGCATACACTTTGAGTAACCAGACGTCTACCGCGATTGGTTCCAAAGGCACCAGATATGCAAATAGTAGAATGTGGATGTTTTAACAGCCTTAACCTTTAGAAGTAGACTAGCCAGTAAGTTCCGGTACACATCAAGCGGATTTATTTTGGTTTTTCTTGTAGCATGTTGAATAGTTTACGTTTGTTCGTTGTCGAATGGATCCGGCAGGCAGACATTTGGCAGGCATCTGGCATCTGGCAGACATATAAAATATGTTCTGTTGATTTCAGATCGCGGATATTTTGGGTGGGCTATAGATGCGGTGTCTCCTGAATATCATGCAATCACAACGCATTTCATCTAGCTTTATAAACAAGAGGATTGTCGTGGTGATGCAGTTAATGGTATATTCGAAACTGTAGCCTCAGTGTGAGAATACTTTTCCTGCTCAAAATGCCTTGTAAAATGCCAGAGTTCGACACAATGATTAAAATTAATGGTCAAGCAAAGGAACAACCCTACACTATTACATTATCACCAACGAAATTAAATGTTCAAATAACACACTTATTTAATTACTGTTCGATAGTTATCCGCAAGGTCAATATAAGTACAACAGAGTTTCCGATAATTTACCGTGAGCCTTCAGTTTTCTCTCCTCTGCTCAACAGTGCAGTGCACCTCAACGAATTACATCTGATCAAATGACATTTTATCTGTGACTTCACGACAACGGCACGTCCATGAAAACAAAATTACGTTGTCTCCAGCGGGGAATCCTATCTTTAGCGTATATAGCTCAGCTGCGAAAGTTGACATGACCGTCTGACGTTAGTAATGTAAGTTTCAGAGTTCCATGATCCTGACTTGTTAGTTTTTTTGGCCTACCAGAGCGATGCTTGGGGAAAGTGCGTTTATGATGTGTCCACTTGACTGCGATAGCGTTTACAGTGAATCAAAATACGTTTAACTGCTGAAAAATATATCTGACCACATGCACGAAATTACTTATGACCCATTCAATCATACCCCTTGCGACTGCTTACAACCATGTTCGTTCACTCATTAGGACAGCTAATCGGTTTGGACTGTAGGCTGTTCAAATGGTTTTGCATTTGCTGTCGTAGCGTCTTGTGCTAGGGAGAGATCAATAAAAGAAAACGGGTGGCCAATAATTTTGGCCTTATAGTGAACGTGCATATGCGTTATTACACATAAACACTCGTGGCTATTATATGTAGAGCCTAGCCATCTACCGAATCTCCGTCTTCACGTGCAGATATTAAACTCAGAAACACGCAGGTTTTAGTTGTACACAAACGCGACCTGACACAGACAGAAGGTCATCGCATAAGCCCTTATTTCTATTGCAAAGTAGGCTCAAAAATAACTATATTCCAATCTTGCATCTAATCATTAACCTTTCCGTTAGGAGAAGAACAGCCTTCTTAAAAGTATTAAGTTATTTTCGAGTTGTTTATTATTTCCGTCAATATGTAAGTGTGAAAGTCTGTAAGTACTTTAATGTACTGCCGAAAAGGAAGAAAGATGATACTAGTAGTTAAAAGTCCAGAAAATATTTTGGATTATTTGTTATACAATTGATTTCCCACGATTTGCAGAGAAAAATATTAAGACAGTTTTACGACAAATCGTTTCATATTTTACAATTTGTATGTAGGGCGTAAATGGGTTTCAATGGACATTCTGAGCACTGTTATTGCAGTTCGTTGAAATTGAAATTAAGTATAAATGCTTTATTTTTGGTTATTAGAAATAAAATTATAAGTTTTTAGGTAAATAAATATGAACAAAACGTTATCACACAACATAGTCAGAAAATTGCAACTCCTTAAAGCAAAAATTTTTATTAACGACATTCGCATAAATTCAATGAACAATTCTAGAATTTGTTATAATCTCAATGATGGCCGCGGGAAGTTTCTATAACTGTACGTGTGCACGGATTCGGAAATGCCAGCAGACAGCTAACGTTCCTACGACCACGCTCGCCAAACTCCCATTCTGTTCTGTAAAGCCCCTTTGTTGGTCTTTCGTGATATTCAGTTTGTGTTCTGAGCCTCCCTCCTCCTTCTTAACCTCTCTTGACTGCGACGAATTTGGTTAGACATTTCCACTCCCTCAACGCAGAGTTGTAACACAATAGTTTGCTATGCTTTTAGCCGAGTGTGGGCTACACTATAAATACAAAATTCCATTCCGGGTAGCGGCAATAATATTGGAATAGTATTATCTTCATGTTCCTACAAAAATTATTCAAACGCTGTGTTGTGCTGTCATTGACTCCTCACAGCGTATCGGTTAAGGCTATGAGCATATACTTAAGTTTCAAAAGTAAGACATATTTACACTGTGTCAGATTGTGGTGCTCTGGAATGGGTACNATATATATATATAACGAGTACAGCATCATATGCCAAAATTAAAATATTTATTTTAAGAAATTTAAGTTATAATTGATTGAACATTAAATATTTTGCGGAACCTAACAACACCTTATCCATGCTTTGCTGAAACCCCCATTTTCTCTATGCGTAATACTTGAATATTTAAATCCCGGGTTTTTGTTTTAATTTGTAGGCGTTATCACGCTCTGAGTGTTCGGTGTCTATTATTACAAAGAAGCCAAATTTATATGGCGAGAAGCGATTTCATAACGTGGTTTGGAGCTCAAAAAATCCAGAATCATCCAATTATACTTTTTTTACAAACTAGTTCTTTCCAAAAGTAAAATATTTATTAAGTGCAGATAATCCAGTCCGTTCAAATACAAAAACTTTTGTCATAAGAAGAACCAAAAACTTTTGTTAAAAAATGAGTTTTGCAACTATTAAACATCCGTGGCTTTGGAATAGCGTAAAATCATAAAATAATCATGAGTATATCTTTTAAATAATGATAAGATATCTTTAATATGAATAATTATATACATTTCATGACACTTGTATATGACTTTAAAACCTATTGTAGGTAATAAAATTTTTTTTTAATTTCTTAGTCATTTTTATATATGTTTTGTATAACATTAAACAATACAACTTTATATCTGCCAAATGCTGAAGTTTGGAAGTAGGTATTGATTCTGCACTGCGGCGTGAGGCGCCAGCACTTGATGCTAGCCCTCAGTGATAGGGCGTATAAATACGTCGACAATGTTGTCTCTAGGTCCAATTTACTAATAAATTACACTTTATTTGTGTGTTCAGATAATCGAGTTTACTGTTGCTTGAACAGGTTAACTGGTACATGAACTCACGAGACAAACTTCCTCCCTTTTCTGTACGTAGATTACGTGATACTTGGCGCGGCGATTTTGCGACGTGGGGGGGGAGGGGGAAGATTCTTCGCACTTGGTGTAGAACTACTTATCTGACACTGCAGCGCTGNTTGCTTGAACAGGTTAACTGGTACATGAACTCACGAGACAAACTCCCTCCCTTTTCTGTACGTAGATTACGTGATACTTGGCGGGGCGATTTTGCGTCGGGGGGGGGGGAAGATTCTTCACACTTGGTGTAGAACTACTTATCTGACACTGCAGCGCTGTATTCCCTCGGCTGGCGACCTGGAACTGCTCTCGAACTTGGTGGGCGTCTCAGCGCCTGGCTTCGAAGTACCTTCTTCCCGGGTCCACGCAGTACTCTGCGCCTGACGACTGCCGGCTGCCGCCGACGTCTGCTCGCAGATTCGCTCCGTCCTCTTCCGTTTTCCGTCGGCCGACTGCCCCGCTTGGTCCTCCTCCTCGTGGTTATGTAGGCTTGATCACAATATTCGACTTGCCCCATCTCTGCACGTGTCCGGGGTGCTTGTCGTCTCCCTGGGTCATAAAACACGTGGCCGCTGCTCGTGTGGTCCGCAGCCGGCGTGGCGTCGTCCCTTGGTTCTGGCCTGGAAGTTTATTGTCCCATTCTGCACGCACGCCCGCTAAAAGCTCTAATGGTTTATTGCGGTACAAGCCCGGGACAGACACCGCTGGTTGGGGGATCTCGGTGTCCCTTGGGCAGCTGCAAAATGCAGTTGTGTCCGCACCCTGGTGCCTTCCGTTGTCTCCGGATGTCGTCTGCACATGCAGGAACAGTTGCACATGCAGAAACCTTTGGTAGNCCTGGTGCCTTCCGTTGTCTCCGGATGTCGTCTGCACATGCAGGAACAGTTGCACATGCAGAAACCTTTGGTAGCGTGCCTTTGCAGCTGCGATGCTCCTGGCGTCCCTCTTCCGGCACGTCCACAAAACCCTTAATCCTTATTGCGGTCGTCCGTCGGCGAGCTTCGCCAGAGCGTGTGTTCTGACGAATAAAATATAGGGAAGCAGAATGCGTCAAACTTATAATCAATAACATTATTTTCTCGGGGAAGACGTAGAGCATTACTTAGAACTTTACAGATCAAACCTCAATGTGTTTTATTTAAAAGTACATTTTTCATTAGTTCTGTTAAAAAAAAACATTAACTCATCAAATTTAGACACTCATGTAAGGTGTTGGGGGGGGGGAGGGGTTTAAACACATTTTTCCTTTATTTCTGAAAAGAAAATTTCTTGTAATAAAGTTAGCAAATAACTTCATCTCGCTATCTATATAGTGTGGTAGTTTATTAATAAGTGTTCCGTTTAAATTCTAAAAAGTACTACACATTTTCCTTCTGGAAGTAGCAAGTTTGTAATGTAAGAGCAACCGATGTCATATGGGTTATGGGAACATAGTGTTAGGCGGCAGTTACCAATACGGAAACAATTCTTGCAAATTGTTGCAGCAACTAGCATTATAAAAGAAAACTTCAAATAAACACATTTGTTCCATACTACCGCAATACNTTGCAAATTGTTGCAGCAACTAGCATTATAAAAGAAAACTTCAAATAAACACATTTGTTCCATACTACCGCAATACGCTCTAGAATATATTGATGAGAGAACAGGGAAAAAAATCTTAAAATCTGGTCGCATAACTCAATTAATTCCAATACAAATAATGGGGACTATATTTTGCACTTACACGTATTGAAAGCCAGTTGATAATTTTTTTAGTTTTCTTTCTCACGTTTTGGTTTAAATTTCNTATTTTGCACTTACACGTATTGAAAGCCAGTTGATAATTTTTTTAGTTTTCTTTCTCACGTTTTGGTTTAAATTTCCGGGATTGTTGTCACTCTGCACTCTACAAAATTTGTATGCTCTTACAAGTAAAATCTTTGGAAACCCAGTTGCCAAGAAAATCCTTTGTAAAACTACAAACAGTTTTCTTGTAAAATCGGCAAAGCATATATTCGTAATATTAAAAATGACTGACTTGTATTAAAACGTACATTATTGAAAAGTGTATATAAATTATTTTTTTCTTCTATAACATAAATGTGATGAATTTCTAAAAGAGAATAAAGAAAATAAAATATTACAAAATATATCTAACAAAAAAAAAATTCACTTTGCCAGCACGGGGACTATAGCCCACACCCCTTGTGTTAACAGACCACACCTTCAAACATAATACCAAGTTGACTTACATGATTGAATTTTTTGCAGAGTTAATATAGATTTAAGAGCCTAAAAAAATATTAGGGAACTTATTTGATTAAGAAGAATGCGTTTATTTCATATTAAAATATCTGTTTTTTAGTTAAGAGATTTGGACGCCTCTTAACAACGAAGTCTTGAGAGTTTATTTAAGAGTTCTGTGTAGCTAGGAAACATTAACAGTTAATGAGTAATACGGTCACGTTTTATTGTAATTGTCGTTTCATTATGATTATTTACGATGTTCTCGGTGTTTTACTTTATTCAAACTTGCAATACAGTTCTGTTTGCNTTGTCGTTTCATTATGATTATTTACGATGTTCTCGGTGTTTTACTTTATTCAAACTTGCAATACAGTTCTGTTTGCACGCAACTACACTTTACATCACCCATAGTTCTTCCACAAACAGCTATATACGGTTTTACGTGGTTGAGTGTCCGCCATGTTACCGAAGCTTGTCGAAACGGGTCAGTTTAGTGCAAACATTTATTGAGGTATATTACAAACACGGCCCTTGTAATTTAACAAACGAGTAGTTTTGCAAGATAAATATTTGTACTGTTACAAGCATTTGTAAAATTACAAATAATTTCTTAGTANTACAAACGAGTAGTTTTGCAAGATAAATATTTGTACTGTTACAAGCATTTGTAAAATTACAAATAATTTCTTAGTAAAAATTACATTATATGTGAGAACATTAACGCTGCGTTCGTTGATATTTTCTTCTCCGACTACCAACTCTACTTATGGAGTTAAAATCTCAGTCTTTCGCCTTTCGCCAAGTCACTCCAAGAAAAGTTTTGAAAATTGAATAAAAGTACAACGGCAACCGTCATTACAGAACCAGACGGTGAAATTTTTTTACAGTAATTATATTTATTTCTCCTGCAGACAAAACATATATCTGGTGTGGAAGAGTAATAATTTCCATCTATGTTTAGTAAGATCTTACAACTGCTATAAATACAACGCATAGAAGTGATTACCTCGGTTACAAATAAAGCGTCGTCCCATATTTTGCGCACAGAAACACTCCAGTGTTCTAAGGTGGTAATTTTGGAGTACGTATTGCTGCACTCAGTAGTTTCCACAATCATCTAAGAGTGCCGACTTCCTGAAAAGCGCTCGGTATATAAGGTTGTAACTTAGCAAGTTCTTGAATATTACTCACATTTCCTTAAAAATTAATACGATCTTCAATCAGCAAAATTGCAGTCATCATTGAAAAGAAGGCGTAATTGATATAGCAAATTATAACATTGTCTNACGATCTTCAATCAGCAAAATTGCAGTCATCATTGAAAAGAAGGCGTAATTGATATAGCAAATTATAACATTGTCTACCCTGTAGAGTCTTTCGGGGGAACAACAAACCCAATTATTATGAGATCAAACCCTGTTGGTGGAGTGGGTTACTATTTTAAATATATATAATTTGGACAGTGAACTTGTGTTTTCTAGACATTTTTCACTACAATTCANGAGTGGGTTACTATTTTAAATATATATAATTTGGACAGTGAACTTGTGTTTTCTAGACATTTTTCACTACAATTCACGTTTTTCGACAAAATTTTACTTGTTCGTGTGTAACACAACTCGCGAAAATTAGTTTAAAGAAAGTGGCTAAATCACATCCTTCATAAAAATTTATCCGTTTTTCTTACTGTCTATAATATTGTATGAAAAAAAACACAATTAATAGGATTAGTCTTATGTGATTAGTCAGTGTTTTTCAACCAGTGTGAACTTTCAGACACATATAATTAGAACATCTTGAGTAACAAATTCCACACCAAATGATTTCAACATAAAGCATTTATATATACAAGTGTGAATTTTTTATATGATTAAACTATATTTTTTGACGAAACTCGATCAAATAATTTGTAGACCTGATACGTTTAAATGACTCATAGTTTTCAAGTCATTGTTGAATATTTTAGAACCAAAGCGATGTGCTGGTATTTTTGAACCAATTTTAATGAAAAAGTGTTTTACACAATCTATACTAAGTAATTTAACTGTTAAAGTCAAGATTATAGTTAATTATAATGTAACGAACCTTTTAATGACATGTTTATAATTTATAAATTCAAAGAATGTTTAAAGGAAAGAATTAATTTTTTTCAAAAATAAATATTTGTAACAAATATATTTTTGAAAATATTAATACTTTAGTAGTCACTGTTACAATTATAGTCGCAGAAAATCATTTCTTTTTGTAGCACATTTGTAAAAACAATTATATTTTAGGAATATTTGTTTCAAATATAGATACAATCTGTTAATACAAAATTGTTATATCAATAACTAAAGTTTTACGACTGCATTATATTTTAAACATAAAAATACNACAATCTGTTAATACAAAATTGTTATATCAATAACTAAAGTTTTACGACTGCATTATATTTTAAACATAAAAATACCAAACAGCAGTAGCTCAATTGGAAAATAAGCGAGAGACTGTCGGAAACGATTGAAATCTGCACAGTGTTAAAAGACATGGAGAAGTTACCCGTTGTGCGAATAATAGGAAATATTAACTTCTTAATATAAATCGATTGGTTTTGTTTTAACAAATAGATATGTATTTGATTTGTAGGAGCTAGCATATACAACCAAAATCAATGCTATGTTTNGATATGTATTTGATTTGTAGGAGCTAGCATATACAACCAAAATCAATGCTATGTTTACATTTCAATTAATAAATTCGTTAATTCCTTTAAAAAATAAATCCTGAAAACAAGGAAAAAAATGAAAAATTATAGGTCTAAATATGCACAGCATAATAATGTCTTGTTCTGAAATAAAAAAAAACAAATAAAAGGGTTTTTAAAAATAAAATCGTAGAATTTTTTAAGAAATTAGTTTCCTTGACTTTTACCTTAAAAAACGGCCACAAGTCAACAAAAGTTGCATATATATATATATATACACACAGAGGCGACAAAAGTCCTGGGATGCCTTCTAATATCGTGTCGGATGTCCTTTTGCCTGGCGAAGTGCAGCAACTCGACGTGGCATGGACTCAACAAGTCGTTGGAAGTCCCCGGCAGAAATATTGAGCCATGCTGCCTCTACAGACGTCCATAATTGCGAAAGTGTTGTCGGTGCAGGAGTTTGTGCACGAACTGACTTCTCGATTATGTCCCATAAATGTTCGATGGGATTCATGTCGGGCGATCTTGGTGGCCAAATCATTCACTGGAAATGTCCAGAATGTTCTTCAAACCAATCGCGAACGGTTGTGGCCCGGTGACATGGCACATTGTCATTCATAAAAATTCCATCGTTGTTTGGGTACATGAAGTCCATGAATGGCTGGAAACGGTCTCCAAGTAGCTGAACATAACCCTTTCCAGTCAATGATAGGTTCAGTTGGACCAAAGGACCCATCCATTCCATTTAAAAACCGCCCACGCCATTATGGAGCCACCACCAGCTTGCACAGTTCCTTGTTGACAACTTGGGTCCATGGATTCGTGGGGTCTGCGCCACACTTGAACCCTAACATCAGCTTTTACCAACTGAAACCGGGACTCATCTGACCAAGCCACGGTTTTCCAGTCGTCTAGGGTCCAATCGATATGGTCACGAGCCCAGGAGAGGTGCTACAGGCGATGTCGTACTGTTAGTAAAGGCACTCGAGTCTGTCGTCTGCTGGCATAGCCCAGTACAGCCAAAGGTCGCCACACTGTCCTAACGGACACGTCCGTCGTACGTCCCACATTGATTACTGCAGTTATTTCACGCAGTATTGCTTGTCTGTTAACACTGACAATTCTGCGCACACGTCATTGGTCTCAGTCATTAAGTGCAGGCGGTCGTCCACTGCGTTGTCCATGGTGGGAGGTTATGCCTGAACATAGGTATTCTCGGCACGCTCTTGACACTGTGGATCTCGGAATGTTGAACTCCCTAACCATTTCCGAAATGGAATGTCCCATGCGTCTAGCTCCAACTACCATTCCGCGTTGAAAGTCTGTTAATTCCCGTCGTGCTGCCATAATCACGTCAGAAACCTTTTCACATAAATCACTTGACTACAAATGAAAGCCTAACCAATGCACTGCCCATTTATGTATTTTGTATGTGATACTACTGCCATCTGTATATTTGCATATTGCTATCCCATGACTTTTGTCACCTCAGTGTATGTTTCTGGTTTCATCTCTAATAATATTGCTGTCAATGAGACGTCAATGACTACCTACTATTTAAACTTTCAAGAACTTCACTAAAATTCATTTGCACCCGTGTAGAGGAAAGTAGACTCATTAGTTATCAGTGACTTCTTGTTAGGTCCATGGTCTTCTGTTAGGTCTTTTCTTCTTCACTTGTATTGCTCAGTAAAACTGCCTTTTTAATAAACGCTTGAATGTAATATTCACATTTATTAATAGTTCAAATTAATTTTCCAAAAATGTTTATTAGTTACAAATTCAATGTTGCTTGAAAGTAGAGATATTGTGTTATTGCCAGTTTTTGAGCTATAAAATATAGTCAGCATTCATTATTGAAATTTCTTGTTCAACATTGCACAGTATGTCACGCAGATGATGGAATAACTAATTTTCAATGGAGTACCATGTAAAATAAATGGTTATAAATTTTTGATTACTTTCTGAGAATGACTATAGAAACAGTAGTAGTTTAAGAAGTCAAATTATTGTCATCTTTAAATTATAATTAAAAAATATTTTTTATGCTCTAACAAAGTCACATTTTCAAAAATTAATTTCAAACATCGTTAAATGGCAAAAAAATATATAAATCCAAGATGGTAACCAACTCTCCCCCTCCCCCTTAATAAAAATGTATTGCACAATTTAAAAAACCTGGGTTGAGAGTAGGACAAGTGAGGGAGCAGGGTGCTTGTGGCATACATGTGTACTGGTTCTCAGATGAAATGCAGTGACGGCTGTGTTGGGGTGCTGATGTAGCTGCTGTGTGTTGAGCAGGCCTCACAAGAGTCGACTGGCTCTGCTGTCGGAGGTGTGCGGACGGGAACACCCGCTGCTCTGGCTGCTGCCGTGCGGGAACGTGATGCGAGCGCACGAGGAGCCCCTGTTGCTGCACCACGACGTGTAGTGTCCTCGACAGCACAGCCCTTGTTCCTCCTCTACATGAAGTAGCTGTTTGTTACAAACTGCATGTGACTCCCCTCCTTTGTACGTGTGTCGTAATCGAATGTTTTTGTACGTGAAGAAGTGAATGCTACCTTCTGGTGTTTTAAAAATATTTACAAAGTGGATTCTCAAAACAAAGACTGATGTAACCTGCACCTTTTTATTTACATTTATAGTGCTCATATTCATTTCATCTTACTTTAGATATTATGTATTGTATGAAGAGAGTCGTTAATGCAGATTGCTTGCATGTTTTGGCCTGCAACTGCTAAAACTTTATTTTAGCAACTATTTTCTATTTTTCTTCTTATGCTCTCCATTTCAGATGACTGTACTGACTTTTGAGCATAAAGTGCTTCTTAGAAGCACGAGTATACATGGCGTGATATGATTGCAAAATACAGTTTTTAAATAGTGATGGATCAGAGTTGATTCTTCTATTAGATATAGGAATGGAAGAACCAAAATTATAAATGTACCAGCTATTTGTAATTCATTAATTGACATGTCACAAATAAGGCAGTTCCAGTGGAGAAAAAAAATTGATTGCAGTTAAAACCTGATAAGTTACAGGTATTGTGAGACATGACTCAGACTTGTGTTAGACCTAACTTGGAGGGAATATTAGGAGGGAATGTCTCTTAGAGCCACTAATAATAAACAAAACATGTGAATACTCTGAAAAGTGGCCATGTGTATTTGTAGGAGATAGTAAAAAACCATTATAATTGATGCCTTAATTGACGCAATGCTGTAACACAGTAAGCTCAATTCTGAGAACATCAGCAGATGGATAGTATTACTGCTTTTTCTTCCAGCTTAAGGGACTAGCTAGTGCAGGACCAGCTGACTGAAAGGATATGTTTTACATGTTAAATTATTGTAGGCATATCTTGGCTTCTTTTCACAATATTGCTTTCAAACAAAAAAACACTTTGTGCTCTTTGAAGAGAATAACTATGCTACAAGAGAACAAGTACCAGTAAATAATAATGGCTTGTGGGGAGTGCACCCAGGGCAAGGCAACACCCTCCGAGTGACGGTCTTTCCAGCTGGGACCCGTAGGTGACCGTCATCCCCGGGCATGACAGAAATGAGACCCTAGAATGGAGCGGCGTTGGAATGCAAGGGTGAGGGAAACGGGAGTACCCCGAGAAAACCCGCCGGCAAACGGCATCGTCCAGCACGATTCCCACATGCGAAAATCCGGGATGGAACCCGCCGGGGATCAAACCCGGATCGCCGTGGTGGGAGGCGAGCGCCCTGGACACTACGCCACTGCTGCCCCCACAAGTACGAGTAAATTAATAACAGTCTGTGTTTTTGTGTTTTGTTGGGTCTATAAATCTTAATTTACCTGCAATTTTCAGGATATTAGAAATTTTTTTAATGTTCTATTGTATGAATGTGCCCTACATAAAAATGGACAATTCTTTTGAAAGTGGTATCGTAAAAGGTGGCCGAAACATGCCTAAAATCATTGTAACTTGTAAAACCCTATCCTTTCACTCACCCGGTCCTACCCTAGGCAGTCGTGTTGTGCGACAGTAAACTCTCGACTATTAAGACCGTTCATGGTTTCCCAAAAAAGGGTTTTTTCAAGAGGGTTGCGATTCCAGGGGTCTTAGAAATGTGAGTTGGACTGTATAACTTAATGACTCGTGTCAAATAATCATTTTTGTACTGGTAAACACCCGTGAGCTAAAACTGTAGCCCATGTAGGTCGAGGTGACCTGCCTCGCTGCGACACACCAGCCAGGTTGTGCCGTGGTCTGGAGCACCTTCACTTCAAGAGGAATGCTGTGTTGCGTTAGTTGGACATATCCCAGCCTCACACTCGTATGAGCTGAGGTGTGGCAAAGCTCTTCAAGGCCAGTGTGTGCTCTGTTNGTTGGACATATCCCAGCCTCACACTCGTATGAGCTGAGGTGTGGCAAAGCTCTTCAAGGCCAGTGTGTGCTCTGTTAAAATACCAAAAGCAAATCATTTACCCTTATATGTACATACTGTAATTTTCTACTGTGAATGTTTCAAGGGACTGAGAATAAGTGTGTCTATTCCTTTCAGAACCACAGTAATTACTAGTTTTGAGATGTTGCAAACAGCACATTTTTGATTAGTGCTGTACTTAAGCTGACGTGAAACCGGTTTCGTTATCACAACCAGTGAACTGTAGGCTTTTTGTTGGGTGATGGTGATATAAACGAGTCTTAGNTTAAATACCAAAAGCAAATCATTTACCCTTATATGTACATACTGTGAATGTTTCAAGGGACTGAGAATAAGTGTGTCTATTCCTTTCAGAACCACAGTAATTACTAGTTTTGAGATGTTGCAAACAGAACATTTTTGATTAGTGCTGTACTTAAGCTGATGTGAAACCGGTTTCGTTATCACAACCAGTGAACTGTAGGCTTTTTGTTGGGTGATGGTGATATAAACGAGTCTTAGCATAGAGCAGTTGGACAGTTTATGTATGGTGTATCCATGGGAAAGGTTATTGGATGCTGAGTCTTACAATGTACAATACCGAGTGAATATAAACCATCCTGTGCATTATGTACACAGTTGTGTGTGTGCACCTGGTCTGAGTTGGTTAAACGTAACAGGTCTGTAACATGCCTAGGATGATTAGCACTTCTGCTGGGACCAGGAAAACCCATAGTTAAAGTGAAAAAGTCGCTAAACTGAAAGACCTTAAACCAAGAGATTACTGTAAATGAACTTTCCTCCATGGATTGGGATAAAAGTGTGATTATTTACAGGGTGTTTTATGTATTCTACCGTCAGTCTGTTATGCAACATTTTGTTTTCAGTGATAATCAGCAGCGAGCTGCAGATGCAAGGAAGCGTGCTGTATTAATTAAGTGGGGTTTTAAATATTTGCTCTCTCATTTCCTTGAGTGTTACCACCAGCTCCCCAGAACTCTTTTGTAACTCTCTGTCGACCATGTCTGATTCTGACACTTAGAACTATTCAAAACTCGGAGTAATCTGTTGCGTGCAGGTACAAAACTTTGTCATCTTACAATCAGCACATAGCAGTTTGGTTTCATTGCTTATTAAATTTTTTTTATATTTGAGTTTTTTTAGTGTATTGTAATTTCATGTTGAATCATAAAAACTTAAAAAATTTTGTACATTTTGGACAATAAAACTACAGTAAAACACTTGAGACAGTAAAATGTTTTAACTCTCTGTGTGCTAAAATTGATGACTTCAACTGGAATCACATTCACAAGCTTTTAACATTTACATAATACATAGAATTGTTAAGTATTGTATAACAAATGCTCTAATTATGACTGAAATTAAATATTGTATTTGGTCAACAGTGACAATAGAAATATTTCTTTGTTACTGTTTCTAATGTTTTATATGCTTTTTTTTTATAAGAATGCCATTGTAATTTTTGGTTCAAAGTTATATTATGACAGCTACTGGTTTTTGCCAAGTTATCTGGAATGGTGAGCACACAATGATTACCTACAGTAATTCTCAGTGCAGTGGCATAACTAGGTAAATATTATTTTCATAGTCTTTTTGAAGTTCAAAGCTGGTATTTTAATACATAGTCACAGCATTCTGTTTTCAGATGTGTTCGCTTGTTTGCGACCAGTGTTAGCCCAGTTGTTCTGTTTATTGTGTTAAATATTTTATGTATTGATAATTCCTGTGATAATTTATTGTTAAATGTTACTTTGTGATATGTAAATTTGTGCATGAAATATTTTTTTATAATTTGATAAATGTTGAATTTTGAATGTTTTTTTTAATTAATATAGTGAATTTTATTTAACTCGCGTGAAATAGTAAATTTTACCTCTTACATTTACTCTTTTCTGGATATAATCTCAGCTAATCCTGCAAGCATGTAATAATTTAGGCCAATAATTTTTTGGGTGTATGTTTAAAACCATTGTAATAGTCATTTAGAATACTTCATCAGTGTCTGCAGCAGCTTGTAAATACTTGCTTGCTGTTGTGACTATATTGAAAAGTTGTTGCACATGGAGAAACTTTTGTTAAATGTAAAATAATTAATTACAATTATACCCACTCATTTCTTCTATTTATTGACTGCAGCAGTTTTGGTTTAAAAGTAATTCCTTATTTATATTTGGTGAAAGGTCAATTTTTTGCTGGCTATTTCAAAGCCTAATTTCATTGCAAATAATCTGAAACATGCACCTGTAATGTTTTCGACAAGTCAAATCCAACTTTGGAAGGAGGAGGGGGGGGGGGTATCAAGCTGTGAAATGAAATGCATTTACTACTGCAAAGGTTCCAAGGGGAGAAACAAATCTTTTTTTTTCTTGAAAATATCACTTTCCTTGATAATCTTTCTTTTTACAAATGTCCAAAAAATAACCGTATTAAACAATCTGAAAACAGCATTTGATTACAAAAATTGAAACTATAAATTATACAAATTTCTTGATATTATGTGTACTGCATGGTAATTTGATTTGGCTTTGTAAGGGCTCAGATTATGAGCAAGATTGCCATTCACTACACTTTTAGGTCCGGCCATCCTTAAGGTGTAATGATCATATAGTATAATCACTGTGGGAATTTAATTTAATTTTATCCATTATCATACATTAATCATAAAAATGAATGAAAAAAAATAATAAAAACCACATTAAACAGCTAGCAGACATTTGTGTTGACTGCAGTGTTGTTTTGTGGTTACAGTTGTTCTAAATTTAAAAATATTTGTAATTTCGTTGAAAAGGATATAATTTTTTCCTGACTGGTATTAATTTTGTTTGTTTTACATCTTTGTTTCTTGTTCAGTTTGTAATGTTTATGATTGTAGATGGTGTAAATGTTTAAATTCCTCTTGGGATCATGATTGCTTTCGGGTTTGTGGTCTGTGGTGTGTATTTATTTTATTTGTAGCTTTCTTTTTTAAAGCAATTTGTCAAATTACATTAGAAAAGAACACAGTATATTTAAATTCACGTAGTGTTGGCAGATGTTGCCATGGGAATGTCAGGGAAGGAAGGACTAGCTGCCAGTTTGGGGGTCAGGCACAGTAGTGAGTATTGTTTGCACGTTGCTCTGAGGAACGAGTGGAAATTTGTACTATGGGCTATAGTGGTGGGAGCGATAACGAAGGTCAACAGTCATCCTCGGTTTCACAATGAAGGTTGAATTGAGGTGTCAGATCAACCTGAGAGTTAAAGCAGGTAGATCCGAAAATGGCAAGTGTGATGGAATGTGCCCAACTAGTTCGTGGCAATTAATTACAATTGTATATTTGTGTATAGCAGGTCATCTTTTGCCCGAACAGTGGCGAGGCGGGGCCGGTGCAGTGGTAAACCACTGGTTTAATTCTCAGTCCGGCAATTGTGATTTCAGTATTCAATAGTTTTCCAGAATCACTCAGGCGAATGTTGGGATGGTTCCTTACTTTTGGCCATGGCCGATTTCTTCCCCTGCTTCTCTGAGCAACTAGCGCCATCTCTAATGACATCACTGTCTATGAGATGTTAAACCCTACTACCTACTTACTTACCTGCCTACTTTTCCCCCCCAAAATATAATTTTAAAATATCTAGGGTGCACATTATAGACAAAAAAGGGTAGAGAGAGAGAGAGAAAGATAGATGTAGAGAGGGGTAGGGGGGTTCGGATGTGGTTGTAAATAGTTGGTTGCCACAAGACGTGGCAGCAGATGTAGTGTAGTGGATGTGTCAAGTTTCATTATACTCCTCTCACTCTTCATTATTCCTCCCCAACCCTCCCTGCAACATGGCTCAAAGTGCACAAGTAAATATATACAGTCGACTCCCTGTCAAAAAATTTCCATACATGCGAGATTTCAGCAGATGAGGGTTCTGACACATACATCAATAAAACACCGTATTTTATTGCATACAAGTCGCCTGCGCTTATAGGTCACACCCTTATTTTCAAATTTTCAAGCGGTGTTAAAAAAAGAATAATGTTTATTGATTATAGGTCACGCATATTGTTGTGGTTGTACATCCTGTACAACACGGCCTGCGCCACGGATGTCTGAGGCACGCGACCGTGGCAAAGGTTGTCTGGCAGCTGTGTCCTTGCAAGCAAGTGGTGTTGCCAAGCGTAGCTACAGGCCTACAGCGCAGTCACAATGCACCACAAGTTTGTTGGACGTAGTTCGTTTGGAATGTACAGATATAGCGCTCGAGATGCAGCCTTGACTGCCGGAGTTTATATATTTATTGGAAAAAAGAAGTAACTTATAAACATGTAATTTAATTTGAAGTGATATTTTTACGAGAAAAATTTTATTGAGCCTTTTTTTATATATATATTTCAAGTATTTCTAACTATGTATGTTAAAAGCAAAAACCTAACCATTATTTCTGCAGTTAATCTTGATAAAATTTCTATGTCTGCCAGTAGCACTTTATTTGCTCTGTGGCGGGCGTGTGAAGTCCAGCGCGCACAGCTGAGAGAGAAGATATGCTTTCTCTTTTTCTTGCCAACAACTTTCCCTATCGATGGCATGTAAGGAGAGGAAGAAAGGTGCGTGGGTGAGAGAGAGGGCGCTAGGTCGCCACGCTGGTTGCTAGGTAACCACTTTCCCTCTCATCAGGCATGTAAGGGGAGGTAGCAAGCAAGACTCCGCAGACCATGGGGGTCCCACTCATATAGGGACATCTGTTTCTTTACTCTCGAAGTAGTTCCGGCCCATTTGAACAGATTGCATCACTACTGCATTTTTTTTCCCTGTGGCAACGGCAAAAAATTTATTCTTATGGGCAATGGCTGCCGAGCATGTACTCACTGTTACCAAGTGTTTTTATTGTGAGCTGATATTTCGCACAATGTGTAAATTTCTTATATCTATATGTATAATTTTGTTGCATAAGTAACATATTTCGACGTTTGTAAAATGAGAACGAGTTGTGTATCAGATTGTAAAAATTGTTAGTGTATTCGTTTTGTAATTCCGATCTGCAACAAGGTCAATGATCACCACTTCGGCCAGAAAGAATAGAAACAGAGAAAACTGGGAGAAAGAAACACCTATTCAGGAATAAAAAAACTAAATGTAACGTCACGTAATACAAAATAAATAAATAAGGAAAAATATCGGTTGTGGAGTTGTGTCGATATTGTATCCGACTACACAAATTAAGTCGATAGCAATTTGAAACCTGTCATAGTTTCCGCTTGCCTGTTGGATGTCGCTTGTGTACTTGGTTTCATTTGTTACTGTGAGAGTGGCATTTCTATATCCCCCTCCTTTTTCCATGCCGCAGGCATTTTGGGAAGACAGACAACGTGCTGCAGAGCAGTAATAAATGGCGGCGTGCGCGACGTATTTCACATCCAGTTACTAGACGTTTGCATAAACGATCAGCTTAAAAACGATCGTTGCTGGAAATCTTAGGTGACGGGACCGAAATATACTCTGATTGACGCAACATCTGATAAATGATATAAGCAGTAAGCTTGATCATTATTTAAATAGGAGTTTTGCCGGGACTACGAAAATGAACTGTGGATAAGATTTATCGGTACGACGAGAGTCGACTGTATTGCTAGCAGCAATGTGATTTTTAATGTAGCCCGCCGGACCAGCTAACCCACCCTCATCCCTGCCCTGGCTGTAACATGCTTCTCCTTNTTTTTAATGTAGCCCGCCGGACCAGCTAACCCACCCTCATCCCTGCCCTGGCTGTAACATGCTTCTCCTTCCAGTAACAAAGCAAAGCCTTCACCAGCCCACATTCTCCTTACACACTGTGGGCCTCTCGCTGCATCTGCCATCAGTACACTTCTCCACCCACCTTCCTGTGAATACAACACTGCTGGGAAGTGGCTGACCTACGATAAGCCTGGGGAGATGTGAAGGATGGGAAGGGAGTGACACATTCCAGCACTCCCCTGTCCCCTGTTTAGGAGAACAGAAAAAAGATGCAGCGCCCCAATTGCTGATCTTTTTCAGGATATGATGACAGTATAACACTTTCAGCTTTAACGAGCACAGTTTGGCAGTTGGTATTTTCCAAGCACATTAAAATAATCACTCGAAAACATGTAGTGAAATGAACTAATAGACAATAAACAAAGTGCTCAACGTACACTCTTGGTGTTCCCAAAAATTTGTTGCAATTAACTATGGTGTTGACTATGCACGAGAGTGTACACAAGTATATGCCACACATGGGATGACAAAAGCCCAACACCATCTCGTGGGCTCAACTCAGGGTTTGGGTAAGCACATATGAACTCTCTGAAAATTACTTTGTAATATTTTCAGGCACAGAAAAATTGCAGATAAATGCCAAAAGTGCAGGGGTTTTTGCAGAGAAGATATCAATTATACTTAACATTTTGACTAAAGACATTCTGTGCTCTCTTCTGGAAGGAAAAGTGGTTTCGAACAAAGCAGTTTTGTTTAACGTTGCATTTGGTTATCCTGTCAAAACATGCTTCTAGTCTAAGCAGACATAAGTGCCAGTGATTGCATCAAGTAACATCCATTCAGTGCAGTGAGTCTTAAGAATATGTTCCCTTCAACCTAACATTTTATGTCAGTCTTATTCACTGGCATATTAAGATATTCCTTAAACAAGTTTGCATTGAGTTTGAACTTGTCAGTTTGCTGTACGAATATCAGGCACGTGTTACAAGGGTACAGTGCATGTAAACTACACTGTTAAAAGTGAAGTGATGGTTTTTCAAATATAGGCAAAAAATTGTTATTGGCCCAAATTTGTTGAATTGCCTGCTGTTTTGTATTTTTTTGGAATGCCTTAGTTTCATTTGTGACAACTTCATAAAATGTTGCATGATAACTTTCAGATTTATATCCTTTTTTAATCAATTTTTCTATCAAATAATTTTTTGTGTTTAAACTTGAACCAAACATTTTGGAGAAACTGTGTAGTTAATGTGCTATAAATGACATTGAATACATGCATATTTATTTTGTTTATTATAATAATTTAAAAATACTGTCCTAAGGTAGCTTGCATTTTCAATTTTCTTTGCGTGTTTCTTTCATGTTAGTGAAGGACAGTTCAGACTATACACATTTGAGAAAATCATGTCATAATTAAAAGTGTGAATGTCTTGTACATGCTTTACTCATGCAAAAGTATTCAAGAGTAACACTAAGCATTGAAATGTTATTTAAGTACCAGTTATTTCACACTGGCATTAATGTGTTAACCACTATAATATTAGTCAAATTATTAAAACTTTTCATGTATTGTTGCTTCTTGATAGATTAGTAATTACATTTTTGTGGTTTAAGGTGGGTAAAATGGTACATGTAAAATCAATTATGTATTATTATTGTTATTTTAGCAGTATTGAACATGTTGGTGAGACAGAATAAATTCACGAAACCCAAGGAAAAATGTGTGTGTTCCACCACAGAAATAAAACAACTTACAGGTGATGCTCCACATAATGCTCTGTATTATGGGTAATATTTTTAAAAGTGGCAGGTAGGGTATGCAACTTTGATCTCAGCCTTACAGCGCTTTTACAAATCATATTTGCAACAAATTGATGTAGATTAACATTTGTTTATAGCTACGTATGTAAATTTGAGTTGTGTGTTAGTAAAGTACGATTGTTGGTAATAAGTTCAGTTTTGTTGATGTCCATATATTTAATGCAGCCAGTTACAGGAGTTGGTGGAGCCCCAAGCCAAATAATGCTGGAATGCTTAGTATACTTATTAATGTGAAACAGTTCCATTCCTTTTCAAATATCTGGGAACAGGTGCATTTTAATTAACTTGTAAAAGTTTTATATAAAATATTTGTAGAGAAAAAATGTTTGCATAGTATTCTAGAATGATTATTATTACTTGTAATAGTTAACTTTAAATAATAATAGTACAGCTACACAGGATTATCCTCAACTTCAGGTTCAAACTTTGTAAGGTATGGAAAATGGGGTATAAAACATAATGCAACATTTGGCCTAACAAGATTATTACATCGTTAGGAAGTTGCTCATCTGACTGGTAATCTGTGATGCAATTTTGAGCACTGCACGTTTACTCAAGAACTGTTCGCCCCTGTGTTTTATACCATATGTTCCTTTTAACATACAAATGATCATTACATCATAATTATCTATTAAACCCCATGGGTAACACACTTTTGTTGATTAGTAGCATGGCACCCCCTAATTACCTAATGACAGGCAATGTTTAATCACCTGTCAAATGTTTACTGATGCCAGATATCACATCAGGCTAGCACTACCTATTCACAAAATTTTTGTTTCATCTTGCAGAGTTTGACATTTTGCAAATACAGCAAAACCTCTTATTTACATTCTCGTTATTTACGCTTTCCCGCAATTTACACCATTTTCTTTAGGTCCCGTTTATGTTCCATAAGAAGTAATGTAACACTTTTCCTCAAATTGCGTTACAAAATTTGTTATGTTCCTGCTATTAATGCCTTGAAAAACAAGTAAAAACAGTTTATTTACTTCTTGTTATGCCAGGTTCATAAACCTTTGTGCTAAAATTATTTTTGAATTGCATCCGGGATGTTTGATGGGGTAACATCTGGAACTTAGTACATGCGTGAACACTTTATTTTACATTGTGTGCCCAGAACACTCCTCAAAACAAGATAGCGGCATGTGAATATTTGTCCCTTCAAAAATGTGAGTGGTAACACTGCGACTGCTGTACCCTACATCAAAATCGTGTGTTGTTAACATGTATCGTTTATTCTACGGATATTTCCTACAATAATGGTTAACGTGTATCTAGCCAATGTCCGGTAAATAAATATATCTGCAGTATGTTGATTTTAATTTAAACATAACATCTGATCTATTTTTTTCTGAACTACTTATTTGTGGAAAGTAATGGAGAACGTAAAAGTGCGGGAACAATTTTGGTTGCAGGTAGACTAAAAATAATATCAAAGTGCAACAAGTATGTCAGTCGGTACACAGGTTGATCTTGCAAAAGAACTGTGCATTCCAGTTAGCACACTTAACACTATTATCAAGAACCGTGAAACCATCGCCAAATGCAAAAAAAAATACTTAAATATGTGAAGAATTCAAAGTTTAAAGTTCAAAGAAATGGAAAATCTTCTCCTCGAGTGGTTTATGGTTGCACATGCTTCAAATGTGCCAATCAATGCAACAGTACTCCGAGAAAAAGCCAGTATTATTGCTTCAAGACTACTTGGTATTCCAGCAGGTGGACTAATCTATTTAAGCAGCGACACAATGCTGTGTACAAAGTAGTTTGTGGAGAGATCAAAAGTGTGGATCCAGAAACTGTGGGACAGTGCTATATTCCAAATAATGTTTTCAATGCAGATTAAACTTTGTTTTTTAGTGTTTTACCAGATAAAACATTTACTCTCAAAGGCGAAAAATGCCATGTTGCGAAACTTGGTAAACAACGAATAACTATTCTCTTGCTTGCAGATGAGAGTAAAAAATTTCATCTCTTTGTTATTGGAAAAGGCGAAGAAACCTAGGTATTTCAAAAACATGAAAACTCTTCCAACAAAATATGCAGCCAATACCAAAGTATGGATGACTAGTGAACTATTTCAGAGTCAGTTGCAAGCATTTGATGCAAAAATGGGTTTGCATAGCAGGAAAACTGTGTTATTTAGTGACCAGTGCCCTGCACACACAAGTATTGTACTCCGCAATGTGAAAATTATGTTTCCATCTGGGTATCAACCAGGCATTCAAGTTCTCGTATCGTAAGTCTCTTGTTACTCGAGCAATTACAATTCTAGACTGTAGGCAAGATCCTTCAACCATGTTTGTTGACAGCTTTACACTTTGATGCAAGAGCTTGGAACAAGGTGAAAATGACAACAATTCAGAATTGTTTTGTGAAAGCTGGATTTTTCACTGAAGGAAAATCCACTACCTGTGAAGATTGCTGTGTCATTGAAGAAGTTCCAGAATATGGGCAGCTTTCGAAAAATGGGTCACTCCACGACTACGTTGAAATTGATAGTGAAGTAGGTACAACAGAAATCCAGAGTGTTGAAGACATTGTTGACAGTCATATCAATGACACGCAAGATGAAACTGATGAAGAAGAGGAAGATACCCGCCACCAAGTATGCTCTAATGGCTCTTCAAACACTGCGAAACTATGTATCAAGTGTTGAAGACAGTTTGTTTGCTCTGGAAAGGCGAGTCATAACTCGAAGCAGTCAGAAAAGTAAACACAAGAAGATTTCTGACTTTTTTTGTACAAAAATAGGCTCAAAAGTATTTTCTGGGTATATTTTAATACAGATTTCTTTTATTTCATTTATATTAGTAGTAACTCATGCTTTATTTATTTTTACAAAATCTGACTTAATTTTTATGTGCGAGTTGAAGATTGACCTTTTTTATTTTATGGATGAAGTTTCATTTAATTTAAGTCAAAATCGGACATAATTTTTTTATATTGTGTTGGTTGAAGATTGATGTTATACAGTATTTATAATTGTATTTGAAGTTTTTCCTACCGGAAAGTGTTTGCTGCAGAAGAAATGAGGTATATACTAGACAAAATTTTAGAGTTTTCCCTTAATTTATTTATCCCCTTTAAAAAGTATAAATAAAGGGTTTTGCTGTAACTAATTCCAAACTGTTAAGGTTGTGTCCCACTCTCAATAATGACATTAGGTCATAGGAAATGTTATATATCGTACTTCATTTTCCATAACAAATCATCTCAAAAAGTCTGTACCTGGGGTTGTGGACAACTCTGTAGAGCGTCTCACTCTCAGATTGCAGTGTGTAGTGATGGGCATCCTTTACCTGTCTCCAGTACACAATTTATGTTTTAGCAGTGTCCATGTTTCTGCATGTGTTGTTGCCACTTGCCAAACCACCTAAAATTATATAAGAAAATTTTTTGGCAGATACCATTAACTGATTGTGTAGACCATTATACAAAATCAATTTTAAGCTTTCAAAACAAAGTTTGAAAAGAGAAAAAATTAAATGTTAAAATTTTGTTCTTATTTTTTATGTACATAAACATTATATGTTATATATATTAACGTCTTATTTATCACACCACAGCTCCTCATATTCATATTTCTACACATCACTAAAAACATGTGTAGTCAAAACTACTGACACTTTAGTAAATAGAAACCTTTTTGTGAATTTGGCTTATATCTGTTTGAACTTACACATCAAAAAGTTTGCCGCGGGCTATCGTACTTCAGGCCCTATGTTGGGCGCCACAAAAACTTATGCTGATGGCGTTACTATACCTGCATCTAGGGCAGGTGGCCTAGGTATAACTGACACTTGAAGGCCTGTCTGAGGAATTAGAATAACCGTTCCGTGGGGATGAGTGTGGTAAGAGAACCGGGGAATAGCCACGGTTATCTAATAAGTGTCGGGGCGGTATCTGCCTGCGAGTTTTTATGTGCACTAGGCGGAAATCAAACACTGGCTCACCACCTCCAGAGGCTGGAGCGAAGCGTGCTGAGCTAGAGCTAGAAGAGTTCTCTGAGAAGAGTCCTCACACACCGGTGCGTGGGGTGGGGTCGATGATCCCTATTTGGAGATTTATAGATGATGAGAGGAGGCAGCTGCCATTCATAATACCTTCTGATCTTCCCTAGTTTGGTGTCTTGCTCGAGCTACGGGGGAGCAGGAAGCGGGCAGGTCTCTTTACTTTGGTTTGGTGAACTCCTCTAGCATAAGGTAAGGTGCAGGACATGGCTCGTGATGGTTAAATAGATTAGGGGGAGAATCACTCGTTAGTTTCTGCATATCTCTCAGCACTGGCTTTCTCTTTCAAGCATTTTCTCAAAGCAAGAACGTAAGCGGATGGAGAAGCCAACAAGAGGAATAACGCTCTTGATATTAGCTTCACTGGGTTTTTTTTATTGATCGCACTGGCAATGAGTACACTTTACACAAACATTACACTGGCATAGGTACACTTACTTACAAATGCATTAGAAAGCACTGTAACACACTATCTAATCTATCACCGCGACCGCGTGGCAACGAACGGGGTTTCCACAACCAGAAATAGAAGCTGCGTGTGCGACGAGCACTTGTTCCGGTGAGGCGTGTGTGCGTTCCCAACGTCCACGTAGGTCTGCACCCTGGTGGTTGGAGTAAAATGTGAAGGGATGGCAGCTGAGAGTGTTTCAGCCCCTGTGCCTAGGTAAAGGTTGACAGTGTTTGAGCCTGTTTCATCACCGGTCCCACTGACAAGAAGTTTTGAAGTGCATCTTGCTACCACTGACCACTGAACGTATTTCGGCCCCTGGTCGTTCGGAGGGTGAGTTTGGGCAAAGAGCGTTGTTACTTCCTTAATTACGTTACGGTCAAATATTATTATTGCGGTTTCAAATTCATAGCTCCATTTTTATTAAGACGTTAAGGGAGCGTTCAAGTATTACGTAACGCAGTTTTTGAAGATTTTTTACCCCCCC